>VXBI01002874.1:92012-260073 GCA_013397375.1 Toxostoma redivivum | reverse complement strand
GTCTCTTAAACCGAGACAGATCTGAAGGGATGCTAAATTAAGCAGAGGGTTGTGGTATTAAGCTGGGCATGGCCCAAGAAGCAGCAAAGGAAATGGTGGATGAACCACCAAGAATCTGGGTATATCTCTATTGAGGTGGTATTATTTATGTGATCTGAGGCTGTGAGAAGCATACACCCTTTTCACAGATGCTATGAGTGTTTCTTAGTTGAACTTTTTATTAAAAACACATAATCTGTTATTACAGAAAAGCTCCATAGTAGTGCTTTGCATCAGCTTAGCCATTTGCAGAGTCACCATCTGCCTAAATCCTTGATGTTTTCCTATTTCAGACACCTTCCCCTTATTCAGTTTTGTCCTCATCCTATTCATTTGTGTTCTGGTTCTGACCAGGACAGAGTTAATTTTTTGCAGCAGTCAGGAGCTGGAATGGCTATGACCCAGACTTTATTCTCTACAACCTCATGTTGGGGACTGGGAAGGGAGTCTGTCCCAGGGAGGAGGGATTCCTTCTTGTTGAGTAAATGTGGTGGAGGGAGCCATCCGGTATTGCTGGGGTGGTTTTCCATGTGAATGGTTTCTCTTTTTGTACCCCCTGTCATTAGTATTGCAGTTACTGTTCCTTTTCTCATCTCATTGCTGTTCCCAGTAACTCCTTCTTATCTCAACCCACGATCTTTGCTTTTTGTGCCTCCAGCTCTCCCCTCCAGCCCACTGCAGGGGGAGAGGAAGGGGCAAAGAAGGGGAGTGAGAAAACAGCATGTGGTTTGGAGAATCTCAGTGGGGGCACTGAATTGGGGAGTACTATTCCTAAACCACAATAGATTCTAACAAACATATTATTTAATGACTATATTGAGAATTTTTAATGCAGAAGGGTAGCAAGAACTTCTAAGAAATTTTGTACGTGACTTCAATAAATTTTCACCTAGTACTATTTGAAAAGTCTGTGTCATTCCACTTAGAATCTTCAAGTCATAGAAAAGTTAAAATGCATGCTAAAATACATTAATGGAATTTATTTCAAATTATACCTGGAATACTCACTCAAAATTGAAAAAAACCCAGGCACTCAAAGTTGAGGATTAAGATGTTGTAATCTTCCTCAAGGATAAACAAAATGACTGAGTTAAAGAATAATAATTTCAACTCTAATTATAGAACTGGTGCAAGAGCCATCCAGTGTAGCATTATCACATACTGGTATGCTCCAGGACTAGAATAGTTCTGAATGGATCAATTACTATTTATTTCCACCATTCTTTTCTCTAATTTCCCCAAATGGTACCGATTCAGTGCATGCCCACTGCAGATGTGAATAAACACACTTACTGTTATTTATAACTCTGCCTTTTGGCTGTGGCCCTTAGTCTGGTCACAGCCAGAGTTCCACAACCTGAAGCAAAATTATTACTTTGGAATTGAATCAGATTACAGATAAATGCCACTGCAGCAGATGGATAGGGGTATTTGTTAACTTTAAGAGAAGGGTAAGAAAGGTATTAAGAACAAAGGAACAAACCATAATTATATATATGTTCCAAAGTATTAAAATACCCTTCCACTAATCCTGACAGTCACTTATAATATGAAGTCTTACTTTTCCTTGCAATTAGGCCCACTAGCATCAGCTGGATCTAAATTTAGTGAGTATTCTAAGTCCACCCTTCAGCAGTGTAACACTGATGTCACATCTTTTACTTTCTAGAATGTTGACTACAAGATGACAGCTTACCAAACCTGCTTCTGCTCACTGTGAAGAGGTCCCATCCGAAACATGGATCGTGGCATTCTGTTCTTAGCAAGTATACATGGTTACATCCATATCAACAAATTAAAACACTTGCCTATATTAGACAAAGATTGAACATGTCTGTAGAAAAGCATCTTGGATTTTTCCAAGCTTTGTTAACAAAGACGTAAACAAAAGCTTGGTGCTACATAGGTTAACGAGAGATTCGTGGAACTAAAATTAATTTTGAAACAGGAAACAAAATGTTTTTCCAAATGCATATTAATTTAAGGAACTGTGTAACTAAGCACCTATTTACATATATATCTACTTCTGCTTGCCTACTGTATTTTGAAATCCTGTTGGTGAGAGAAAGAAAAATAGCTGTATTGTTTGCCAAAGTTAAAGATCTATGCAATTATGCTGTGAAATGAATGATTTATCAGAGAAAAATAACTTTGCAATTAGCTGTGTTTAGGAAGGCAATTAAAGAGGTTATTTCCACTCAGGGGGTAACCTGAAAGCTATTCTAGTGCTCAGACCAGTTTTGATCTCGTACTGCTGGTGCTTGACCTTCCCTCCATGGCTGCTTTCCAGAGCAAGTCTTCAAGGAGAAGTAAAAGCTGACCCAAGTTTAACTCCTTATTTGTTATACTGGCAATTGTTTTTTGTGTATCTCTGTCTCACTTCCCCTTTTCTGTTTGTCCTGAAGAGATGTTTTCATGGAAACAGGATGTTAGAAGCAGAGAAATTAGCCCAAGCTGCAGGATATTCAGTGCCTGCAAGCTGTGGTCTGCCAGCTGATAAGGTTTTCTTCAGAAGTAATCTAAGAAGAATCAGAAAGGCAACAGACTGAAAGGCAAGCTTGGTACATAAAACACCTTCGTTTCTATAGGAGAACATTTTTCAAAGTTGTCTGGGTAGGGGCAATCTTTTAATGAGCATTTTTTAAAAAAACATTATCAACACATGAGCAGTACTTAGTTTCTTTTTTGTTGGTTTTAATGAAAATCTAATTAATTAAGTTGGCCAAATTAATTAAGCTAATGAAATTAACCAAGAGAACTTTCAGTTTTGTGTCCAGAGGCTACAAAGACATTTTTTTTGTCAAATAATCCTCTTAGTGTTCCCACTCTGAGTTAATAGAAAGACCCAAGATATAAACTACCTTTGCCACCAGAGAGCAGCAGAATTAAGTATTTTAATTACAACTAGAATTGCTCTTAATTAGTAACATGTACTATAATGCAAGAGCTTGCCTTCCTTTGTTGAATAATGATGTCTCTGAGAGAAACAGGCACAGACTGCTCAATATGATACAAATTTACTTGATGTTGTTTTTTTCCTAACATTTCCCTTTGCTGTGTTCACCCTGAGAAGAGTCTAATTGAATTGTCATTGTCTCTGATGATTTGCCAACAAATTTGTTCAGAAAAGCCTGTTAGTGGATGGTTGTACCCCAACCATCATTGTACATTATTGTATGCTCAACCATTGTTGTACATCAATCTGGAATACCATTTGGAAAGCCTGCCTTCAGTCCTTCCATTGTTGCCACTCTTGTGATGAAAAGTCCAACAGACAGATTGCTCTGCCTCTTTCTTGTTTTCTTGCTTCCTTGCTTCCTCTCTCTTGCTTTCTCTTTTTGTTCTTTCTCTCTTTTTTATTTATTTATTTATTTTTATTTCTGTCCTTCTTACTCTGTTTCTATTTATCCTGTTATTTTTCCCTTTTTAACCATCCCATATTTCAGGCATATTTATCTTCGTGTTTATAAAAATTCTCCATGCTTCCTGAAAATCCCCTCTCTCATGGGAGATGTTTACAGCCCATTATATGACCACGTTTCCCCAGACTCCCCTATTCCCCTCCTTTCAATGTAGCACATTGTTCAGTGCCAGGTCTCAGCAAATAAACCTGTGCTGCATGTGCTATTTGCCCTCTCTTTTAAATGAAGTCCACAGTATGAATGTGAAGCCAGAGGATTCTAGATTGTCAGAGGAATTCTATACCTGAATGAAGGTCAATGGAAGCAAGAAACCTTGAGGTATGTGAGATCAATCAGCTTCCCAATTACAAATGTCATTGAGCTTATTTATTATCTGCAAAAAGGTCTCCCATCTCTTCTCTCTTGTTACAAGTAATATTGGTTTTTCTCATAATCTATAAATGCATCCAGGATCCCTTATGTTCCCCATATCCTCTACTAAATTCAGTAATTCACCAAATAATCTGCCAGAAAATCTCCTATCCAAATAGCCCTCTAGGTATTATAATGACACCACTTACAAGAAATGAAATGTTTACTGTACAGTCTGCAACTGAAATAGAGCTTAAATTGAAGCACTCCATGCTTTAAAACCTTTTCATTACTTAATCTACATGGAAAGGACACCAGATGTTACTTTTTTTTTTTTTTGTCAAAAGTATACTGCTTTTATAATATTCTAGCTGAAATATACCAGAGGCAAGTACTCAGCTGGTATAAAATGTCACAAGTCTGCTGTGGTCAATGAAGCAATAGCAGTTTATTCCAAAGGAGGATCTGAAACAAAAGAGAATATTTAGTCTGAATTGATGGAAAAATGAAGTCATCATTTGTTTGTCTGCAAAATCAATGCCTGAAAGGTGATGGTGTTCTCTGTATCTCCTTATCTCCATAATCTCTATAAACTTTGAATTTTATGTCATAATCTCTACATTCTTTAATTTACCAAATAATCTATTGTGAGAGTTCCCATCCAAACAATCCTCCAGGTAACATGGCACTAAAACAAAGATATACATTTAATTAAATGCACTCTATGAAAATATAAATTATGTGATAATGATCCAGAATCTAAGAGGTCATCCTGACCCAAAATGTATATTAGTGAGAACTAGTTTTCTGCATAAGCGTTTCTGTTACATATTTCTGTGACTATTCAACGTGTACAAAAATCCTTTGAATCATTGTCTTAAAAAAATGAATAGATAAAATGTAGTTAGGCCAGGATTCAAAAAGACAGTTCAAAAATAGATCTGTTACAGAAGAATGTGGAAGTCAAACAAAGGCCCAAAAAACAAAACAAGAAGATTTCTTTTTACACAAGGAAGAGCTGCAAAAAATACAATCTTTGCAGGACTACTCTGTATTAACATTGCTTGCCAGCCCATATGTCACTTCCTTTAGAAGAGTAGCAGTAATGAAGTCATGAAGTCTCTCTCTAGTCAAGGTACTTAGAGTCTGTTAATCCAGGCTAAGGGAAACACTTTTCAAAACTGACTCACAGGTGAAAGCAAAAAGTCAGCTTTTAACAGTTGTGTACAAAAGTCTCCTGGGGTCATTGTTTGCAATTTTCGAGGGTAGGATTATAATTCAAAATTATCTTTAAAAATTGGAGAAGTAGCTTGGGGGAAATAGAACAAAATTTATCACAGGAAAAGAAAAACCCACCTAATTTATTTGGCTGTAAAATCCATGGCTAGAGCAATGATGCATGCTTCTGGAAAGTAGAGGATTCCACATGTCACTGAAACAACTAGTGTTGCAGGGAAAAGCTTGGGAGAAACATGGCAACCCACAGTTTTATAGCAAATGATCCATAGGGTAGCCTATCACAAGCTGCAAAGGAGTCAACAGCATCACGCTTGTGGAATATCACTTAGAGATAAAAATTCAGTGTAAGCAGAAGTACTGCCTACGAGAGCACTCAACAGTGGCAAGGCTATTGCTGATGTGTTGCCTCAGTTTTTGAGCTTCTCCTCTTTGAAGGAGGAGAAGAACCAGTCAAAAAGCAGAATAGTTCTTTGAAGACAACACTGGATTAATTAGAATTGGTTTGAATTAGTTTTTCTCCAGAAAAAGAAAAGAATTCACTAAGGAGGGTTGCAATTATCTTCAACTATGCAACAGAAAAGGAAACTGTTTGTTCCCCTTGTCTGCGGTTGATTGCACGACAGGAAAACTACAGTGAGTAAGGTTCAGCTTTGACATTGGGAAATGTCAGGAAAGTGAAGTCTCAAAGGATCAATGGCTGGGCAGCGTTTAATAATGTAAACCTTGGTCAGGAATGGCAGGCAGAGTTTGTCTTGCCTGGGTGGTTCCACGGTGTCCCACCAAATTTGCAATTGGTGTTCTGACTCAAAATTGCTGAAAATAATTGGGCCTGAGACAGGCGCAGATAATGCATAAGAGGAACAGGGATGACAGCAATTATTGGCCAAGCATAACGCTTTCCTGTTTCATATCTTTATCACAAACTCCAGCCAGTAGTGCTCTGTATGATGATAGGATGTCATTTTCTTTTGTCTCATTCTCTATTAGTCCCCTGTGTTTGTCATTCCCTCTCCCCATTCAAACTGTTGTTTTGGGGTTTTTGCAGGGTGGAGAAGTGAGGAGACAGATTCTCACTCTCTCATCATGTTGAGACCTCCTGCATTTTATTAGAATTAGGAAGAGGTTCTAGAAAGTTGACCTGGGGATGCTGGCCTCTAACCACTGTGAGAAAAAGGAAGGTTCCTTCATGCTATGACAGCTGCAGAGACCACTAAGCTTGAGCAATGCAAAAGAAGGTCAAGGTTTTGGAGGAAGAACATTTGCAAAATATTGCCTTGGAAAACTGAGGAGAAAATATTTCACTCATACATTTCATTGAAGGTGGAAGAATAATCTCAAATATGAAGATAACAAATACTGAAACAGGAAAAGGGTTAGGGTTAAGTACAATTTTAAAAGGAACACAAACTTTAAATGTTAATCAGCACTTTTTGAACTGTCTTTAACTAATCAGCAAATATTTTTCTGCATTTAATGGGCTTAAAACAGAAAAAAACCTGACATTTGCTAGTAAGAAATAGCACTGTTATTGGGATACTGGAAGGATTTTTCATTCTTTTTCTATTTTTTATTTTTTTGTTTGGGATTGTAATCAGTGTAGAAAGTTCCTTCATGTCAGTCAGAGAACTTTAGAGACTGAAAATTTCAGTCACAACTAGAAATCATAGAAAATAGGGCTGCAGAGTACCTTGAGAGGTCTTCTAGTCCATCCTCTCTCTCTCATAATGGAGGAAGAACTACAAGTAAATAATTCTTAAGAGATTTTTTTATCTCTCCTGTTTGTAAGAGTCATCAGTGGTGAAGAATCTTCTGCCCCCTAAAATGAGCTGCTTCTATGCTATATTAATCATACAGGCAGAGCCTGAGTGCATGAGCTGAACTTGGTCTTTGGTTATTTAGGGAACTCACTGTAAGGTTCCATCCTGCCCTTTAAGGGTCTGTCCAGCAGCAAGAGACTGAAAACGGAGAATTAAGCTCATCAACCAGGCCTGTGAAAGTATCCTTGAAGATGGGTGACTGACAGGAATTTGCTTCTGCTGTGTGAGGAGGAAAAGCAGTGGGAGTTAGAGATGTTTGCTTCTCCCTAACTCCAAAAGCTTCCACTTAAGAAGTGAATGTTTGTACTGCAGGATGTCCTCTCAGCCAGGGTTCCCAGAGGAGGAACCTTGTGAGAACAGAAGTGAGAATTGCATCTGGAACTATTTTGAGCAGAAGGTGTATTTTTCTCTGATGCTGAGGTCTGGTGTGGTAGGAAAGAGACTTACAACTAAGAGGAACAACTGGAACAGAAACCACTTTGGAAACTTTGCTGCCAGGCATTTTTCTTGGTGCACAAGGAACAGAACAACGTGACTCTTGCTGGTGTACATTTTTAAGGCTCTTTATGGTGAGAGTGCTTGACAGTTTCCCCTTGAGCTTCACAAATGAGTCTGAGAAGGCAGCAAAGATCTGTCATCTGTCCTTAAAACCACAAGCCAACAAGTGAGGTCTGTGCTGAGCCCTCAGACAGTGCTCACTCTCACTTCCTCTCACATCAGCCAGCTTTTCCAGATTTTGAACATTGCTTGGCGCTTTCTGCTGCAGCTTCCCAGCTTTCTGCACACAAAGTTATTGCTTTGAACTACCACAGCTGGCCACATATTGGTAAGCACCTGCACCGTACAACACCTGTGTTTATTATCTCCCGTGAAGGGTGTGCTGAGAATATACAAACACATTAATTTTTATAGCAAGAAACTTCCAGCTGCTGCCATCAGAGTAGTTGTCCTTCTATGGACAAACACCCCAAGTTCAGCCCTGAGGGTTCCTGAAAGGGTCTTGGGGCTCAGTCCCCTGGCTCAAGGCCATGCAGTAAAAACTCATGTCTTGGGGAAGTCCATGAGACTTTTGCTGACAGCAGAGATGATACAGCAGCAGAAGGTTTTCCTACACACACTTAAGGGATAATAGCATCTCTCCAGTTAACCTAGGTCACAGCCAGTGCCACTGCAGCTCTGCTGCTTCTGTTACCCAGACCTGAGGCATGAAACCTGCAGTGGAGAGGACCATCAGCTGCCTTCATGCTTATGTGGGATGGATGCTTTCAGGGAGCCAAAATTACAGCCACAAACATGAAGATGCATGTCTGATTTGTGAGGTGTGGTGTTGATACTGTACAACCTTATGGCAGCTTTTAAATTGTAAGCAACGTGGACCAGCAGGTAGCGGACACTTTGTATCAATATTCTTGGTTGGCCTATTTGTTTTCCTACAAAATACATGTGCAAACACACACATGAACTCACATCATTATATGTAACATATATATATAAAATTTTATGTAAGATGCACATGCAAGTGTAAGCAGAAATATATGTAGTGTCAAAGGCAGAGAATATTATAGGATGCTATATCATAGACTGTATGGAGGAAACCACTGAAGATATTTTGCTTCCTATGAGGATCACATCCCTTCCTACAAATAGTTATGTAATCCTCCCATGGCAACTGCAGCACTTGCATGGGGAAATGTTAGGAAAATATGTATATTTAGCTGTTTTAGTGCAAAAGAGAATATTCCAAGGGTATACCTCAACATCTAACTCTTTTAATACTCATGAAAGAGGCTGGAAACAGTTTCCCCTTGCTTGCAGCTCCCTGAACTTGGCTGGAAGCTTTTTACCGGATGGACAGGAACACAACGGAGTTGGGAAATTTTGGGGCTAGTAAATTTTGCAGTCTGTATTTTAGCCACTGGGTGCCGCTACCAAATCACTTGTCATAACCAGTTTCTCCAAATACAAGGTGGCAATTTTAACAGCATGCCTTAATTTACCTTAGCCTGTGACAGTAGGTTTTGTGGGGCTGCCCACAAAGGTTTATCCAAAGGTTCATACAATAAACCTTTTCTCTGCCAATGCTGCCAATGGGCTTCAGTCAGCTACAGTCAAGATATTTCCTCACAAAAGAATCACAGAACAGCTTTTTATTAAGGTGCACAAGTGAAAGGGGAGCAGGATTAATAACAAAAAGATCTAAAAGAAAACTTTAAGAAGCATTTCATAAAGATCAAATATTTATAGAGGGCTAACAAACCTGGTTCTTATGATATGAGAGGAATTTGCTGAAAATAAACTATGCATTTCTGCTGTTACATGAACTCATAAAAACTATTAGTGAAACAAGAGGATCGATTAATCCTATTCCAAATTACTAACATATCCCCCACCATCATTAGAAAAGTGTTGTTTCAGGTATGCTTTTAATCAACTGCAGGTTTTTTTCAAGCTGATTTTTCACATTATCCTCACTATTTTAAGTGACCGTTGTTGGTTTGGAAGTCCTGAATATAAATGCGATACTGACACAGTAGTCTAATGATATATTTAGACCTGAAAAAGTTTATTTGCAGTCCTCAGTGGTTATGAAAATGAACATGAAAAGCACATATTTCAAAAGCTTCAACTACTTACTAAAAAGCCTACCTGCATTTTGCAGTATCTTCAGATAAAAGAAGAAAATATGATGCTGTCGAGTCATCTCTCCAACAACGCCTGAACAGATGCCAGCTGAAAACCACTGACAAATCACTCACCTGGCTCTCCTCTGAGAGGCAATGACTAAAGGAAGGGAAGACATGGCAGGAGTCCTGTACTGGATGGCCAGAGAAGAGGGGAGTGATGATAGCAGCAGCACAAAGGACAAGTGACAGGATGAAAAGCAGTGGGGTTTTGGAGATTGATGGAAAGGCATATAACACTACTATATTTATGTAGTGAGCCTTACAAAACTTTGGGAGTGACTAACCTACAATTCATGGTTCTGCAGGTGATAGAGACCATGTCCTTATCCAGGAAATCATAAATGTTTTCTTGGAAATCATAATCTCTTTTATGTTGCTGGCAGCTGGACAAGTCAGATATAATTTCACTGATTCTCTGCCTGAAATCAATTTGTTATAGTGCAGCATGGTGAAGGCCTGACAAATAACCTCAGAGAGCTGTTCTTGATTGTGGAAACAGAAATTTACCTCTATTCACAATCAGTTGCTTTCACTTGCCTGATATTAGCTCATGCAAGAATGACTTTCAGGCATGCATTTCAATGTTAAGACTTTGAGAAGAATTTCACATTTTCTGTTAGTTTTATATCACCTTGTTTCACTTCCCCTGTTTCACTCCAACCTCCTGGATTTAAGAAACTAAATAAAAGGAATTAAGAGTGACTTCATGTCATTTCTGTGCAAGGTTCAGATCTGATGATCCCACAGGAAAATGGTCTGCTCAATTCCCTAAATGTGAGTTCAGTAAAAATCCCCAGATTCTCATTAAATGGCTGGAATGCGTCAGACTGTAGAACTCAGAACACTGCTGAAATCATTCAGAGAAAGCTCTAGTAGTCTCTTGCCTCATTTGTGTGTGAATATGCACATGTATATAGGCACAATCCTTCTCCTGCCCTACTTCATGGACGCTCAGATGCTGGATTGCCTTTGGTTTTGGATCAGAGCATTCCAGGGTAGTTACCTCCTTTTAAAGAACACACACTCTGATATCTGCTCCCCAATAGGAGGAAAACACCCTCCAAGACATTAAAATTTTCTTCTTAACACATTCATGTTGCTTTGGCAAGTCCAATCACCATCTTAATTTTTTTTCCCCTAGTGAGGTGCTATAATGAGAGGTTTTTTTGCATGAGCTATTTAGGTTAACCAAGACCATGTGAAGCCATTATTGCTGTCCCTGAATTTGTGTCCTGAGGGAGCAGATAGCTCCTTCCAGACCCCATATGTTGGGGCAAGCAGCAGCTTTTGAAGCTGGTATGGCTGCTCCAGGCCTCTGCATCATCTTGCTTCTCCCTTGTCAGGACCTTGGTGCAGGGGGCTGGTTTCATTGGCAGCTTGATAGGCACTGGGAGAGTGCTGGCCATTACTGGAAAAGAAGAATAGGTACTCAGTTCCATTTTTACGTGTAATGGGTGTTGAGTTTTCCCAGACTGATAACCATGTCCTCTTTTTTTAAATAAAAATCTCTTTGCTTATGTCATTTCTCACCTGCCTGCTTGCAGCAGGTATAGAAGCAGGCTGGATTGGTACCTTTAGCTTTTGCAGACCTTAGGATGTGGGCTCTAGTTGCTAAGGCACTTGGTAGATGATTGACTTTTGCATCCACAATGGTGAGAAGGAACGATATTCATTTAAAGAATTAACCTAATGAAAAAAATGTGTGGGACAGAAGGATGGGGGCAAGGAAATTACACAGACCAACTGCCACAGGACCTGCCAGCACATAGCTGTAGATAAACCATAGATACCTGTGCTAAACAAAGACAAGAATTGTTGTCCTTCAGAATTTTTCTGGTTAGAGCACTGGTCAAACACAACTGGGCATTTTTTAGAAGATCTGACAGAAGCAAAAGTGCAAATGCATGGAAGAAGGTCTGACTCAGTCAGTTACTTTATATTGATGCCCCATGCAGGCAAATTGGCAGGAACTGAAATGTAAGATTTCCTNCAGTTACTTTATATTGATGCCCCATGCAGGCAAATTGGCAGGAACTGAAATGTAAGATTTCCTGAAAAAAAAACAGAAAAGAAAAAAAAAAAAGAAAGAAAGAAAGAAAGCAGCTGCATGGTTTTCTGTAGAGAAGACTGGAGAATAAAACAGTGAGAGATCTACTAAACTTCTCAGCAGGGGAAGAGCCTGCCCACCTTCATATGCACAGCTGAACAAATAGTGTGCCTTCTCTGTAATCCAAAGATACAGTGTCTGAGCCTCCTTTTCACTATTCTGAACACGTCACAACAACAGCAGGCTTCAGGTCTCTTCAACTCTTGCAAGAAATCAATGCAGTTGTATCTTGGCTAAAGCTGGTTTGGATATCCCTGAAATGTATTGTCTGACTGAAATCATAGTCTGACTGCTTCTGGAGATATGTTCTGACTCAAAACCAACAAAAAGTGGAGTTTTGGGATAATCCCTATCCTTCAGACTCACTCCATGTGGATGGTCCCAAAACTGGGGCCCAAAAGTAACTGCCATTGCAATTAGTGGCTTCAAGGGAACAAAGAAAGGGCTCTTTTTACTACAGTGAAACTGGTGAGATGATCTCTTTTCCAGACCTAAGCTCCCACTGGTCCAATAATAACCAATAACTGTGATTTCCATCACTTGCATCCTCTGGGAGACACTTATGTATCACTGATTCATATTGCAAGTTTCCTTGTTATGTGATTGCCATAAGCCTGGCAAATCAAAAGGCGCTGACAGCTTACTGAAGGAGGAGATACTGAGCAGAGACAGACAGGAATTTTTCAACAAAACAACATGTCAGCACCAAAACATTTAAAGGAAACAATAGAAGTGCCAGTGAAAATTTAATGAAGAAGGTGTTTTGGAGAGAGGTACATCCTTGTAACACCATTGATGGGCGGGTACCCTCTGGGGAGGGATGTTATATGGCAAGCAAGAAACTACCACTCATTGAATCTCTGCCTGGGTGTCTCTCACTGTCCTGACCCTCAGGAGCTGCTGCCTGCAATAGAAAATGTGGGCATACTTTCTTCTAAGCTGATATGCCAGATGGGTTGTCCCTTACCAAATTAGAAGATGAAGTGTGTTGGCAGAAACTCCTGGGGAAGCAGGAAATGCCTGCACGATGCTTCCCACTCCCTTCCTAGCAGATCTCTCACTGCCTCAATGCTGCCTCAATCGGCAGCTCCCAGCTCCCACTGGCACCAGAACCCAAAGCTCCTTAGTCTCCTGAAATTACAGAAACAGAAATGTATAGCTGAGCCCTCCATAGCCACCATTTTATTTCAAGTGCTTCCAGGCCCTCTTTGATTACCTGCTACAAAGGCAGTAGTACATATGGAGGTTTACTTTGATATGATATAGTTGAATCCTTAAAAGTAAATTGTTATCATAATACCTAAAAGCAAAAACCACCACCTCTTAAAATACTCTTTTTACAAAAAGTTTCTAAATTTTGAATTATTTGCAGGAAGTTTCTACAATGATATATTTGGGACCAAAATTTGCATTTGATAAAAAATAGGAGCTAAATTACATGTAGCATTTTGGTCATGTGGCACTGGTGTCATAGTCATGCTTCCAGACCAGAAGTGTTCACTTGATTTCCAAAGGTACCACTGGAGAGGAACAGCCAGTCTATTCCCTTGTGGAAAGACCAACTTTCATGTATTAACTAAAGCACTCGCAACAGGTGTAAACAACTTTCCATTAGATGTAAAGTTCCTGGTACATTAGACAACATCACACTTTAACCTTCCAAGATCTAATTTAATTCCTAGGATCAAGAGCTCATGTTACTAATACATTTTGCCAAAACCCTGGGATCATGTCCTACATATTGCAGTAATTCTTTCCAGAAGAATTTAAATTTGTAAATAATGAAGAGCTCGTACAACTCCTTCTGTTAGCAGCACTGCTGGGCCTTTTGCCAGTTTGTAAGCTGAAGAATTTTGGTGTTTAGTGCTCCCATCTGTTCGGAAGGCCTGAGGGTGAGTAGTTATCAAAAGCAATATGTGGGCTTTTTTATTCCATGTCTGAGATTTTATGACATATTTTTTCACAAAACAGGCCACTGGGGAGAAGAGATTTCCCTCCACCCAAATCTCTCTGCCTGGGGAACCTCTGAAGTCCCACATACTTGATTTTTGCCCAGTCTTGATCTAAACAGACCAAAATTCACACAAATATATAATAATTCTCACCTGATACCTCAGATAGAAATAGGACCAAGTGTTTCTCAGTTATGAAAGAATTAAAATCTCAGGCATGTATATACTCACTGCAGAGGAATTCAATAAACACAGCTCTGTTTGAATGAGGGTTTTGAAGGCAGCCCCACTGTCAAGGTATAAGGAATTTTTTGTTCCCCAAATAAACATTTCAAATGTGCCCTTCTACTGCATCAGGATTTGGAAGGTGAGGGCTCCTCTCCCCACCGGTATGGCCAAGTGCACAGGGGGACATGGGGCTGCAGGCAACCTGTCTGCTCCAGGGCACTGTCTGCCTGTGTGACCGAGCCTGTGAAATGGCATTCTCACCAAATGGGATGGGTGATTCTCACTTCAACCCTCCTGGCTTGAATGCACTCCAACAAAAAGGTTATTTTCCACAAGTAACCGTTTCATTAGAAGTCTCTCAGGACAGCTAAGGGCAGGTATTTTGGCAGCTAGGAGCTCTCTGTATGCTGTGTCCAGTGGGCAGTTTGCTATCTGGCCTCTGTCACACAGTGAAGATGCCTCTCTCCCCTCCTGTAGGTGATCCCTGTCTGTTCATCGGGGTCAAGCAAGCCAAAAGGGAGTGGAATTCACAGTGCATTTCCTGCAAGCTCTGTCTGTAGATTAATCACAAGAGTAAGGGTTATCAACAACTTCTGGCAAGACATGAGCTGACACAGATGTTGATGGCTCTGCAGAAAGCAGAGGTGGGAAATGGCAGTCTTTGTAGAATCCACTTCCTGATTCATCAAAACCAGTCACTGCACCCAGTAAACTCCAGTGAGATGCCAAGGTACAGATGGAGTAATTCCTCCCTCTTCTTTCTATATCTTCTGGAAGATTTAACTGTACGTGGAAGGAAACTGAACTCAAAAGTTGGACAAAACAAGGGGAGAACTCTGAGGGATCTTAGATTACAAATAGATTTTTAATTGTAATTTTAAGTCTACAGTTTATGGACACCAGCTTCTTTGGGGTTTGCCCTTGGCCTGCTTTAACTCAGAAGACTGTCAATATAATAAAGAGCAGGATCCTAAATGTTTACTGACATTCCTGCTCTGTTTGTTGCAAATGCTAAGTGTTGTAAGTGTTGTAAATGTTGATAGTTTTTGTTAGGTTCTTCCACTAGAAAACTGGTGGTTTCCTGTAGCTGTGTTTTAGCATAGCAGAATGCAGAAAAAAAATCCAAATGAGCTCTATTACTAAAATTAAAACCAGTACTAAGAAAACTCCGAATTCAAACAAGCTTCACATTTGGAGAGGCCTGGCATGTCAGGCACAAGGTGATAAAGAAGAAGTGTAAAATCACAAGCCTGAGAAGGAGCTCCAAGGTACCTTTTTTTCACACCTTTTTGTCTCCAGAACAACCAATTTCCATATTTGTTCAATATAGTCCGCAAGTATAATTCCACAGTTAACTCAGAGTACTACATTTGACTGGTTCCACATAACTTAGCCTGCATTTATTTTGCAATATCATTACAATTATGAAGCCAATTTAATTCAATCCAGCCCATTGAACATTTTGAAAGTCAGGCCAGCTAGTCTCATTAAAAAAAACTCTCATCAGTTAAAAGTGTCAGAGCTGCTTTTATTTTCCCTAGTCACAATGCATTCCAGTCCTAACAAACCCAGCACACAAGGAGGTTTATTACCATTTTGCTCAGTTAAGAGACAACAGGAGTCTTCCATGTCAGTGCAGATCATCCAAAACCCCTTCTGCTTTCTATTTGTTATCAGATTTTCTAATACACCACAGCTAATTAGGCCTATGCCTTCCAGACCCCAGTTCTACTGTTGCCCTTCAGTTCCAGTTTTACTTGTCTTATGTGCATGGAATTGAATAAGCCTGCTTTTGTTAAATTTTCCGGCTTAAGAAGAATTGTTTGGAAAGTGATGAGAAGAACCTAAAACCAATACCTGAGTGAGATTTGGGCACTTACTCTTTTTCAAGTAAATGAGAGGCCCACATTTGAAATATAGTTGAAATTCAAGGCCTTTAGGGCAGGAAATTGCACATTTAGGGTTTTATTCTCAAGCTGGTAGAAATCATTGTAACTGCAGCCATGCATCCGGCTGGAATAATGAGTAACACCGCAGCCGACCACACGAGAGGCTGCTGCTGTTTCCTGCTCCAAGGGCAGTGCTTAGCAAGCTGGGAAGCTTGAGCTCTGTCCATTCTGTCACCCTGGCAGGTTAAAGAAGCTCAGCAGTTGGCACCTCAGCAAAGGTGGGGTGCAGGAGAGGCCACCATGCCCTCGCAGGTTCTTGCAGCCCCCGGAGCCCACTGAGGATGTCGGGGACAGCTCCCATGTGATGTCCTTTGGGTGGTTGTGGAGGGCAGGGTACCAAGAGATAAGGCACAGACTTTGGCTCCTTGCCACTTGTCTTAGGTTGCAATACAGGATGTGCCCAAAAGTATGTATTCTATCACCATCTGCTGAAACCAGGTGGGGCAGTGATCCTTATCTCTGTGGGAGATATTCTCTGCTAATGGGCCATCTGTTAAAACCAAGTGGAGCAGTCATCTTTATCTTTTCCACAACCCATTCTTCCTCCAGGAAGATATCTTCTGTTAATGGGCCATTAATTCCTACTGCACGGCTGATAAAATTACATCATCCCATTGAGAGATACTTCAGCCAGGGGGACGAGCCAAGCATTTCCTACCTAGATAAAAACAGATCTGGAACACCAGGACAGCCTTTTTCCACTGGATTCCAGAGGAAAAACCAGACTTTTCCACATCATCACTGGACCTTCAGAGGAAAATTGCACCCATCTACAGGAGCACTGCTTCAACAGAACCACATCTGTCATCCAGGAGGACCGCAACCACCATTTAATGAGACTGCTACCAGCACCCTGACTAACAAGGTATCAGGTTGTATTCTGACTCTGTCAGTAGTTTTGGGTTTGCTCTCTCTAATACTGTATTTCTATTTTAATTTTCCTAGTAAAGAACTGTTATTCCTATTCCCATATCTTTGCCTGAGAGCCCCTTAATTTCAAAATTATGATAATTTGGAGAGAGGGGGTTTACATTCTCCATTTCAAAAAAGAGGCTTCTGCCTTTCTTAGCAGACACCTGTCTTTCAAACCAAGGCAGCACTGCTGGAAGGCTGTCAGCCAGCTGCGTGGCGGGTTCAGCAGAGTCAGCTGTGGTGCTGCCAGCAGGCTGCCCGCGGGAGCGGGCACACACAGCACTGGCACAGGAAGGAGTCAAAAGACGTTTTATTTGCTTGCTTGTTTTTGCATTTGTTTTCAAAGGGAACCACCTTTCCCCCTTTCTCCACGGGGTCCCAGCACAGGCAGAAAGCACGTCTGTGAAGCAGCGTGCCGTGCCCTGAAAGGCCTCACAGAAATGTCCATTCTGTGATCGCAGCGATTAGGGATGGGGGCACGGCGTGTCCTGTGGGAAAGGGAAGGCCTCTGGAAGTGCAGCTAAGCCAAGTGAAAGGGTCTCTTTCAGCAGCCAAGAAAGCATATCAGTATTTACTGGAAATATTAATAGTTGTATAGTTTAGAAAGTTTGACTTCCTAGAAATTAATTGAACATTTATTTTCTGAGTATGAGTAGAGTACTCCCTCACGGAGGATTCAGTGGATGAATTTCTACTTTTGCATACTTTACAGCATGGTGCTTGCCATCTGGGACACTTGGACGCACATTCTCTGGGAGACTTGTTGGCATTTTAAAAATAAAGGTTCTGGTGTGGTTTTTCCCATCTGAAGATGCACTACAGGAACTCCAATTTTATGTTGTTGGATAATAAATTAAATGCACATGATTTGTTTGTCTTTGGTGCCTAATATGTCAGCTTTAAACTTTACAGTTAACAGCTGCAAGGAGGCACGAAATTGGAGCTTTTATTTCCCATCCACTGTCCAGACAGCTGCAAACTCAAGATCTGGGTTCTCTATTTTCAATAGTTTCTTCCAAATCTCGAGTTCTAGTCTGTTTCTTTCATCTTAAATGAATGCTGAGCCATGGTGGAGGATGCAAGGGGCACAGGGAGCTTCCACATGGAGTGGTTAAGTTCCCAGGAGTCACCCCCTCCAGAGATGTATCTACTCAGGTGAGTGTGAAGTACAGAAGTCATATTGAAGTCAAAGTTTTATCTTCAAGGCTCTTGGAAGTTCCAGATTAAAACCCAAAGGCAACAAATCTTCTATGCAAGGTGCTACCATTTGCCACAAAATTTAGCTTTTAAAACCCCCTGAAGAACTCCACACACAGAAACAAGTTAGTGACATAATTTTAGAATAGATTTTTAAAGTAGCTATTACAGAGTCACAGGCAATTTGAAAATTATTAGTGATTTATTAGAAAACTAGAATAATGTCTTAAAACTGCATTCAGATTTGATCCTTCTACACCTTATCACATTTTGCAGTGGAAGCATCATGTTTCTCATTGTTTTACTACAATGCTCAGGCATTTCCCTGAGCAGAAGATTCCAATGAGCTCTGATTACTTGAGCCTTAGTGACTACTGACATTCTGCACCTCATAGAGTGCAAGTTCTGATGGAAGCATTTCTTACGGCTGGAATATTTAAACTTCCCTTCTCCTGGGTAGCTTCCTTTAATATCTTGTGGTAGTTTTCAGAGCTATTAGCAAAAGTACTATCTTAGGTTTTTCCTTTCCACCCAGACCCAAAAGATCACAAAACCTGTAGGAAAGTAATTAATTTAAGAATTCTTCAACTCTCTTTTGATATGGCTGAAACTGGCCAAAAATCACTGAGTAGGACAAGGAGAAAGACAAATGGACCTCTAGGCTCTGTAATCATGTCAGCAGCCAGATATCTGTAGGAAATTTGACCAAAAATAGTTTCTCTGTAAGTTCTTTCTATGGGACTGGCCTACCCAAGCCACAGGATATCCTTATTAAAGGACTAATCTAGGAAATGGGAAAACTGACTTAAAAGTTCTGTCAAAGGTCCAAAACACACTATATAACACTTGATTATTTTCTCCAGTGTAGTAATCCTGAGTATTGCTTGTCAGGGCTCAAAGTTTGGAAGATTAACTTTGAAATTGCCATATTATCTTCCACTCTGTTGTTCTGATAAAGTTTCCTTTCTCCTCCCTTTCTTCAAGGCTAATGCATCTATAAAATGCAACTATAAATTCTACTGGCTGTGTGAATGTCACATAGGTACACATGTACTTATTAAAATAAAAAATTCATACTAGAAAATTCTAGATGTTAGGCTTCTATATCCAGCACAGCTAATAATAATTCACTCTCTCCCTCTCTCTCTCTATATATATATATGAGTAGATATGTAAATAATAATAAAAATAATACAACCCCCCATATATATGAACATATTTGTTAACTGTTCCTTTAAGGTGCCAGAAATGAGGCAGCCAGGGATTAGTTTAGGCAATGCTGTAGGCTGTGTGTAGGCAGCGAGAATATGAACTCGAGCTCAGCTTTGATGTAATCTCCACTGAAGTCAGGGAAGTTGCTCTGGATTTACACATTTATGAGAATGGAGCCTGGCACAGAGCCCTGTGGCTCAAGTTTTATCATACATACAAAATATCACCTAATTGTACTTGCTTCTACAAGATTAATCCTGATGGTGAGATTTCTGCATGTAAACAGCAGTGAAATACATTGTGTAATCCCCATGACTGATGTTTTGGAGCACGTTTTAGGCAGTGCTGTGATGTCTGATTCCTTACCTACCAGAGGGCTCACAGTATTAGCACAAAGGCTGGTTTGCAATGTCTCCTGTGCAGTCAAATCAAGCCAAAATGAACCACTTCAAAGCAAGGGTGTATGGAAGGCAAAACTTTCTGATTCACTCTCCCCTGAAGGAGAAGGTGTAATGCTGACATGTGTATAGCTTTTGTCCTACCTTCCTTTCCCCACCTTTCCTTACTGATACATTAACAAGCTCCTTGACACAGAGATAGGAATTTAGGAAAATACACAAGTTCAACAGCTCTCACTGCTTGCTCCTCAAGAGACTGAGAAAACTTTTCGTAACAGCACAGCTTCTTGCTGGGACCATGATCAAAGATTAGGTTGACACGTGTGAAGATTAATGGCCAAGGAAAAGATGGGTGGTTTTAATGGGAGGGTTAACTGTGATCTTACCCTGTGCTTGTTTGCTCCCAGTTAATTTTGCATGCAGCGCCAACTCTCTCAGAGCTCCCAGCTTTGTGAACTCAGAAATCACAGCTGAAAAAAAGAGAAGTCACAAAACACTCTGCCCTTAGGTTACCCATGTCTTGAAAGGCACAAATTTGGCCTCTTTTACCTAGAAAACCCTAGAAAGCATGTGGCAGATGCAAGCAGGAGCATGTGAGCCTGTGATAAAACCTGAGTTTATGACAAAAGCTCAGCGTCAGGTGAGCTCCATAACAAGCTTGGTTAGAATTTGAAAGTCTAATTAAACAGCAGCCAAACAAAGGACAAATAGCTTTGTGCTCATAGTGTTCTACTGAAAAAGAGTAAAGAATCCACCCAGCTCCTACCAAAATTAAAGACATATTTATAAACAGAATTGTTTCTAACAAGAAGACAAATATCATCCTTGTGTAACTGTCCTGAGGTCAATGGAGACCCCTGAGGGATTAATTAAAATCAGAAAATTCATGAAAGTCTTCTATGATGTGCCAGCTGGTCTTAAACAGGGAAGTATATTAATGGTTTTTCAACAAACATGTTGCAAGATTAGCTTCTTTTATTCAGCAATTCTTGTGTTCAGAAACTGTCTCTTTTTTTTCTTTGCAGAAACAATATTCCCCAGTACTGCTGGAAAAAGACAAAAAAACAAACTAAAACTCTTTGGATGGATTCAAAATCTTTAATTTGTGAAGGCATTGTTCTGGAAGTTGTGGAATCTATTTTGTTTTCCTTTTTATTGTAATTTTCAGAAAAATTATTGTTCTATGTAGAAAATGATAAGGACTTTTGAAGTTGTTAATTTAAAAATTAATTGTTTTGGTCAACTGTGTCTTGTCAAAAAAGTCAGAATAAAAATGTCATAGTCACAATCCACTCAGTCCTTTGAGCCAGATTTTCAATACAAGAGTTAATGTTTATACATCTAAAATTATTTTGAAAAATGTTTTGAAATTTCAATAGGAATTGCAGTGTTTCTTTAAAAAACTCTCTCCAACAAAATTATTTTTACAGTTTCTCTTACTTTAAATGCATAATATCTACAGTAATCCACTAAAATAAATCAAGTAAAGAAATTTAGTCATTAGGAATATTCTTACAGCTTCTCATATTAATTTAGCAGCTTGAAGAAATAGCTTCTTATATAGCTTATATATTTATTGTATATCAATAATCCTATTCCATATGTAATTTTCCTTCCATTTTTATTTTTTAAAGAAATTAGCTTTACTTATTAGGCCCTCCCAGTTCCTTGAGTTTCCAACAAAAAATGGTTTATTTAAAAAAAATAAGAACCTATTTCCATTTCAATGTGTTTTAGTAACTTGCTATTTATTTTAAAACTCAGTGACCAGTACTACATTAATATTTTCTAATAACCTCTCCTTCCTAAATCTCAGATTATTTCTAACACAAGTTGAATTTGAACATAAAATAGAGTAAAGCTGTGCATGCAGGAGCAAAAGGGCAGAACACAACAGTATCGAGAAACAAAAGCAGCAACAGTAGAGCCAAGATTTTACTTCTCTGAAAACTGAAAATTTCCACTTATTTTTCTATCTCTGCTCTCCATCTTTTTGGAAGGCATGAAGACATCTTAAGGAAAGACAATTATGGGAAGACAAGCTCTTGTTGTGGGAAACACCATTGTAATATACGGTCGAGAGATTATACGGATTGCAAAAGAGGGAACGCCCCACTGTACATTTGTAGACCTATTTTGTGGCAAAACAAAAAAACTCTATAGAAACATTACATCCCACAGCACAGTTCCTGGAAGTTTAAGAATTGGCTGCAACTATCAGAACTATACTAAGAACTACAACTAGTTTATTGCATAAAATCATAGTGACTTATTACTAGCAATTTTAAACTGTAAGAAGCTCTGTTTTAGGAATGTCTTGACTGGACATTCAGTGGCTTATTTGTACAGACAGAAAGCAAGCTTCTGAGCTTCAACCAAATCCAGAACCATCTAAACTACTTTAGTACTTAAGATCTTGCCTCTCAAAGCTGCACATTTTACACAAGAAATGTTTTCAATCAGTTAGTGGCTCCATTTCTACCGGCTCTGTGCAAACAGCAGTCCACTTTTCTCCAGGCCAATCCCATCCCATTCTTGCACTAGTAGAATATGATAGACAGCAGTCAAAAAAACCTTGATCCAATTGCTGTGGATGTTCAATTGGAATCTTTTATATCACCAGTTTTGCTTGTATTTGATCAGAAGCAAAAGGATTTTCACGATCATTTAATTTTGACATAACTCTATATTTTCCAGTACCTGTCCACAACTGCAACACAAAATCTGTAAATGTGGGGTCACTAGAATGAATGCCCAGGGGGAGAGATGGAAGACAACATTAGGCAATCCTCCTCACCTTCTGGAGCATGTCTTGGGGTTTCTCAGGCCTTAACCTCTCTCCCCTTCTCTTTCGTCTCCTTGTTCCTTATCTTTCCCATATTATCTATCCAGGTCAGATCCTCTGATTCCATTGCTTCCACAGACCCATACCACACAAGAAAAAATTGCAAGCAGGAAAAGAAGAATACAAAATGAAGCAAGACCTCACTCTTACACCTCTCCCCACTTTGGAGCCAGACATGGTGCAGGACAGACCAGGTCAATATGTCAACAGCCTTCTCCTCCTTATAAACCCTCAAGCCACAAATCTGAACATGGAGATACACATGAAAGGATTTATGTGAGTCCATAAACCCAAAACAACTGTTGAAAGTTATGTATCTAGTACAACAACTTCTTCATCAGCAGGACAGTACCAGTGAACCTTAATGATGAGTCTGAACTTCTGTTGCCCTCATCATCCTTTCAAACTTCAATTTCCATTGATCTAACTCTTAATTTCTCCTTTCTATTAGACACTGTCTCTGTATCTCTGTCTTGAATTTCGGGGTTAGTTGCAGGCTCTTTTACCTATTTCACCAGTGTTTACCTTGTGCTCATTTAAGGGATACACAATAAGCAAGGAACAAGGGCCTTCTTGCATCCACTTTCTTCCCACCCCTAATCACTCAGTAAATTATATGGTAATTTTTTATTGGAAATTACCTTACAGTTTCCTAATTTTGTAGGATGATCTGAAGAACAATTCAATTGCAACATATAAATGCCTTGGAAGTATTCATCTGGAACCTATAACTACAGATGATTCCTGAGTTGTTGGAAGCTAAAATGTAGCCTGCATTTGTACATGGCAAAGTTTATGAAAATAATAATCTTTTTGGAGATAGATATCCCAGAACATATGAAGAGACAATAAAAATGATTGTGTAAGGATGATTCGGAGAAGCATTATTTATATAAAGTGTCTGTACATTCAAAAAAACTCCCAAAATAAAAGAGGATACTCCTGTGCTGACATTTTACAATCAGTTAATAAATGACAAGTGTATTTTTTAAATTTTAGAAGTATGCATAATTTTTACCAGCACAAGCACCTCTTTCTGCCCTCTTCCTCTTACCTCCCTAACTTTCTTATCGTATAGGTAGGTAGGTATACACAATTTTCCTGTACCTGAAATTGGTGCATATAATATTTAAAAGACAAGTATTTTTAACAAAAGCAGCACAAGTAGGAAATAGAAGTTTTAACAAAAGCTCTTGAGAGTTATGACAAGCAGTGGATGTTGAAATCACTGCGAATAACAACATAGGATGTTTTGGTGATCAGCTCAAGATGAACTAAATACTTCTACAGTTTCTGTCAAATATAATTGCAGTAACCTAGAAAGCATGAGTGCTGCAACTTTCATTAAAGGCAACTGTTACCCTTCCCACCATCAACCTCTTAAATCTTTGTAATGAGCAGCAGGCATTTCAGTCAAGTCAGAAGTAACTATGATTTTGTAAAGTATTCCTGTTTCATGCATATATCCATTTTCAGCAGTTAAAGACACTATCAACAGTCCTTTTTTCTACTTACTGCCTCTGATTTACTGGCTGACTTTGTTATTTCCTTTGTGCAGTTTATAGGACATAATTATCTAAAACGGAAAGGAGAGAACTTCTAATAGACATTTTTCTGCAGACAGTTTCTGCTTTATATTTATTTAGTTCACCAGCCTCTCACACTGAGGAAGATGTACTAGCTTGCAGAGGGAATAGAAATGGCAGAACTGGTGATGAAAATAAGCAATAAATAGTGAAAGATATATTACCAAATCATTAATTATTTCAGCTGTGTAGTTTCTGTACTATAAAATCAAAACAGAAATTAAGCCATCACTTGCAAAATGCATCAAAGGTCCTTGTGACTGTAGGGACTCAGCACAAGATTTGTGCTCCTTTTAAAGCAAACAGTCTCTTTGAGAAATGGTAAATCAACCATCCAGCTGCAAAAAAAGAGTGCTTTGTTTCATTTTCAGGTTATTTAACCCCATTTTCAAGATGCCTCCATCAATTTCAAAATGAAAATAATTTTGAAATTAGGAGTCCAGACACGCTTTGTTGAAAATGTTTAAACTAGGCTACCACCACTTCCAAAATTAGAATTTTCTTTGCTGTTTATGTCACATGCATAGAAGACACCATGCTGTACAAAGTCCAATCTGCAAATTGACTGAATCTCATTTACATATTGCATAGGCCCATCGTACGTTATTTCCCAACACTTAATTAGAAAGGATGTGTGTCTGAACATGAGTTACTGCATCCTCATTCTTCTCTTGATGAGGCGGTTCTGTAGCAACATCGAAAGCAGAGCAAAGTGAATGAAAGGGAATTTGTCCCAGAATTTTGTTTGGAAGATGAGCACCAGAGAGCAGCAGTTCCCAGGAGTTGAAGAGCTGTCAGCCAGCAGACCAGCTTCCACTGTACTCAGTATTTGTGTACAAAACAAAGCTGCAACTTGTGCTAAAAAAGCTGCTATTTGTGTTCTTGTAACAAGCTCTTTTACTTTAAAAATTAGATTTTGTGTTATTAAAAATTACTGTGATTATTTTAGAGAATAACATTTTTTTTTGTGTGGTAGACCCAACTCATCAAGTCTTTCCACTATTCCTATTTCAGGGATTTCTGTGTCTGTGAATTTTCAAAGTTTGAAGGGGAAACTGCTAATCCATACAGTAGATATGGTGCAGGAGAATCCCACAGTGCCTGATGAGTGTGCCTGGCACTTAGCTTTCAGTGCCATTAGAACTTCACAGTTCAAGTTTATGTTATTAATTTTCCTGGCATCAATTACAGCATGCTCTTGTTTTCTACACAAACCTGCTACCTGCACAACATTCTGGGTTGAGGGATTACTGCCTTTAAACGTGGCAGACTTCAAGCTTTATCAGCTATTTCGAGCTGTTAGGAAGTGTGAGAGAATCTTGCTCTATTCCCTCAAGCTTTTCTGTGCAACTGAGCTTCACCACAACCACCAGGCCATCTCCTCTTGCCTCAGCACTGCCAGATAATGGATTGCTAAAGTGAACAAAAGCACACAGAGAATTTAAAGATGATAAGCTGGGTCAGAGCAAGGGTCCTTTTATCCCATCTGGCCACAGCAGCTGCAAGGAGAGTCCATGAGAAAGAGGCTGATGATAATCCTTACATTGTTATATTTTCCCAGTTTCTAGAAATCAGGGATTAAGGGCTTGCTGAGCAGAGTTGCTGTTTAACACTCAAAGATCTCACTCCAGAGCCACCTGATTTTATTTTAAAACTCTTTAAAACTCTTTAAACCTCCATGGCATCCTTTGGCACGTCCATAATTTTATGTGTCCTATGTGGAAAATGAGTTTTGTTTTCTTTAGGTATGTTGTAAAAACCTTCTGCTGAATGATCCCAGTTCTTGTATTGAGAAAAGCAGAATTGTTTGGTCCTCCTGTTCTCCATATCATTCAAGATTTTTATATGTCTTCATATATAAAGCTTCACTTTGCACAGAAGCCTCTGCTCTTTTTGCTACCTTTCTTTCTGAAGTTTTCTGCTTCCACCTCCTTTATGAGACAGAGGCTGACACACAAGTCAGCCCTGTTTCTAAGCTGAGACAGCCTTGTTAAAATGATGCTGCTTTCTCTTACTCCGTCCCTAATGTTATTCAAATTTTTGACAATGAAAGGTTGTCAAGCAGATGTGTTTGGAGAAATGTCCTGAGTTGTCCCTCATCTCCAAAACAAAACCAGCTAAATGTGGATCTGATAATTGCCAAAGCATGCTTAGGACTGTGTTCCCATGTGTGTATTACTTCACGTTTATCGAGGATTAATTTTATCTTCCATTTCATCACCCATTCAGCACAATGCAAACTTCTGAAATTCTTCAGTATTATTTGGTTTCAATTGTTCTCTGACTGCTTCTAAAATACCAGCAAACTTTCCCCTCTCGATATTCTTCAACTTTTCTAGGTGATTTGTGGCCGTTTGCAGCCAGATCCCCCTGGGATTCCCCAAGTTACTGCTCCAGGAAGAATAGCAACCATTTATTCCTGCCTGCTGCTCCATCTCCTTTGAGCACTTATTAATGCACAGCAATCTCCCCCTGACGTTAGGTTTCTGTAAGAATGTTTAGGAAGGGATATTTTAGAAAGGTTTAGGAATCCAAAGGTAATTTTTTTTCTCAAGTTGCCCTTGTCTACAAGGGCAATGATCCTTTCAAAGAACTGTACAGGATTTGTGAGGCATAATTTCTTTATTTATGAACCCTGTCCACTATCTCCAGTAAGCTGTATATATTCATGTCTACTAATTCTGCTCATTATTATAACTTCCATCAGTCTGCCTCAGCAGGAAGTCAAATTTACCATTCTCTGGTTTCCTGGCTCCCCTCCGGAGATTATTTTAAAAATTGAGGCCACATTTGCCACCTTCCATTACTCTGGAACCTGGGCCAATGTAAGCTATAGGTTACATACTACCGTGAAAAGTTCAGCAATTTTATATTTGAATTCCCTTAGATCCCTCGAGTGATTGTTACCTGTTCCTGGCAATGTGTTGCTACTCACTTTATTGATTTGCTCTAAAACCTCTCTACTGACAGTTCAATTTGACATAACCTCTCAGCCTCACCCCTGTAAATAAAGACTTGTTGTGCAAACTTCCTTAAGCCCCTCTGTGCTGAATTCTGTCACAAAGAATCCTTTTCCTTTTTTTTTTCTTCTTTTTCTTCTTTTTTTTCTTTTTCTTTTTCTTTTTCTTTTTCTTTTTCTTTGTTCTTTTTCTTTTTCTTTTTCTTTGTTCTTTTTCTTTTTCTTTTTCTTTGTTCTTTTTCTTTTTCTTTTTCTTTGTTCTTTTTCTTTTTCTTTTTCTTTGTTCTTTTTCTTTTTCTTTTTCTTTGTTCTTTTTCTTTTTCTTTTTCTTTTTTCTTTTTTTTTCTTCTTCTTTTTCTTCTTCTTAATAAGCTTCTCTGATTTTGTTAACCACCCTTCCTAAAGTGTTATGATAATGTAATTTACTTTTAAACTTTATTTTTCCTTTTAAAGCATTAAATTTTGATAGTTTGGACACTACAGAGCATCTTTTCTATGATGCTATCTTGAACTGTATCTGGTACAATGCTTTTTTCCCTATATATATACATGGTATTCAGCTAGATCAGTTTGAGGATTTTTCATTTTCACTTTTCTTGAGAAAACACAGTCATTTATGAAGTCTTCAACTTCTGTCTCTGTGTGGTGCCTGCCATGACATTTCCCCATTGTCAGGGGGATAAGCAATGACTGAAATTTTCCATTACTGTTCTGTTTCTGATCCTAGAGGTCACTGTGCTCCACTGATGTTGCCCCAGTATTAACCTATAACCCACAATTTCAATCCAGAGTGATACCCTAGGACTTGTTGATGTGGATGACTTAATCATATTATTTGAGTGCCAAGGATTTCTTCAACAGAGATACAGTTTCTCCACCAACAGACAGCTATGCTTTCTGTTACGATTTTACCTTCATGCTACACTAATTTGTTTTCCTTTCTCCTAGTTTGTGTTACAATATCCTGTAACAATATCTTCGTTTAGACTCAAGTATTTCCATTCATCTGACTGTTTTTTGACCATCACCTTTTGCCTACAGGCATTGTACATTTTTTATCTTATTCTCATTGTATGTTCCATTTGATCGCATCTTTATTTATTTTTCAGTATTGCTCAATGGTTTTACAGACTTCTTTTGTGTATTCTTTTTCCAGAAAAGAGAGATTTTTATCTCTTCCTTTAGAGAAGATGAATCATCCTAGATTGGGTGTGATTGTTGATTTTTCATATTTCTTTCACTTTTACACATGTACAACCTTTTCAAGTGAAGTTTATGAAACTTCTTTTCACTTGCAAAACAAAATAAGAATTAAGTTAGGCTGATACTAAGGACATTCTGTTAATAAACTGGTCTAACTAAAGGTAGAAATAGTCCTTTGTGATGAAGTATCTTTGTTCTTTTCTGATTTATTTGATTGCTGACACTTATCTAGTAAAAATTCAAATGTTTTCCAGACCAGTGTATGACCTTATTTAATAAAATATGAATTGTGTATATAAGACAACCCAATCAACAGCAAAAGCAGAGCTGAACACCATTGGAAATGCATGATACACCTTTTAGAAATTTTAGGGAAAAACCAGTGGAAGTGGCCACATCACCGTGGACAAGCTAATGTAAATGATACCTGATACTGCTTTCACTTGGACACCACAGTCCCTTTCCTATATTTTTTTTGCACCCCAGGGAAGCATGCTACCTAGTGGAACTTTTAAAAGATTGCTTTGAGAGCTTCATTGACTTCAGCTGAGCAGTTTTTTCATCTGGCTTGATCCTGTGAACTGATCTGGTTCAGGCAGAATCTGCACCAGCATGGAGTCCTACTTGCCCCTGGGGTCCTGGGACAAGGTGGGCTCCCCCCTGGAGTTGTGGTCATGGAGGGCCGCTAGTAAGAGCTCAGCTCAGTGCTGTTACTTTTCCCAATGGGAATAATTTTTCACGTTCTTATCAGAGTTCCTCAGTTCAGAAAGAGAAAAAAAAATATATAATTACTATTTCACTGTTTCACTCTTTACTTTCAATTGCAAAGTATTTTTAATGACAAACAATATTTAGGATATTTGTGTGTACATACATTTATATACCCACACACATGCATTTGTGGATGTAAAGCATACAGGAACACACATGTAATACATGTGCTGGCCCTCACGCACAGAAAACCACTAATTGTACCTTTGAGAAGGAGAATAGAAAAAGAAATAAACTTTTTCCAGGCGCTCCATACTAAATCTGAAGAAAAGTCTCCAGATGTGCATTTTCTTATAGCAATTTACTTAAATAGTTCCTGGATTTACCTCGTTTTTGGCTAATCTTGCACAAATTTTGTAAGTCTATATGTTCATATATATGTATTTTTGATAAATATCTAACTATATATATGCTCATTTATCTATGTGTCTTTAGACTCCACACTTTCCACAGGCAATATGCCTTTATAATGCAAAGGCAGATCAAAACTTGCATATATTTAGGGAGCTGAAAGACTGTTGCTCTCTGTTAAAGACAAAAGGTATTTTTCAGGGCAGTACCTAACACTCAAGTGTTGAAGCTTGTGGAGTGTGAGACTAATTGTTGAATATATGAGGAAGGAAATAATGCTCCAAAATTCTCCATGGAAGAAGATCTAGCATGGTACGGAAGGAAAAAAAACAGTTCAAAAAAAACTGGCATAAAACTGGAAAGGGGAAGTATAACTCCCTGAATCTGTGAAATTAAACTCTTAGGTGCTTTGAAGTCAAAGAGAGATTCCTGTCTTGCTAAACTTGCCTTTGTTTAGGTGTCCTTACATGATCCAAGTGTCGAAGTGAGTCACAACGTTGTGACAAGGCTGAGTAGTTTGCATAGGATCATTGTCAGCAACAGATAGGCAAAAATCTTCTCAAGATCCTAAGGGTCTTCAAATATAACAACAGGCAATTAGCTAAAAGACACCTAAATTTAAAAAAAAAAAGTTGTTATTTTCCTTATTAAAAATAGTTTTCATGCATTTAAGCAATCATCATGACCTGTGATAACCTGTGATATTACACTATTAAAAAAGTTAGGTTATATAAAGAACACTATTTAGCCAGTATATATCTGCTTAAATGAAATCTATGTAAAAATCAATTTACTTATGAAATCACTATCTGAACTCTGGAAATGGAATTTGCTAAAGCATGAAATTTCTTTTTGGCCATCTGTTGTCTCTTCTGTTGGAAGGATATTTTCTTCCTATCAGATGTGTTCAATCCAATAGCTACTTCAGTAATGTAATAGAATGTAATAGAACTTGGGAAACCAGTTGAGATTTGAAAAAAGCCAAGTTTCCTCTTTCAATTTATAAAAATGATGTGTGAGAGGGTGACATCTATTATTTCTACAATGCTGAAAAACATACTGATCAGAAACCATTAGTCTGATTAAATGTCTATGAATAATGCTTTTTTGTCTAAGGTATCGTTTGTTACAAATGTGTAGCCTGTTCCAGTTAAAACTTTCCTTGTTCATTCAGTATAAGAATTGCATTTTAATGCTATGTATCTAGAGTGTATATAGTATATCATCTTGGCTACCAAAAAGGAAATACCAGTTATAGCTATGGGCTACTTTTAGTAACAAACCAACATGCTTTAATATCTACCAGCCAGTGAGAATCAGTCTATGTGTAGGAAAATAAATCTAAGATCCAAATATGAGTAGAAAGTAAAAATCAAAGAGGAGTATTTTATTTATGGCTAAAACTAAGTTATTTCAAATCATCTTGTGTTGTCCTGGCACTAGACGTCTCTTGTTGGCCAAGAAGTCACCCCCAGGTCAGGTTCAGAGAGAAACTGGTGTGCCCTGTAATGGGCTGAGCACTGGAAAGACTGCCTAGGAGTGGGGCTTCCATGCTTGACACGGTGGCCAGCAAAGCTTCTGACTTTTTCTGTGTAATTTCTGCCAGTCCTGAAATAACCAGAAGATACACGGTCAAGCCAAGAACTGAGTTAAAGATTCTGTAGCCTTCAAAGACCAATAGGTATTAGAAAAGTCAGTTTGGGACTTAATTTTAGTACAAATACAAAGAAACTATTTGTATTTTATGGGATTATTGGATGATATACTGATTTCAAAAGTGTGAGTTGGTGAATTTTATTATAGACAGCTAGCATGGCAGGATCACAGAGAGACTTGAAAGCAGTTGCCTAACTCTGTCCCCTAGCCCATCTCAAACCCTTTCATTCTGGTCTGCCTAACATTTTTGGGGAGTTTATTCAGTTAGCACTTGATTAAAACATGCCTTCTGCAAAGCTTTGCACTTCTGATATGAAGACATCAAGAGATGAGAACTTCACCATTCCTGTGGTCCGCTGTTAAACAACCTCATTGATCAAGATCTAAATTTCATATCTCATATGAGTTTGTATGGTTTTGGCTTGTAAATTTGTGCCATTTCCCAGTTGAGCATAGAGCACTTTTGTATTTCCATCTAGTATTTCCATCTCCTGAAAGCATTTATATGCTACAATAAATTATTTACACATGCTTTCCTGCCTAATTGTTTCTCGATAATATGACCTCTGTTACAGCAGTGTTACCAGTATATTCTTACCTTGGATGGCAATGCAAACCCTATGCTCACATATGTAGATGAGATGCCAGACTGTTGTTCTTGATAAAAGAACAAGTCTTCAGTGTATTAAAGAGCACAACTTTTTATAGTTGCTTTCTGCACTCAAATGGAAGTATAAATCAATCAGAGGAGCTCAGGCACTACCAGGAAGGTACAGCTCCCTGGACATGTGTTGCTACTGCCTCAGCCCCAGACTTGCTGCTTTCCTTCTCTTTTCTGAAATCATAGATAAGAAACTTGTTCAAAGTGGATTGCCAGAGTTTATTTATTGTACTTTACTAAACTTCCCCCTTTTAAGGTCTTTAAACAAAGAGGCACTTCATAGCAAACCTTTGCTGGTTTGTCAGTCAAATACTTTGACCTTTAGCAGCTCTGCTGTGATTGAAGGGTATTTTTTGAGTTTGAAAGACTCCTATGGGATCTCAGTAATTGCCCTGTATATCATAGGGAATAACCCAGGCAGCCCTTGTCTCTCCAGTCTGCATGCTGGTTTAGTTTGGGGTGGTTTGGTTGCTCTGTTCCCAGAGTATAAATCTCTCAACAGAGACACCTGAACTAGCTCCTTGAGACGTAGCTTTAGTGTGAGTACAGACCAGAAGTTAATGTAAAACCTTCACATCCATGGCTTGGACAGCTGTTTTCTTTGCTGGATTAAAAACTGGTTGGCTGACCTGGCCCAGAGAGTGGCAGTGAATGGAGGTACATCCAGTTGGTGGCAGGTCACCAGTGTGTTCCTCAAGGCTCATACTGGGCTCAGCTGTGTTTAAGGTCTTTATCCTTGATCTGGATGAGGGGATTGAGGGCACCATCCTGTCAGTTTGCAAACAACACCAAGCCGGGCAGGAGTGTAGATCTGCTGGAGGGCAGGAAGGTTCTGCAGAGGGGTTTGGACAGACTGGATCCACGGGCTGAGGTTCAACAAGGCCAAGGACTGGGTCCTACACTTGGGTCACAACAACCCCTGCAGTGCTACAGGCTGGGGACAGAGTTGCTAGAAAGGTGCTCAGAAGAAAAGGACTTGGAGGTGCTGGTAAATAACAGCTGAGATTGGGCCAGCTGTGCTCAGGTGGCCAAGATGACCAGTGGCATCCTGGCCTGGATCAGCAATAGGGTGGCCAGCAGGACTTGGGAAGAGATCAGCCCTGTGTACTCAGCATTGCTGAGGCCACACCTCAGGTGCTGTGCCCAGTTCCGGGCTCCTCACTGCAAAGAAGACTCTGAGGTACTGGGCATGTCCAGAGAAGGGCAGCAGAGCTGGGGAAGGGTCTGGAGCACAAGTCTGATGAGGAACAGCTGAAAGATCTGGGGTTGTTTAGTCTGGAGAAAAGGAGGCTTAGGTGTGACCTTATCACTCTCTACAGTGACCTGACAGTTTCCTAGAGCTCCCTGTAAATGAGACCTCAGTCTGTTGCACACCATTCTACTCTGTTATGCTTCTTTTATTACAGCCTCATTACACGGAAATTGAGCATTAAACTAGCACAAAACCGCTGGAGTGGAGTGAGGAATTGGGATCCTCTCATTTTTACGCATATAGTTATGCCACAAGCCAAAGTGTGGGTTTCAGATTCTGAAGCTCTTGGCCTTAGGCTTTATGTATGAGTTGCTGTGACACAGCTGTAGGGTTGATGCTGTCTTACTAGGTGGTATGCTGGCAAAACACAGCAAAATAATTTGATTCTGGGAAGCGATTATGGCACAAGTAGACGAAAAACAAAACAAAAAAACAGCCAAGCATTGTTCCCAACAGGTCCTCTTGGTGCTGAAGGGGCTCTACCTCACAGATAGCTGCTACCTCCTGTCCAAGTAAGGGAAAGGGAGGAGAAAAAGAAAGTATGAAAGCAAGGATGAGCACAACAGTCCCAGGTATGACCACAGCATTAGTATTTGGCACTCCACAGCCAGTCCCTGGGAGGACCAGGGATGTGGGTGATGAGGCCATTCCCATGGGACTGACATTGCCTCCTGCTTTCTCAGAGCCTCCTGGAGCCCAAGCACAGGGAGCTTCTGCTCCCTTCACATTCTGAGAGCAATTGCTCCTCCCTGAGCAGAGACAATTTGCAGTTATGCAATATGAGAAAGGCAGATGATGGCATGAGTGGTGGTGCAGAAATGTGCCCCTGAGGTGGCCTTGCAGCAATGAAGAGGGTGGTGGGAAGGGAAGGGCCAAGGGAAGATGCTTGGTCTGCTGGTGCCCAAGACCAGCCCTTGATGCACAGACACCAAAGCAAGCCTCATGTACAAGCATTGGCAGAAACATTTGGTGGTTTTGTTTCCTGAGGCAAGGAATGTCTTTCTCAGGATGTCCTGCCAGCTTCCAAGAATGGTCTTACATGTCACCATTATTGCTCTGGGACAGAAGAATATTGTGCTCTAGGTTAATTATAATTGGCATTTGAATTAAAAAATCCTCCATTCGTCACCCCACTGATCCCTTTGCTATTTGATTCCAGTGTGCACATCTAGAACTAGGCTTTTGAAAGTACTTCATGGCAGGGGTTGTAAATGGTATATTTTCATAAGCCTGCTGCTCTTGAGGCTTATGTTTTGCCATCTTATGACTTGGCTAATGGCCAGAAATGCATCTGCGTAAATCTGGGACTTGAAGGCTTGGTAATATGCTGTGACTTCAATAACAAAAGGACTGAAAAAATTCCACTAAAGTGTATCAAGCTCACTTAAACAAAGAGCATTGTTATTTAGCTCTTACATTTGTACTAACATTTGTAAGAACGTGGGAAATAAATGCGCAGCAGTCAATAACAGACCAGGGTTTCAGCGTGGCACTATCCCCTTGTGAGATTTCCTTGAAACATCTATGTGGACATTTTCACACATGGCACATAATCTCAGTTCAGCACAGCACAGATGTGGTGGGGCCTGCTGCCACTGTGTGCACTGGGCAGGAGGGAAATTGCCTTCTCCTTCACTGCTAACACCCCACTTTGACAGCCTCTACAGAACATAACAGTTTATTTTTATACATTTTTAATGATCATCTAGTACATAAAAATAAAAAATAAGTCACCAAATCATCTGCACAAATAAGACAAGTTTTATGTAGTCAAAGATTTGGCTTTGGATCATATTTCAGTGGGGCGTTCCCTAAAGAGTATCTCAAAATAAAACTGGGCTATTAAAAGAAACATTGTTCTATTTTTGTAAAGAGTTTCTAATTTTTGTTCCCACTGAGGGCCCCAGGATTCACCTAAGTTTTGGGCCAGAGATATGCTGATAAATAGGGGTTGAGTTTCCCCATGCAATCTGCTTCCTCTGATTCAGAGCTTGTTTATGGAAGAAGGCAGCAATGTGCATACTACGGGTGAATGCAAAGGGCAGCTCCTGGCCTTTGGCATTCATCGTGTGTGCATCTCTAGCACGTTCCATTGTGCAGTTTGTGTTGATATCTCTGGTAGCAGATTGCCACAAACTGTGAAAAAGCACTTGCAGTGAGGAATAAAGGTGAGGTACACTTGCTCTTGTTTTCTCACTCTCTCACATTCCTGCCCGTGCGCCATCCTGCTTTTCTCCCGACATCAGGGTAACACCGCATTCATTTAATCTCTCTGGTGTGTGGCATGCAACAATGTCCTCTGTGATGCTATATTAGCTGTCTCCAAGCCTGCCTTTTTAGGGCTTCACTCTGCTCCCTGCATTTTAGCAGCCCTTTACTGTGGCACCATTCTCATCATTCCTTCTGATATTTTTGTCTTTGAGTTTCTCCACATCCTGTCATTAAGTGATTTCTTGAAGCCACACTACTCACCCCTGTTATTTTCTTTCCTTCTGAGTGCTTGTCTTTGTCCACCATCTCAGCTAAGATAACTAGGATAATGATTTGGTGTTTACAATTGCTTAAAAAAGTGGAAACCATAGAGGATCTAGGCATACCAGTGCTGTGATTTCACTACCAAATCATTGATGGAAGCAGCATGGCCCAAAGGACAAGGGCTGGACAGAAGGGTGGGATATTTACCCTCCAGTTCTGGTGAGACCCAGAGCAATCGCTCAACTCACTCTCCTCTGGTTTCCCCATCTGTCACATGAAGCTGATGGGGTGCTGCTAGGCTGTGCAGGAAAGAGGCATTATAAGTGGCAGATAATTATTAGAATTGCTTGCTTGATTTCAGGCCATGACATTTTGTCTCTCTGGAGACAGAGGTCAGGGAAGGGGTTCATGAGAAGAAAATTCCACATTGCTTGAAAGCATAGATGGAGAAGTGTGTAAAATAAATAAATCACACATTAATGATGTTATATATAATAATTTTCTCACTTTCTATCCCACTGGTTTGAATTGTTCTCGTATGTTTACTTTGTTAGGTAGAAATCCCCTCAGATTTGCAAATGAAGCTTTTGGTTGTGAATAACTTGTATTGCTCTACTTCAAAGGAAGGCTGAGCTTTTGACTATATCTCTTCACAAGCTTTAGCCCTGTTAATACCCATCCCTACAGCTCTGGAAGACATCAGCAGACCAGATGGGCTCTGTGCATGTCCTATGGTCTGGAGAAGACCTTATGACCCCCTAGGCACCCTGACTCTGGGGTCCTACCATGCCTCTTGGTCTAACAAGGGTGAGGTTTCCCTGCTTTTGGGGCCTCCAGGTTTGCACTGTGGACATTCCACGTCCCTGCTCCCCTGGGGGTGAGTGCCAACATTTTCCTGCCTGTTCCACCTGCTGCACCAGCGCTCCATATCTTCACGCACTTGTAGGCAGACTAATTCATACATGTGGAAAACCTCACACCAGTGCTTCTGGCATGAAGACAAGATCATATAAAAGCACTAAAAGGCTCCAAAAAGAGAGGACCTTCTGTGATGGGGAAATCAGGGATCCTTTTAGCTGTACAGAAGTGCTGTTGTTGTCTTCACCATGAAGCATGTCACAGCTTGTGGACTGGTTCATCATGCTCCTTCCACAGCACACCATGTGCATTCCCATCCCAATGTCTCTGAGCTGACCTTGTCTGGGCTGATAGCAAGATGCCCATAAACAGCTCTCCCTTCTCCCTTGCAGAGGGACTGTGCCTCACTTCTGCAGCACTAAGTGGCCATAGTCCCTCTTTCAGCTCAGGGTCCACTGGTCAGATTGATCTGGACCAATTTTATCACCTACAGTGCTTATGGTGCTGTGGACCCCAAGACTTCTCCATACTTCATGTTGAGGAATAGGAAAGGCTTTTGGGATCTTTTGACCTTTCTTGGATACATCCAGCTTACTGCATGTGCATGGAATGATGTTTCTGCTCTGTTTGAGATGCTTTATATTTGGCCAGATTTATCTTTTCCCATCTGGACAAGATTTTCATGCAGAGGAAAAGGATGTTTCTTAGAAACTCTTGATACAAAATCAGTATTGGGTGAGGGAATGGGTCATGTGCCTCATGGGCCTCTGAGAAAAAGTGCCAGAAGGTGAATGGATAAATACCATTGGTGAGCAGGAAAAGAGGAAAAGACTTTGCAGAAACCCTGCAGAGCCAAGATTTGGAAACATTGGATTTGGAAAGGAGAGCTGGAAGCTTTCACAACTGGAGAGGCTGCAACATTTCAGGAATCCTATGTAAGTGTCCTCCTTATCCTGTGGTCCTGAAGGTACAGACCCATTGCATTTCCCTGGGACTGGGCGAGATTACTTCCCTTCAGGAAAGTGTCATTTCCTGGCTAGCTCTCATCTGAGCATCTGCATGGAGAGGAACAGGAGATCAGTCATTGCTGGAGACATCCTGCTGCAGGATACAGAAGTCTCTGCCTGCCAACTTGATGCATTCTTGCATCTGAGATACAACCCTTGGCAGAGATGGCCAAGGGTTGTCTGGCATCAGATTGTTACTTTAGCTGCACTTCCACATGGGCACAAATAATACCGACAAGGACTTCAAGCATATCTGGAGAAATTACATGGATTTTGGGGTGGTGGCTAAGGGCATGCAGGCCCAGGTTGTGTCTCCTCAGTCTGGTTGGTGAAGAGGAACTGCACCACTATTGAGTAACCAGGACTTGTTGGGACAACTCACAGCTGGAGTGGTGGCAGTGGATACCAGGTGTTCAGCAAAGACAGGAAATGGGACAAAGGGGTGTGGATATGTGACAGAGCAGCTCTGACATAAGGAGTTCTTCGATAGGCCAGACAGCAGACCGGGGGAGAACTTGTGGTTTGGGACAAGTAATCTGTATTTGCTTCAGTCTGGCAGGAGTTTATTAATGGCCACTTAACTGGCGTGAGGAAGAAGGCAAAGCCTTCCTTGAAGAACTTGAAGATATTTCTGGATCACATGCTCTGCTTCTTTTGGGAGATTTTGGCTTCTTTGATGTATGCTGGACGAGCACTAGAGAAGGATATAGGCAAGCCAGGAGGTTTCCAGAAGATGTCAATGCCAACTGCTTCACACAGGTACTTGATAAGCCAAGCTGGGATTGTACACACCCTAGACCTGTATTTAAAAAGCATTCACACTGACTGGGGGAATGATAATCAATGTCAGATTTAGTCATGGAGACACTGAAAGAGTGGACCTAAAGATACTGAATGAAATTAAGAAGACAAGTAGCAGATTAAAGACCGTGGACTTCAGGAGAGCACAGACTTCGTTTCTTCAAAACACTGAAGACTGTACCATGTAGAAACCAGCTCTGAAGAAAAAAAAAGCTTAGGCAAACTGACAGGTTTTTACTGACAAACTCTTCTAAGCACAAAATAGCCCCTAGTGTGCAGAAAAACAAACAGATATAACAGGAAACTGACTCGACTCATCAGAAAATTCATGACAGAGCTAAAATGCAAAGACTGGATGTAGGAAGAAATTTCTTCATCAGGAAAGTCAAGAAGTGGCTGCCCAGAGAGGCTGTGCGGTCTCCATCCATGAAAGTTTAAAGGTCCCAAGTGGCTAAATTCCTGAGCAAGCTCATTCAGTTTTGGACCAAACCTGAGTTAGACTGGAGGCCTTCTGAGGGCCTTTGCAGCCTGCATGGTACTGTCATTATGTGAAAGAGTTAACTTGGTAAGACTACCTGGTTCTTTATCATCTAAGTCATTATGATCATTGAAGCCAAGTGAATTTTCATCATAACATGCTGAGTAAGTGTGAGTCTAAGGCCCTCTTTTTAGCCTTTTTATATGCATATTCAGGAAGGCAGCAGCTTTGGAAAGTCTGGATGTTGCAGATACCAATAACACTGCCAAAGAATGCTGGAGTGATGTACAAATGCCAATATACATCTATAAATTCTCTGTCTTTGTACAGAAGTCGTTATAAGACCTACCAATAGGTTAAAGTGATATTTTGGTTTAAAATTACAGAGTCATGGCTCACTGATGTTACAAAGAGAACTGAAAGGTTTCTATTACTGCCCTCAGACTCTGTATCAAAAATTAAGTCTTATTTTTCCAAGAACAGGCCTTCATGGAGTGGTGAGTATTGTTGGTTTTCAAGGATTATGGAGTAAAGCTTCATATCAGTCCAATCTCTTTAATATTTGGAGATCAGCTTATCTTATTGGACAGGTTTCCATAAATGATTACGACTGCAGAAACTCTACATTTGAACAAAGATTTTATCAAATCACTCACATCTGGAAAAAGGCCAAGAAAAACAACGACTGGAGAGAATGGAAATCATGCCTCAAAAATGGGACAAGAAGATGTGGAATTATTCAAAAGCTATGTGACTTTATGTGCACATCTGCCAGGTGACCAAAATTACCATCTGAATAAGGCATAATCCCCAGCGAGAAGAGGTTTAGCTAAACAAACCATTCCACTTGGCATAATTTGACATTTTCCACTCTTATAGCTTTTCTATCACATGTGGATATCCCAAGAGCACTGTAAATTCATACCCTAACTTAATGCACACTGGCCTCTCCTTTGCAGACAAGCCCTTAGAAGCAGAGGTACCTCCTCCAGTATGAATGCAGAACTGTTTATTTAAATGCTGCAAGATCAGGAAGCAATTAATGGTCACTACAAACAAAAGGGGGTAAATGCACCACTGTCTATTGGAGTAGATTACTTAATTTAGTAATTAAGGCATCAATTACATTTTGGTTGTTTGGCCAAAAACTAGAAATTAATCCATAGGCATCCACTTCATGTATCAGTGTGTGCTCTCCACAGCCTGTGAGAGCACTGTGTGCAGAAGTACTTTCTCAAGCACTACGGAAGGCTCTTTCTCCACTAATGTGAGAAAAAGGGGAAAAGGAGGCAAGACTTTTTGTATCCCAGTTGTGCTCCACAAAGCAGCTGTGCCCAGTCATAAGCGTCAGGCCTGCAGAACACCTGGGGCATTACCGGCAGCTGGTCAGGGTGCAGAGGTGTGCCAGCACCAGTGGCAGCAGGGCTGGCTCTGAGCACAGCACCGGGGGAGCACTTTCCGAGGATGGTGTGAGACCACTGCTCCAGCCTGCTTTCTGCTAATACTCCAACAGGAAGTCTGCACCAGCCAGAAGTTCCCCGAGGATTCAGGGGCAGCAAGGGCTGTAAAAAAAACATGCTACTTGGTTTCAGGCCATGGTCTGCATCTGCATAGCAAGTTGCTGTTTGCACATGGATAAATTCAGGATCTGTATTCCCTTTGCTCATTTCAATACAGTCTGTGAGTTCACAGAGTGAACATTAAATTCAGATGTAGCTAGAAAAGATTGCCTTTTGAACTAAAACTGCTCTTTTGTTGATTCCTTCTGGAGTGTATTGCCTGGAGTAAAGCATTTACAAGGGCCAGCTTTTCAATTAATTTCACTTACATCACAATTCACGAATTAGAGATGGCACGTGAAGCCAGGTCATCTATTTTATCTGCCAGTATACCATTCCAGAAAGAGAGGTTATAGGCTGCTTATCATTTGCTTGCCCAATTAGAAGGGAGCATTTTTATACACTAAAAATAATTCATGTGATATTTTTGTGCTACTTGAGTTCCTGTAGATTGTAATAGGTATACAAAATGGGACTGCACACACACGTTTATGTGCATCAGAAGTAACAACCAACAGGAGGGAGAGAACCAGAACTGAGTGCTTTATATACATAAGGCATGTCTACACAGATCAGTGCAGACAGATGTGGGCTCCTCTGCAGGGCATATTAGCTTGGGCACAGAGCTGCAGGAAAGTGGCTCAATGACTTCCAGATCAGAACTGGCTCCCATTTGATCAACAGATCATGGCAGATGTGTTTACTTGTCTGGGCTCATCCATGTAGGCATGCCCAAACTCACCTCCAGACTTTCAAAATATCCCTGGAATGGAAAGGAACTTTTCCAGTTAGGATCTAAAATAAATATTTGCTGGGCTAACAAGCATACTTGATAAAGTGTTTGAAGTGGAGAGAGACAAAAAGGACAGTAGAAACCAAAATTAGATGATGATGAAACACGTTGTTTAAGCTTGTTTCCATTTATCAGGAAACCATGGCAGATCTCCAGCCCAGGGTCAGGTATTTATTTCCAAAAATTAAGAGGAATATGAAATTTAAAGTGTAAAATTTGGCAGAGTTCAAGGAAGAAGAGTGCAGAAGGAGGAAAAAAAGCAGAAACTAATTCCCGTTATGAGGCTCACAGGCTGAACTATGCTTTGGATACCTTGGATGACATTAGCAGTGTTTGTCTCCTTTTCTGGTCTCTGACTTCTTCGGAAAAGAAAGTGTAGAGTGATCATGGACATTAGCATGATGATTGATCAAATTTACCTAAAGCAACATAATGCACATAGAACCACTGTCTGAAGTCAGTGAAGAGGGCAAGTCACTCCCAGAAGCTGCATTTCGAGTAGTGAGAAAGGAACTTTAGCATAAGTGACATGGATTATACCTTATGGTTTGTGTCTCTTTCCTTCTTTTGATCTAAATCATGTGAAGTCAGAGGAGATGAATCTCATCTGAAAGGGAGTAGCAGAAGGAAGAACAGTAAACAGTGAACAGAGGATTCTGCACACACCAGATCCATCTTCATCTCTGGTGTAAGCCTAGGAGTAACTCAGTCATCAGTGAGGGTCAAATTCTGTAGATCGTGAAAGGCCTCAAATGAATGTCCTCGATTAAAGCAAATTCAGAGGTAGCACTGTTGGAAGAAGTAGGCTCACTTTTGACCATCTCCCCATCCTGCAGACCACATTCCCTGTCTAAATAAGTATCTCAGTCTATTGAGATACTACAAAGTCACCATTTTTTTTTATGGTGGTGCTGCAACTCTGAGGTTTAATAAAAAATCGCAACTTGAATCATGTGTTTCCTCTGTGTATACAGATATTGCCAGATCAAATTACCAAAAAAACCCCACTTCACTTGCTCCATTTGACAGTCTTAATTTAGGTTTTTTCCACTATCCAGTTTAGTAATGGTTAAAGGTCTGATTCATCTCCAGGTTTCCTTTAACAAACATAATCTGTCTGTGAAGTAATCAGAGACATGCTGGTATATGCAGTACTGCTAATTTTAAAATTTCATGGTAAAAAAGCTAATGCTTGCTGGTTCTCTGCTTCTCACCACTTATCTAACCAAATCTGCCTGAAAGAGTGGCAGATGTAGCAGCATCCTTGACCATCCCTATGCAGGCTGTGAGCAAAGGCTGGACCCAAGTGTCTTAACACCTGCAACACAGGAGGATCAAGGCACACTACAGCTCTGTTTGCCTCCCTTCAGCTCTTGCTGCTCTGACATACGAACTTACATTAGGGAAAGTGAACAATAATAAATGTGCTTAAAACAAAGGCTTTAATTATGCGGTAGAGGGGCCATATTTTCCCCTTCAACCCACAACTGAGATTAAAAAATGGCAGTGCTGTAATGCCCTTTCAGGTAAGAAAACGTCAGGGAAGCTGCCTTGGTAAACCGACTAGCCTGGAAAAGAAGGATATTTGTTGTGTACCATAAAGATGGAAAGTATTCAAATTCGTAGCTGAAAATGCCAATAAAGCTCAGCAAACACAAGAATGCATAATCACATGTGCAGCAGCAGCTAATTAAGGCTGCTTGGCTGTAAAGACCTGAAGGCATCATGGTGCTGTGGGATTGAGCAGCCCAGCCTCTGTTATGGCTTGTTGTGTGTGTGATTGGTAAAAACTGGCCATGGCTAATCCCAATCCTTATCCCCTGCTCTAACTGAGGTCACTCATGGTGCTCTTTGGGAATGAAGTAAACACTCAACACTGAAACACCTCTTCATGGTGGCAGTCCACCCTTCTTCCCAGAGCAACCTCTGAAAAGTCACAAAAATGGTAACATTGTGGCATCAGGAGGATTTTAAACTGGGACAGTTGTGATTAGGAGATAGCTATCATCTGAAAATCTGTGATTATTGGAATAACTGATGTTAATGTGCTCCACTTGGGCTAGACCATCCATGTCAGAGATTATTGCAGTTCAAAAAAAAAAAAAAGAAACGAAACCAAGAAATCTGAGGCAGTTGTGTTTCTCCAGGAATTTTTTTTTTTAAATGAGTGTTTCATTTATAAAGTCCAGATTTTAGTATCCTGCACAGCCGCAAGATGACTAGGCCTACCTCAAACTGATCAAAATGGAATTTTTCCATTGGGTTCAGTTGACTATCCAAACATCTGTTTTGTGGTTCATTCAAGCTTATACGTCAATATGATGTTAATCTCCTTTATACAGAAAATCTGAAGCAGAGCCAATGATTTAACTTCCTAGGAAGATGGAAGATCCTTTCTCAAGCTGTAAATCCTTCTGGCCTATGCCCAAAGTGAAAAATGTAAATCACCAGAGTGGAAACATGGCAAACATGATTTTCTGTCTAAACAAGGGCAGTCTTAACTTTAGAAATTAATCAGACTCTTAATTAAAAACACCTTCAATGACAATGAAGACAAATCTCCCAGAAAATTACTTTGGAAATTAATCAGTGTCTTCTTTACATATTTTTTCTAGTAGTTTTCAGGGAGATCTGTCTTCTTTGCCATTGTAGGTGTTTCTAGGCCATAAAAAATTCTCTTCTTCATGAACACAGCCAGCAAAAGCAATTTTAATGCATTGTAGGCTTTCTTCCTCTATGGTATTTTCTAAATAATCCCATTCCTTCCTTTCCCTGAAACCAAATTTTTACTCTTTGCAGAGGTGGACCTAGTGAAGGGGTAGGAGCAAGGAGCTTTATGGGCACTATCCCTGCCTCCATGGCCATCATTGTCCCTTAGGAAGAAACCGCTTGCATTTAGATCCAGTCCTACAGATATGAGTCATTACAGCAAAATTCCCAATAAATTATCAAATTTAAGTCTCCAGGGGTAGCTTCTTCATTCCCTTCAGTTTTGTGCAATGAATGATCCAGGAAAATCCCAGCTTCCTTTGACGGAGACTTCTTTGCCTCTTGAAATCTGAGGTCACAAGCAAGTTTTGTGATTGATGATACAGTGCAATGCCAATGCAGAGTTGGACAGTTTGGGAGTAAACACTGAGGAATATGGGACTGAGGCAAAGGAAAATCTAGAGGAACTCTGAAAATGCAGCAGGACTTTCAGAGTTTTGGCAGGGACATGGGGTACCTGAAGCAAACAGAAATTAAGAAAGCATGGCAGCATCTGCAGGGCCGAGGTGCAGGAGAGGAACAGATAAAAGGAGCAGATGGAGAGCTCTGGAGAAGGAGGGACAGGAGTGATGTAGGAGTGCAGGGAAGATGTGGATACAGAGGAAGGGAATGTGGAGAGCACATGATGCCATAAAACAGCAGTTTCAGCAGAATGGCTCCTGAGTCCGGAAGGGCAAACAAAAGTAGATGCGTGACATGGGAAGTGGGATTGTAAGTAAAAAGGTTTGGAAACTGCTGCCAAAACATTATTGAAGTTAGGAACAGGAGGGCAGCTCCTGTTCTTTTTCAGTCTGAAAATCTTGTCATGCCCTCCATAAATTCTAGCAGCAAATGTTTCAGGGGAAGGCATAAGAGCTGTAAATGGGTGCAGTGGCAAATGCAACTGTGCTCAGATTGGGAGGAACAGCCCATTGCATTGCCCCACATGTGACAGAGTTGACTTAGGGAGCTCAGAAAGGTTCCTTAACTCCAGTATAAGAAATGCTCACCTTGGGAGGCTAAGTCACTTCAGCACCACGAGTCACCCTGGCACTGTGTTCTTAGAGACTGACAGGGGTTTTGTAGAATAAGATATAGCTGCTCAATTCAACGCTGTCTTCAGTACACATACTCTCTGGAAATGTACTCTATCCACATCCATGCCCCATGTGGCTGTTTGAACCTTATATCTCAGCTAAAAAGTGTTCCCATGGCAATGAATGGTCTAATAATAAGTCTGTGGAAGAAAAGGTTTCCTTTTATTCATCTCAGATTTCTTGCTTTTTATGAGTCAGTGACCTATTATTAGAAGGGAGAAAGAACTACTCAGATCTTCTACCTAATGTAAATAAGCCTGATCTTAGTTGTACTTTCACAGACATCAAGTTGCAGAGCAAATAGAAAAGGGGAAGATTTACAGAGGCATGAACATAGCAGGATTTTGCAATAGCAGGAAGATCAGATGAATGCAATTTCTTCTTAGCAACTAACAGAACCACCCAAAACACAAAAGGTAGTATTAATGATATTAACTCCCACAAAGAAATTTGCTAGAAGAGAAAAACAGCAGGACAGAGCCCAAGATTTTGGGCTGTTCCACGAATAGGAACATTACATTGGTAATGCAGAGAACGAAGATAGCAACTAGAAAAAAGGATCATCCTCATTTGCTTATACATAAGAACATGGAAGATGACCTGTACAAGTGTGACCATGATATGACATATCCTATAACTCTCTGAAAAAATGGAATGAGAAAAGACCAAAATAAAGAGACTAGGTTTAAGAAAGCAGTCTTCAAATTACTCATAGATCTAGCGGGCAAGATCAACACAGAAAACAAATGTATGAGAGGGAAGATTGAGGGAAGGTGGAGAGTCCCTTAATGTTACAGTAAAAGTCTGATCTGGCCTAGTGAGGAGGATGTCTAGAATTGAATGTCAGAGGAAAATGTGGATAAATCACAAGGCTAAAAAGAGGTCAGCATACTTCCCATCATTATAAGGGAACAGGGGATTTACAAGGCAATTAACTTTTCTTCAGTTCATAGAAAAATGCTGGAAGAAGAAATCAGAGAATTTGGGGCACCTGGAAGATAAAAAACACATGAATAACACCTAACAAGGATCTGTCATGTCAAACTAATAAAATTTACTTTCTGTGTCAGGGCAACAAGTCTTGTGACTTAGAAGGAGGAAGTTAATGGCACATACCCTTATTTTGTTAAGGTTTTCAACACGTGTTGCATGACATTCCCACAAACAAGCCCAGAAAAAAAAGGAATAGACAAATGTTAGGAAGAACCATTACTGGTTAAAACCATATAATCAGAGATTAGTGCTCAACACTTCATTCTCAAATTCACAAAAAGTATCTGCTGAGGTTCAGCAATGTCTGTACTGCATCCAGCACTATTCCAGATTTTCAACACTTCCATGGAGAGCAGGCATATGCTTTTTAATTATATGAATGACTAAACTGGGAGAAGCTGCAGTGATGACAGAAGACAAGATGGGAAGGTAGAATGATCTTGACAAATTGAAGAAATTGTTTGGAATTAATAGGGTGAAACTGGAAAAGGCTAAATTAAAGATTTTAATAATTAAATAGTTACAGCAAACTCCAGAAACATGGGAAGAGAATGCCCAATTAATGCAGAGTAATGGAGTTTGGGAGTATAATAGTCTGAAAATTCACTACTAGTGAAGAATTCAGACACAAAATAAGCAACAGCTGTGTTATGATGGATACAAATGACCAGTCCATGAAATATGATGTAATTATTTTGCTATATGTGGTGTTGGTTAGGTTGTGTTCCACTAAGGTCACATTGACTCAAGGATTTTTCCTCTAGGGGCTGGTAGGGTGAAGGGTTGGAGGAATTTGGGATAATTTGGAGGAGGCTCCTGTGAAAGATGATGAGTCCTTAAATATCTCAAAATGACACACTCAAGTTACTAGACATAAAAATAATTCTTTAAATATACAAAAACTAAGTCGTAGGAAAGAAATAAACTTCTCAATGTCTGCAAAGGGTTGGATAAAAAGTAATGTCAGGCATCACAGCAAGGAAAAGAGGTTACTGCTCACCAGGAAAATTTCTGCAAAGCCAGGACTGTGCAGCACTGAACCAGACTGGAAAAGGGGAACAGTGAAATCTCCACTTCTAGGGCTTTTAAAAACGGATCAGGTAAGCAATTGCCAAGAATCTACTGTAATTAATCTTTGTCTACTTCCTTCTTTGAATCACTCATAATTTTGCTATCTTACAACTCACACTGATTCCCAAATTATTCATAAACATTGTGAGTAATACAGGCACCAGTTCAGGATCTTCTGTGTTTCACTATATATTTGTAAAGAAAATAAGTCTGTAGTCCTACCCACTGCTTTCTGCCTCCTGCAGAATGTCTGACTCATGATAGTACTCTGACTCTTTCTCACTATTTATCTGCAAGGGTGATACCTGACTAGGTCTGTGTAGAAATTCAAACAACATACTTTGCCTTCAGATGTTACATTGCTGTGGTTTCAAAGATAGTTTCAGTTCTGAGACATGAATGCAGCAATTACTGGTCATTGCATATCTTAACCTGTACGTGTATAAATACTGGATAAGCTTTCCATTTGAAGTCCTCAAGCACACCATAAATGTACTTCCTTTCAGCCCATCACCCTGCTTGAGGAGTGGAGCACCTTCCCACTTGGATAGATTACCTCAAAGTAGCAACCCTCACCTTATTTAGTTTGCTCCAATAGCTCAGATGTGAAATTTCCCCAACAGCTTTGTCTTGTCTTTGGGAACAAAATTAACACAGGTGAAGACTTACACTGAAATATAACTTGCTTTGTGCTTCTTCAGTTGCTTCCTTCGGACCCTGGTGCTCCCACAGTCCTGTGGATTCTTTCCTGTGACGATCGCATTTGACAGACTTAAGAAAACTTCTTTTTATCTGTAGTGGAGTTTTTTTTAGTTATATCCCTTTGAAGCCTTTGTTGATCCTTTTGATTTCCTGGTAATTTATCACCTACCATAATTTATAATCCTGTTTATTGCCCTCAGTAGGGTCAGATTTCTAAATGCTGAAGGACTGGCTCAAATTACCTCTTAAATCTTGGGACTTGGCATTCCTGTGCTGTGCCTGGTTCCCTCTTACTCAATCCCATGCATATCTTCTGACTGTTTTGAGTAGGGGACTTTTAGAGATTTTATTTTAATTTTAAAGCCTTTAAAATGAAACTGTTCATCATATGTTTTAATGTTTACCAGAACACTGTCATTTTCCGGTGTTTTATTTTTCCCTCTGTGAGTCCAATTGTGTGGTTGTCCCAAATTATTTAATACTCAGCTACAGTCGTTTTCTTTGAATTAACTGCTATGTGTTAATTAAGACTGAATGGAGATTAGCTTTCCCTCTGATGTGCAAACTCTTGGCCTAGTTACTCTGAGATCCAACATTTGTATCCAAGAAACTGTCTCTCTGGGGCTGGTGTAAGCTGTCCAGCCTGTGGGTAGGCTGCAGAACTCCCCTGCCATTGCCTCTCTCCTGCTGCTGGGCTCTTTTCTCTCTGTACTTGCTTTCCTTCCTTTTCATCTGCAGATGTGTATTTTTGGCTGTGAGCTTGCCATCAATCTGGCAATGTCACTTTTCTTGGCATTCATAAGCATTCTCTTTCTCTCCAAAGGCTGTGCATATCTGGGTTTTGCTCAGGTTGGCATTTTGTCAGCAACAGCATTGAGTTGTGCCTGCATCACTCACAATCACTAATTCCCCTCCTGGATGAGGGGGCCCATAGACCTTGGGCAGCAAGGGCAATCTGGCCATGGTACACTGCTGAGCAGGATGAAACCCCTGCTTCCCCTATAAGCTCTGGAAAAGCTTTCACTTCCCACCTCAGCCTTGCAGAGGTGAGGAGACCCTGCGCTCCAGGAGGGCCTTTATGGCAGTGTCCTGCTCTGGCACAGGAGTGAGGAAGGACAACAGCTCAACTCACAGTGTTTAACTTGGAAAACAAAGAGTTCTTCAGACAAACAGTTCACTGTGTCAGTGGTGCTGGGACTGGCAGGGCTGGTGTGTCTCTATTTCCATCCCAAGCAGATGATGTGTCTCATTAAGAGAAGAATAAAGGCAATTCTCTTTTGAAGAGTTCTCATTCTGAGAGTTAATCTCATTAAACCCATCTGCAGCAGCCTGGGCAGTCACATATGCCTGCTCAAGAGGCTGCCACAATGAAGCAAAGCCTTCTTCCTGCTCAGCTTCCCCCAGCGTGGCTGCAGCACCGCGCACTGTCCGGCACGCACTGCCAGGGACATGCGTCCATCTGTCTTTGGCAGAAACACGTCCCACACTGCTTGGCACTAATCAGGAGGATGTGCTGGGGGCATGGACACATAAACCTCCTCGTCAGGTTATGGGTTACACAGCTGTTTGAATTGGTGGGAGGCTTTCTCTCGGTGGTTCTTTTGTATGGTTTATATGGTGTGAAGAGAGCATTACTCTTGAAGGGACTTAAAGACCTTGGCCCGGTTGGTCTGTGGTCTTTAAAGATCCCATGACGCTTCTGGAAAGAGCTGGAGAATTAATCTCTTTGTGCTGCTTAAATTTCAACAGAGAGAATTATGTTTTACTTTTCTATCCTTTCTCTTTCTGTGTTCTGCTTTGTAGACTCAGGCATTATTAATATCTTTTATAGCATTTTAAATGTGCACTGTGTGTGGCAATGTGAATGGAAATCTGAGGGGTTAAAGGAAAATCCAATTGTGAACAGCTTCTGGGTGAAGATTGAGGTAACAGGCAAGAGGCAGTGCTGGCAGATAACATATGGGCATTGTGAATATTGAATAAAAAAGTCACAGTGCTGTTAAGTACATAAAACATTTTTTAATTCTGGTATGATTTTCAAAATACTTTTTAATTGTAAAAAACTGATATTTTCTTCAAAAGCATATTTCTTTGACATTATGATGGAATTCAGAGGATAACAGACCTCACATCTGATGTAAATACAGAATGCCATGACTACATGTCATAAACCAACTCGATTTATGTCAGTGTAAATGAAAGCAGAATCTGTCCTGCAGCAGCACTCACATAGAGTGTAATAGCTGGTCTGCTGTCTCACGTTCTGGTTCTCTCTCAACATAAGAAACAATCAAATGCCAAATTTGTGGAAATCATCTGGCTTTGTGTAACAGGTACATAATATCCATTAAGGAAGAGGTGATGAAATGAGAGGAAATTAGATGGAAAGACTTTTTCAGAAGTAGAGGAAGGAAAATGAGCAATGAGAAAGAAATAACTTGAAAGACACGATTTTAAAGTCCTCAATTAATTTCTAAAAGCAGTCATAGGACATGCCTGAAGGTTTTCTACAGTAATTAACAACTGTAATTAAGTTACTGAGAACAGAAAGTACATCAATACCACAGGCTGTGTCTCCCCCAAAAATGGGCTTTCTATCAGAAATGGTGGTGCATTCCAGACCACACTGCAGTTGCAATCTGTGCCAGTCCTAACAGCTACATTGTGCCCCAAAACATCACATCCCGCAGGGTGTTCTCTTGCAGGCAAGCCAGCCAGTGAGCCACCAGCTGCCCACCACCCACCTCTCCCATCCCCAGCATGGACTGCACCCTGTCCAGACTCTGCTCAGCCCCATAGGCCCTCCCCACTGCCTCCTGCATGGCTGAGTTTGGGGAGCATTGTGTAGCACCTCTGTGGAGACCTTGAAGGGCACCCTCAGTTAGAAAGATATGAGAGGCCTCTCTCTGAGTCATCTCCTTTTTATAACAAATCCTGGTCTATCAAGTCAGAACAAACCCTGTCTTGTTCCAAACCTGTGCCCTCTCCCTGTCTGTCAGCTTTTCGGTCACTCCCACCCTGTTTTCTTGTTGGCCCCCATGCCCTAATCCCATCCTTGTAACACCCCCATGCCCCCTAGTAATTGGTATCTGATACTACTTCCCCCACCCCAAAACCCCCATGTACTTAACCTGAACTCTCAGACCAACCCTTTACCTTTGCCTTTGTTTCTGAACTCCGGGACTGTGCACACACGTGGCTGAAATAACCATCTCTGTAAAACCCCTGCAAAGGCCCATCATCTTTATTCACCTGCTTTGCCTCAACAACGACCCTGACAACAACACACCTCCCTTTGCTACAGCAGACAGAGGAGTATTGGAGCCTGCATTTAGGCAGAAGACTCTTTGCCAAGCTATGGTGTGTGGGGAGCCAACTGCACCAAGCATGGTCACCAGCATGAAGTGAGCTTCTAAAAGCACCAGCAAAGAGCCTTAAACTTAAGTGGCACATTCCCCCTTCTTCAGGAGAAACTGTAGTGGAAGCGGGGAGGTAGAATGCCAAAAATGTTATTACTTTATGTCTAATAAGCAATAAGTGGATTTTATTATTTCTGTTAAGTCATAACCCCTCTGCTAGGTTTCAGAGCTGCTGCAACCTGAGATAGCTAGTATATTAGATAATACTGTGTCAAGGGGAAATATATGGCTTCCTGAGGTTCTCACTGCCAAATCACACCCCATCAGTATTGTTCAAAAACTGCCTGAGTGTTAGAACTGTAACAGATGACACTGGGAAGTTATGTTAAAGCACTGTGGTCAAATATCATCAAGTAATCGCACAGTGGGACCATTCTGATTTAACAGAAGCTGGAATTAAGTTTGGAGTTATGTATCCTGTTTTCTCTTTGATTTTACACAGGCCATGACATATGACAACTGTTTCTTCTCTTCCAGGCTGCATGGAGGAAGTCTTCAATCTAGTGGGTTAAAAATCTAATGTCAAGCCATTACAAGAAAACCAGAAGCTTTTAAGGGAAGAAAAGCTTCTTCACTTACACTTGGGCATGGGTTTGAGACAAAAGGATGTTATTTATTAATAATTAAAACATACACGACAAATAATTATTCAAATTATTCAAATACTTGTCCAACAGACCAGGGATAACATACACATGGTTTGCTCAGGCTGACATGGATCCAGGGAAGGGAGCTGTGCATGCAGCTTCAAGACCACATTTTCCTTCAGGAGCCATGCAAAATCTAGAAAATCTAGAGCAACCAATACAGTTACACTTGTTCCCAACTTTTGCAACTGGAAAGCTCCAGTTTCCTGATGCGCATGTCTAACAAGCGATGAGAGGTACACAATTGCTGACATCTAATGGAGGGGAAGAGAGCTTGTGACAGTCTTATTTGTCTAATAGATGGCATCTCCACTCAGAGAAAAAGAGAGAAAATATCAGTTCCCAAGGACTCAAAAAGAAATAAAGGATTATTTTAGTGTTTAGGAAATTTTCTTGGTTCACTGGAAAGATTTCACAGCTATAAACCTGACACCTTCTTTGCATCTGGCAAAGCACATAAGCCTTTCCTCTGGACACATGGGTATAAACCCACCTTTCCAGGGCAAGCAGGCTGCTCTGGCTCCCCTGATAGCAGCCCCAGAGCCTGCAAGGGTGCTAATCATCAAAGCCCCCTAAAATTTAATATTCCAGTACCAATGGACATACTCTGTGACAGTGGCCATATAAGAGTGTCTGGACTAAAATCAGTACTGAAATTTCTTGTGAGACATACCATTCACTCCCTTCTCCCCAAAAGGGATAATTTAAAGCCATCAGATTGTTTCCTTTTACAGGGAACCCTCTGTTACGTGGCTTGGGCTGCTGTCTCCTCTTTAACCCATAGGAAAAAGGTGACTTTCCAAAAAGTGTGTTAATAGCAGCTCCTGTACTTCTCCAAAAGTTCCCTGTGCAGGCAACACACTGCACTTCAGAGAAGACTGCTTCTTGCTGCTCTTCCTCACACAGCAACCCCAATTTAAGGCTGCAGCTGGACTGGGAGGTAGTTAAACACTTCTTATCATATGGTGCAAGATGGGGATAGACTGTAAAGATGACCCACACATGGCTCTGAATGATTACACATGACATGTTTATAGAATCAAACCCATCTTAGAGCTGCTGGCATGCAGACCTGCTGAGGAGGGTAGTGAGAGCTGCTCACTTGAAAACACACATGCAATCATGAGAAGTGCACAGCTTCACTGACTAATGGGCAGAGATTATAACTCATTAGTTTTATGGTACTGGAAAGAACTTTAGCTACTGAGAAATAGGTGGTGGATGCCTGGGCATCCCTGTGGATTCTGATGGGTTTGGAACTGTTGGAGCCCTAAGACGGGATGGGAGGCTTCATGGGAGGGATGGGGATGCTCCTGCTGCCCACCAAAGTCAGCTGCCCAGATGGGGACTGTGCAGGACAAAGGCAGGATGACACTCAAGGCTTGGAAAAAAGCTCACTTTGGAAAACCACATCTTGTCTTTGATGGGAAAGAGGTAGCAGGACTGCTTTGGGGCCAGGGACAGACTGCTACTTGATGCTGCTGCCTGCTTTGCCTCACTAGCACTAGCTTTAAATAGAGGAGCTTGCCTGATGAAAGCATCATTTTTAAAGACTTACTAAAAGAAAAAATGTTTATTGCAATTTTGCATAACTGATGGTGTTATCTGAGAAGATAATTGTTGGGTGTGATAGCAAACATTCCTGTTCTCTGCACAGCCAGCAGGCATTGGGAATGAATAGGGAATTCTTGTTTGAGCAGTTATCCCTGATGGGTTCCAGCTTCTCCCTTGAGACAGGACTCACTGCACCATCTTGGGACTCCTGTGTCTGTCAAATACAGCCCATATTTCAAGACTCTCACAAAGGTCAGCAAGCCCACAATGCATCAGTTGTGATTCTCACTCTCTTGTGGGTTTTTTTAAAACTAATATGGATTATTTAATTAATTGTAGTGAGGACCACTGTATAGAAAATCTGGAGACTACCCTAGGTGTGAGCTACAAGACAGTCAACATGGGCTTTTTTGCCAACACTCAGGTGGCCCTTTAAGCCCCCTCTCAGCCCTTGCTACCTCCATAGACACAACCAAGAAGTGGCACTTTGCTATCACCATGCCCATTACAAAACCAGCACTGCCTGGGTGAAAGCCATGTCAGGACAGAAGGGAAATAAAAGGCAGTGATGGAACAAGAGAACAGGCCTATGTTCTAGCAGTCCCAGTGTGTGTTAGGTTCCATACCTCCTTCAGACCAGGTCTGGCAGATAAGCAGGAGATTCCCTCTCCACTGCCAGTGTGCCATGGGTGTGAGACAGCTGTGTAAGCACTGTGCTGACCACAACATATTAAGCTGGTGGGAGCACAGTAACAGACCATTATAGCAGTGGTAGTCAGGCTTGGGACAGCAGAATATGATATATGGTCTATGCTGGTATGGACTTTGGGATAAGGACTCTCTTCTCTTGCATGTTTGTTCCTGACAAGCTTTTGAAGACATGCTTGGTGGAGGCAGGGATGCACTCTTTGGGGTGAACTTTGCTTTTCTAAGGATTCACCTTCTCTTGTCATTATGTCCTGGTGGTTTTCACAGAATCACTGCAGATTTCTCTTTGTTGCCTGCCACTTGGGCAGGTGCAGACAGCTTGCTAGACTGGCTCACCTGATTGCTATTTTTTCCACAAGCTATCTTTCTTCCTTGTATCTTTGTAAAAGCTGAACAGGAGTGTGAACCTTTGGCTTCTTGTTTGATAAAGCTATCGAAAATACTGTGTCCCCTTCCTGGTGAAAAAGAGCATAAGGCTCCTTGCCTAGTGCATGGGGGAACAAACAATGTGTGCTATAAAAAGCTTTTCTGCATGGCAACTTCACATCTTCACCAGCATATACAAATGCTGTTCTAAATTTTTATCTCTACAGGTGCCTGCAAAGGTGATGCAGGACCCTCAGAATTGTAAAGACCTCTGGACAAGTGCTTGGACTCCGTGAAGTTGCTGCAGCCTTCAGGTTACCTAGGAAAGCACCAGGAGTCCAGTGTGATCCCCTGCATGCCTGTGTGGTTCTGTGGGGTCCATCCATGTGTAGGGCTGCAGGGAAAGAAGGTGCCCCTCATGCTCAACAGGAGGAAAGGCTGTGAGCAAGTGAGATCCATCTGAGACCCATCTGAGAGAGTTTGTGAAAACTTCCCATGTTCTCTGAGAGTGTGTTATATTTCCTAAGGGAGTAGTTATTGCCTTGTGCTTGTGTGTTGTCTTTGTCAATCTTGTTTTAATTTCTCTTTATCCGTAACATAGTAAAGAAAGACTTCATTGTGCTATGTAGTAAACATGTGTACCTGCTTCAGTGAGTAAAGGCATAGATTTTGTAATTCTGGGATAAGTAAGCAGCTATTCAATCAGTGTGAACAGTGGAAGAAAGAGACACAAGAAACCTGTTGATGGGCACTCGGGCTTAAGAGAAGGTGAGGAACAGGTGTTGTGACTGCTTGAAATGGGAAGATGCCATCTTCTTTGGGCCACAAAATATGAAAATCTCAAGAATGTGGCCATTTGTGGCAATGTGTGTGCATATGCACACCACCCTCAATAATAAAATTTCACAAGAAAACCGCTCTGGTAATGTGTTTTTCCCAAATCAGGCAGCAAGACCTTCAGAAGGCTCAGGACTGCCTCCAGCAGCTATTTCAGTACAGCATCTTATGCATCAAGCAGGAGATGACAGAGATAGGCAGAAGCGCTCGAGCCCCAGCAACGCGCCTGGACAAGCCGCAGGCAGGATGTGCTTCCCATGCCACCCACCTCCAGCACTTGTGTAAAGGGTGAGTGGGTGGCCAGGGTGTGACATCACAACACAGCATCTGCTCATGTCCTTATGCTGCTCCAAAACATCACGGGCTATAAAGCACACAGAAAGCTTGAAACCATCTCCCAGGGTTTTATTCCTAAAGCCTACTGGGAAATCAAGCTCTCATTCCAGACTCCGACCTAGTCACGTATGAGATGACAAACATTGAAATGAGTCTCAGACCTGAAGCTCATCTTTTTCTTGTTGACAGCATTCAAATCTCTCTGGTTTTAGGCCAAGCTTTTATAATTGTTTTCTTGTGGGTTTTTTAAAATCCTTTTTGTTATAAATACATCTCTGCAATTCTTTTAGAGAGATTTCAAACAGAAATTTCTTATGTGAGTGTTGCAGAAGACAACTGATTTTCAGAATTACCCTTCAAGCCAACCACAGGAAAAAAGCAGAAAGAGAAGACAAAAAGAAGCCCTTTTCATTTAAACAGGCATGAAGCTGCCATTTATGCTGCAGTTCATGGTTTTTACGTGAGCCCAGTATGTTCCACCAGCACTGTTGATCCAAGTGTTATTTGATTAGGAAGCCTGAATTAAGTGGCGACTCCTTAAAAAGTAGTCTATCTATCAGACTGAACGAAAGGTTTTTAATTAAGGTATTTCCTTATGAGGAACAGTAAAGGGCACTGGGAACATGAGGTGTCTAGTGGGTTAGCTCCTAAGAGGAGCCAGATCTCTGAAGCATTGTCAGCTGGAGGTCCCCTGGTCTGCCAGGTAGGCAGGAGAATTTTGGAGGAGTCCTGGCCACATATGGTGTTGTTCTTGCTGTCTCACTTGCAGCACAAGCAAGTCTGGTCCTGTGAGAAGCCCTGCAGCAGCTTGCACCATCAATGCAGACATAATCATGATAGCCCAGAAAGGAGCAGCAACGCAGAGAGAGGAGTCCTCTTTAACAGGAGGAAGGAAAACTGCTGGCATGCACAAACAGGGCCTCTTTCAGGGCTGTGGACCTAGAGGACTCCATGAATGTCACAGTCTGCAAGAGAAGGGTAAAAAAATTATGTCTGTGGTCTACAGAACAGTGTACAGGTGATTTGTTGTCAATAGTAGCTGTGCAGGGGTGTCTGGAAAATAACAAACTGTGCTAACAGATGAACAGATAATCCTCTGAGTCATCATCAGGGCCTATGGGCAGTTGCTGCTTAGTGGGGAGAAGATGAAGAGTGGAAGATTAGTGTAAAGGGTGTTAGAGGCACATGATGTTCCAGGTGCAGCAAAACAGAGGACATATTACTTCCTTGGGAATTTTCTTTCTCTGTCCCTTCCTTTCTCCATCTTTGTTCCCTTGCATCACAGCAAATCCAGCACCCATCTTCAAGTGCCAGTGACTACACCAAGTCTTTCAATTCTACACTACAAGACTTACAATTCCTCCAACAGCTCCTGGATGTCTTGCTCCTCTCACACCCTTATCCTCTCCTGTACTGCCTGCTTTCAGTGTCCCTCCACTGTAACCTGGACAAAAGGCAGAAGATGCTATGCTGTTTAGAGCTATTTAAAATAATCTAACTAAAATTATTGCTCCACTAGGACAATAGAAGCCTTCCTCTCAAAAAGGCAACTATTTGGGCCTCCCTCTCCATAGTGCCTGTTAACCCAAGACTTGCAGGATATTTGAGATTTCTACCTCCCTGTCAAATTTGGTGGAATTCAATCAACCTGAACAAATTTATGAAGGAGACACACACACACAGGGATTCCACAGTTCCATAAATGAAATTACCCCACAAAATCCATATACAAAAGAGCTTACTGCTAGTCATAAAATGAAGAAACTGGTTTCATTTGCAAAGAATTTGCAATCTGGCTTTTGTGGTTTTCTGCAGGGGAGACTGATAAAGGTCTGAATTCCAAGCAGGGGTGTAGGCAGAATAAAAGAATTAGTCTCCTCCTTTAAATGATGGGAAACATCAAACTGATTAGCCCAGCAGACTTGTACAAGGAATAACTTTTATATCTGTACTCAAATAACAATGATACAGTCCATTCTTATAGTATGCATCAGCTGAGGATCTCAAAGTGCCTTGGAGCCTGTTGGGCACTCCTACCTCTGCATAAAATGCACCATCTTTGAGAGATACGCAACAGCTGCTTTGCACAAGAGCTGGCAGGAAATGTGGAAGACATCCATACTACATCTTTCTTAAATGGGGATTGATCAATATGCCAAGGGTGGAGTCAAGAAAAAGGCTTGGGACATGGGTGTTACCCTTTGTAGGTTACCTCTCTTGACCTAGCTAGATATGCCTATACATAATTTAGACTGTACAGAGCAATCCTGTAGTGCCCATGAGGATTTGGCAATGTCATGCCACCAGATGGCAGAATTGAGGACTGAAAAGTAGGATTTGTTGGTGGTGACCAAAAGTTTGCCTCCCAGGATGGCTGTTTCATCACCCATGGGACACAAGTTGCTGATGTCAGTTCACTTCTCACAGAATAAGTGATTAAATTACCAACACTGACACCATGGTCAGTACAATTAGCTTTTTTGCTGGTTGCTTCAGAAATCAGCCCAAGGGTTGTGTTGGGCCTTTTCCCAGTTACAATCTCATGGTTTAAAAGTAAGCCAGACCAAAACTTGGAGAATCATGGAGGGTTTGTTCCTGTACCCTTAAGAAATGGCTGCTGAAAGAATTTGGAAGTGCAGTGACAGGCAGCCACCTATGCTGATTTTCAACATCCAACCTCAGCCTTGCTCCAGCCATATCTGAGCAGTCACATCTCATGGTCTCTGCGTGTGACACTCACAGATACCTTCTGCCTCATGCTGGCCCACCCTGAGGTCCCTTGTACATGCCTAGTGCAGGGCTGCTGTTCTGCCTGGCTGGACCCATGCTGGTCAGGCATGGCCTCCTCTGTCACACCTGCCCTGCAGAACTGCAGGCAGACATGGAGCAGGGCTGCTCCAAGGCAAGGCTCAAGCTCCAGCATAATTCCCACCCTTTTAGCTACCAGTGCTCCAGCCCTACATGACCCCATACCCCACATGCACCCAACAGCTACTTCCAGTGGCAGTGAAAGGGGAAAGGGGTTGTGGGAAGCTGGAATCAGCATGGTCTTCCCAGAAATAAACACAAACAGGACTTTTATATACTTATGGGTTAAGCCACTGATCTAACTTTGTTCATGCTTTTGCAAGAGGATATTTCTATTACTACCCAGGAAAGCTTCCTATCAGCTTAATTTCATACTCCTGACCATGGCACACGAATGGCAGCCTCCACAATAGACCACGATAACTCTGCAACCCTGCTTTTGTCCATCAAAGGGTTTATTTCCTTGTCACAACATGTGGATGATTGTCTAAATAGAGCTGAGATCTATCTATACACCTTAGAGAATTCATCCTTTAATAGGTACTTGGGTTCCAGTTATTTACTTTATTTACTTCCTGTGTTTTCCAAAATCCTAAGCTCCTGGGTATGCTTTTCCAAAATTTATCCCAATTGATAGTGCCATACATAAGCTTCTGTATTACCTAACTAACATCTGTGGTTGCTACCCCAATGGCTCATCAAGCACTCAGCATCTGAAGTGTTTCACTCAGTGCTTGAAATGTTTGCAAGTGATCTTATCGATTCTGAGTCCAGTTTAAACTGCTTGCACATAGAAACTAAAAGAGTTTCCTGCTGTTTCTGTCTTGGAAGACTGGCCTTCAAAACCACAGTCCTGCACTGCCAGGCTGTTCATTAACACCTTTGTACTGATAATGCACTGAGAATGGAGCCCTATGGGAAACAAGTCGTCTCAAAATCTCCCTGTACTCAAAAGAGGGTCCCTCCCCACGGCTCAAATCCTGCTCCTCCATCACAGTTCAGCTCTCTGATTCTCATTTGCAGGTGTTAAAGCTCAAGGCTGGGCTCAGAGTGGATAGTCAACAACTGCAGAATACAGGAGAAAGAGGTCAGGGCCAGCCTTGGAGAACACTCAGATATAGAGGCACAAACTGTTACCCAAAATGACACCTCCATATCAGGAAAACTTGAAGAACAAGGGATAAATACAGCCCTTACTGACAGACATCATGGTGAGTAAGTTATTGTCACCCAGAAGGACATTGGCAAGTAAACCAACAGATGCCCAGGGTCGTCTTGTTCATATATTTTGTAAACAAAGGACCTCAGTTCCTTTTTTAAAGGAACAATAAATTTGATAATGATATTTTTTAAAAAATGAGATTTGGAGTGGCACAGCTAATGATACAATGAAAGGAAAACCATCAGCTGTGACAAATTACTCTGCTGCAGACAGCCCATTGATGAACAGCTCTCCTTGTAGATAAATTCCTTTCGACCCCTGACACCCATGTAGAGGCTTCCCCCCTCCCCTTCTCATTTTATTCATGTTTCCATAGCATTCTTCTTTTCCCTCCCAGTGCCCTCTGTCTTGTGTTGAAAACATCTACATGTAAAGTGGACTGATCATCAAGCTTTGGGGCTCTCTGGAGTCACTACAACAAATTACAAATGATGTGAACTGCTGGTATGAAATGAATAATCTCTGCAAATGGCATGATGTACTAGCCTGTTTGCTGCATTAGTCAGACACTTTGCTTCAGTTCAGCAAAGTGCTGCCAGAAATTCTAACCCCACCCAGAAAGAAACATAAAAATATTCCTCCCAGGAAAACAGAAAGCTTACTTTAGTTAATTTTTGAAATGACATGGTAGCCAGCTAACTGGATTTGACACAGAAAGAGAAAAAGAAAGCAGTGTAGCCCTCCTTCCTCAGAAACAAATTATAAATCATTCAAAGAGTTTTTTTAAATTACTGGGCTATTACAAAAATGCAGACAAATTCTGGATGTGTGCAAGATATACAATTCCATGTGTGAATTTAGGGGCAAAAGTGTGAAAAGATTCTAGACAAGCATATTGCATATCATTAATGTCCCTTTTGAGGATTTCAGAATATCAGAAGGGGAAAAAAATGAAAGAAAAAACATCCCTCTTAGGTCAAACACAGGCCTGGCAGAGACTTGGGCAGCCCTGTGTCCTGACTCAGAGAGGCACCTAACAGATGCTTTGTAAGGAATATAAAGAAAGAAGGCAAAGCAGAGCAATCCTACACTTCCACTGTAGGCACTGTAGGGATGGAGGCTACATCTGGAGCCTGATTTTTAATAGCCACAGAGATGCTTACTGCTCAGGTGGTCTTTCTCTGCATGCTGGGGAGGTTTGCCTTGAAAACGAAACAGAGGAACAGCCCCAGGGACTGCTCTGGGCTGATGCAGAAACAGCTACCACCTGCCCCTGCTCCTCCAGGGAGCCCTAACTTCAGGGCACAATCAGTCCCGTGTTCCTTTGCTGAGAAAGCCAACAAAAGTTATTATCATTAATATAAATTGTGGTGATGGACTCCCTAATTCTGTTCAGAGAGGTTATTACACAGCTATTACACTGCAACAAAATGTGACCACTACTGATCTGGGCTGGTTTGAATTAATGATCCAGAAATGAAAGGTTCTATATCCTATTAACAGTCTGCCAAGCAATGCCAAAGCCCATTACTTTAGTTTATTTGTAACCCGTCAGGAAGGACCCAATGCAAACCCAGATCTGGAGTCAATCCAGAGAAACTTGAATAGGCATCCCTACAGTCCCTCTCACAGGGCAAAGCAGTGACTGCAGTGGGGAAACACTAATTTCCACAGTGTTTTGTTCACCCAGATGCATGTTGGACGGTGATGGTGGAAAGTGACTGGGGAGACATGAAGAGGGACTTGGACCCCACTTTGCAAAAGCCATCTGCTGCACCAGGGCTGCAAGGTGTAAATGCAAGACAATTACCTTCAATTTCAGCTCTGGTCAGTGCACAACCTTGTCTTGTACTTTGCTGGTTGCAGCTGGCAAAAGAGGCATGGGTTTGGCAGTGGAAGGTGTGCAGGCTCTGGTGTGCACTGTGGGGACAGGTCCAAGCAGGTACACCCCATCACCTGCGACATGCAACCCCTCTCCCTGCTGGTCGATTTGACCAGCAGGACCCTTCAGCTGGCACAGGGCCACCACAACAGGACCGTCCCATGGCAAGTTTCAACCCAGCTCCCCACCCTACTATCCACACAACTGTTGGTGCAGGGAGTGAAACTTTGGTACCACAGTGATAACTTTATGTCCTTGTGGTAATTCAAGCAATAAAGGGATAAGGGATACTGTGCTGGGAGCGAGTTATGATTGTAGGGCCACGTGCTGGTCTTGGCAGCCTGATGCTAGTGATCACCTATGAAATAGCCCAGGTAGGTTGTGTGCCGGGCTGGCAGCCCAGTCACATGCAGCACTGCAGGTTTTTCCTACCTGCTTGCTGCTGGAGACTGCAAGTAAAGATAAGCATACAAATGAGCTGAGGTGATCTGCAAAAAAGAAATCACAGCTTCCCTCCCCATCGTTACCATCTGATGTGAAAGGAGGAGGAGAAGGGGGAGAAAAGGCAGCCTTTCCTCCAGGCCCTCTGCATCCTCTGCTCCCGAATGAGCTGATGCAACAGCATCACCACCTCAGCAACTGACTGCAGCCTTGATCCAGTCCAGACTTTCTGCAGATCCCTACTGGAAGGAAGCCATTTTTCTTGAGTGTATTTCCAAGAAACAGTTGACAGGCTTGGCACAGCTATTCCTGGAAATGTTCAATAGGTCATCCTCTGGAAGAGAGTGCTGACTGATGGAATTGAACAGATCTTGTTCTGCGTGCCGTGCACCGCTCGCTCCCTCTCTCATGATATCTTGGCACTTACCTTTGCTCTGTGCCCAGGTCCTCCCCACTGCCTCGGCCTCCCCACCCACTGCCCTCAGCAGCACACCAGCCTGTGTCCAACCTGCTCTGAACCGAAGTGGCCACAGGATTCAGTGTGCTGGGAACTGTATTTCCCTCCTGGCAGCACTGCTGTGGTTGTCTTGTGCTGCCAGAACAATTGCTGCGTGAAGGCAAACGTCCCCAGACTGTAAATTACAGAGCTGCCCCCTTTGCACACAAGCACCAGTGCCATGGAAATCTTATGCACATACAGAGACAGGCGTGTGTGTGGCAGTCAGGAGCATGGGGACATGGGCTGTCCCACTATGCTGTCCCTGCTTGTCCCTGATACAAGTATATGCTAGAGATGAGCTTTTAGCTTTTGCGTCATGTTGTTGTTTGCCAGCAGCAAGGAACCTCAGGGTGAAGTCATACTAGCAGAAAGTTGCTTAAGGTGAGGCATGCTGGTGAGGGAAAAACCCAAGATCCATGTTGGGGGATTTCTTCTGAACTTCTCCGTGTTTGACCTGTTTCTGGTGGCAATTGCCAAGGAAGATCTATTCCCTTCACTGTTTTTGGGGCGGATCCTGGCATCTCTTGTTAATTGAAGAAAAGGTCTTGGACAATGATCACAGCCCAACCTGAGCCAGGGCAGGTCAGGATGTCTTGCTGGCACTCCCATCCAGGATGAATAAATGCTGCCATGTGCCAGGACACCCCCGCTGGTGGCAATGGAGGGAGTCTGGGAGCAGGGACAATCATACAACCTCCCTATCCTCTGTTTACCAGTTTTGGCATGTAGAGATGGCCAAGAATTGTGCTCTCAGGGCACCAATCAGGGAAAAAAGTTGCTTCATTTTAGAAAAGCACTTAAGTTTGCTCCATGCAGAGTGCCATAGCCTGGGTCTGCAATGTCCCAACCAGCCTGGCTGCAGATGAGGGAGAGCTCAGGACTGCGCTCCATTTGAGCTTCAGGATCAGGCTTGCCCTTCTGCCCACAATAGGTATTTTATATCCGTGTTCAGAGAGATTTAGTACGGCTGCATGCTTTTAATTCTGGCTTAGATAGCTCCTTATCTTGCTGAAGGATCTTTGCTTCTGTAACAGCACAACCCAGAAGGTATGTGCTGTTGCCACCAACAGCAACCATGTAATGCTCCCTGCTGTTGTCCAATGAGAGGAGCAAGAGCAGGGCTTGTCTTCATGTCCATCCTCAATACTTGGAGATGGATAACACCCTGGAAGTTCAGCCTAGATGTTTAATTAGGATGTGGCACAAAGAGCTGCCCTTGCCTCTGCGTTTGGGCTGTGGTGATTCTGCAGATTAAATACTATTCTTTTTCTTCTGCAGTCTTTGAATGCAACTACTCACTAAAATTATTTTTAAACAACGCTTTGCAGGTTGTATGTTGTTCCACTTAATGCTATCCATAAATAACATACTTGCACTCTGACAGGAGTTAAATTTCATCTATATCTGTAAAAATATCAAGACCCTGTTTACAGGTGAGCAGTGCAAGGGGGAGTGACCCTGAACTCACTCTGGGGTGCACCTGCTCTGCCACATTGGCAAAGCTGTGTTTTTCCAAATCTATGCCTTCCAGTGCTTTATTAGAGGCATTTATAAACATTTCAAATCATCATTTGTTACTGACTTAATTACTGGTTGTCACCACTCAGCAAGTATTTCAAACAGCTGACAGTGAGAAACACCCTGCCATGAGCAGTATGCAAGAAGAACTCTTAAAAAAAAAGAAAAAGATCTCTAAAATAAAGGAGGAGTCATTTAAAGCCACACTTTTTGGGGTCCTTGCCTCCTAGGGGGTGGACATAGAGAAAAATGTGCAAAAAAATCTTTTATCAAGCATTCATTCATTCATTCATTTTTAAAAAGCTTCTCAAAGACTCTGCAATTTTCAGAAGCTCATGGATGCCAGCAGAACCAGCTGCCATGCCTTCTTTGGGGTCTGGGGTACCTGCCCATGCAGTGGAAGCTCCAATTACATGGTCCTCCATTTTAGTGCAGTGTTGAGCAGTGGAAGAGCCTCCTAGAAAAGAAGGCTTTGCAGAGCTGTGTCCAGCTGAAGAACACACCTTTCACCAGATCCTCTAGAGACCACTTTTCATTGTGCAAGACTTGCTGAGTCAGCAGGAAAAGCCATTTATGGCTAAATTCAAGTAGGTCAGGGTAAGAGTGGGGAAGGGGTATAGCAGAAGGGGACAAGTTGTGGGGTTTTGAGTAACTGCAGGAGAACTGATTGTCCTCTAGCTGAAGAAGAAATCCTAGCCTACAGTCTGGGACAGGATTCACATGGAAGATGTATTTTTTTTAAACCATACAGTGTTTATTAATAGAATATTCTTTTCTAAGCCTAGATTCCCTATAGTTTGGTGTCTGCTGATGAGCAGCTTAACAGTCAGTGTTGCTTTGTCATTTTGTTCAGAGCTGTGGGTTTTTAGAAACGTCTCTTCCATTTTACTTGCCTGTGCATCTCCTCAGTATCTGGCCAGCTTGTTGCAGATAGTTCTCAATGACTCACAGACAAAACCTATTTAAAAAAAAACCCTGAGCAGTGACGCACCAGATGTGCAGTGAAATTTTAAAAACATGCTATGACTTTTTAGGAATACATGCAATTAATATTAAACAGATGCCTGAAGTTTCCTGCACAGCTGTTTCTCTGTCATGTGTCATGACTTTTAATGGCACTGAGGTGAGACATACAGACATGAGGAAAAGCAAGCCGATTCCAAATTCAAGCTTTTAAAATTCTAGCAACAAAGGGTATAGGGGGTGGTGGGGTGGTGGGGTGGTGGGGTGAATCCAAGCCACTGAACCTCTCACAAGGCACAAAAGAGAACATATTTGCTCAGGAGTGCTGCAAAGCAGATAGTCAAGTATCTTGGTCAAAGTAACATACACAATCTACTGCTGGGTATTTTATCACCTTTGTTGGGCACCCTCGTCTTTGCTGGTTTCCTCCAAAAGATCTATTTTTGTAGCAGGGATTCACTCTGTGTTTTTACACAGCTGGGACTAGAACTCGATTACAAGGCTGCATTTTGTTCCAGAATCCCTCTTGCTGTGCATGAACTGTTTAGACAAACAGTAGGTATTTCTTCAAGGAAGTTTGTCTACCAAGTTTCAATTTCCTTTTATTGGATACATGAACCCTTTATTACCCCCAGAAAGGCCTCCCTAAAATTCACCTTGTCAGGACATCCACAGCTGAGATGGCAGAATTACTGCAGCAGAAGCATCAGGAGCTGAAAACACCTTGTCTCAAGAATAGGTACTTTTGTTGGGGGCGAAATGACAACTGATTTAATTTGACACAAGGGAAGGGATCTCAATTAATGTACACACCTATGGCTGCTCTGGGCATCAATTATAGTCACTGGAGTGTGAATTCATCTCATCCTAGAAAACAAGCATAAGAAAAAGTAGATGAATTGCACCCAAAAGGCACTGCCTTCTCTCCCTTGACTGTAAAAGGATAACGATCAGCTCTGATGCAGGTGTCAGGGTGTCACTATGGGAAATGAATCCCTTGGCTTTCTAACACTAAATGTTTGGCCAAAGCTAGTGATCTATACTCCTTCAACAGTCAGTGGAAAACATATCCTCCTCCACTTCTACCTGACAGGTGGCCAGAACTGTCTGCCAATAAGGCCCATCTTCATTCTGCTGTCCATAGCAGAAGTGTAGGAGACATGCCTGATCATTAGCTAGTGAAAGTCAGAGAAGCTGGTGAAGGGATGATGTCAAGTCTCCATCTTGTGGGGTTTCTTTTCTTCAGGTTCACATCCTCCTCATTCACGACCTCAGTAAGGCCACAGCTCATCTTTTGGCTGGCACAGTGCAAATGTGTCGGTACCTCATTCCCTCTGTCATTTTGGAGGCTTGTTATAGTTCTGATATTTGCTTTCTCACTATTCACCATGCCTTCTGCAGAGAGTCACAGCCAGTTTATCAGTTACCAGGAGCATGCTCTCTGGGCTGAAAAGCAATTTCCTTTTCTCCTCTTATTGCAGGAGCCTAAAGAGAGTTTGATTTATACCATCAGTTTTAGATTTAAAAATCCTCAGTTTCACCTAGGTACATTTCCTGGAGATCAGCAATGCTTAGTATAGTAAGCATTTAGTAATGCTTAACAGATGAGCAATTCTGTTATGCCATATGATCATCTCTTATACATTAGGTCTGGATTTTTCCTACCATGTTAGTTATAGCCACTGTCAAATGGTGTCACTTTTCTTTTCCTCTTTCTCCTACCAAGCTTATGATCCCAGGAGAGGTCACAGCAGTGAATGTGGCAACTCTGCATTTGCCTCTTCTGATTAGCTGCACTTCTGGCTTGCTATTGTGCAGCACTCCTACTTTGTTGCTGTAATAGCCCTTAAAAACAAGTGTTTGCCAACATGCTCACGTAAGAGAACACAATGGCATTATCTGAGAAATGTCTGCTGGGGAAGTGGCATTCACCACTGCATGGATGGCTTAAACTCAACTGTTGTTGGATTTCTGTGGGGCTTGTCAGAAGTATGAGCCACTGTGGTTCACCCTAAGGGTCTACACAAACCCACACTGTCCATGGTGGGGGTGGCACAGTGCATCAGGCCTAGCTTGGGCATACAGCAAAGAGGTGCCATGAGGAATGACCAGGAACACAGGCCTCTGTACTGGGTCTAGCACTCACCCCTTACTCTCTTCCAAATTTCAAACAGGTTGCTCAGGGAGGTGGTAGATGCCCCAATCCATTCTAGGCCAGGTTAGACAGGTCTCTGAGAAAGCTGGTCTGGTTGTTCCCCAGCTGATTGCAACGGGCTGGACTATATGGCCTTTAAAGGTCTCTTCCAACCTATTCCACGATTCTCTGATTTTATAAAACTTCAGAGAACAATCTGCATTTCTAAGATGAGACAGTTGAGACAGACTTTTGAAGCAGCTGATACTTCTGTAGAGTTTATTTGGTTCCCAAGGAACTTTGGTTGGCAGTGTCTTGAAGCAAGGCTGTGCTTTGACTCACAGGCCCACACCAGAGCTGGGCAAGCCCCTCACAGCCTCAGACCAAGCAGATTTCTCCAGCTAGTGGAGCCTCACCTTCCCATGACACCCTCCAGTTCCACCAGAACTGCACCCAATAGCTTGGGCATTTAGACCTGTCCTCAGCCCATGCCCTGAAAACCACCAGGAGGACTTGGATGGAATGGCCAAGCCTCATCGTCCAGCCCTACATGGTGCATGTCCTGATACTGGCAGAGCATTCCTGTCCCCTGTGTGGTAGGACAGTGGTGGCTCTGCACCCCTTGGCCACCGCTGGGCGAACGGCAGCTGCGGTCAGAAGTGTTTGCTGTTGTTGGCTGTGCTCAGTCAAGTCCTACTGGTGCTTCTCTCAGGAGAGAAGCTTTGCTTCAGTCACTCATGGCTTGTTACCTTGCCAGGATGCACGCCTTGTGGGATTAGCTTTTGGAAATTGCAGCTGGGTGCCCTGTGAGCAATGTCCCTTCTAGGAAAGCATGTTAAACCTGGAGCCATGGTGTCAGTTGGATTTCAGAATTCAATCTGATGTATTGGTAGTGTCTGCCTTGAAAGAGAAAAAAAGCTAAAGAAAAATCCTACTTTCTGTGGTATGTGCTGCCATCTAAGGATGGGGGACCAGCAGGCAGGGAGTTGGGGCAGCTCTGGGAGCTCTGAAGCATATTCCTTCTTCTCTTAACCCCCTTTATTCCTGTCCTCTACATGCTTATGCACACACGTCTCTCTCTGACCTGCTTGCTATTCCCTGGTTTTACCAGATGCACAACAGCTGACTCACCAGAGGCTCAAGCAGACATGGAAGCAGGGAAACCAACAACCCGTCACAGGGAGCCCAGTCTGTAGCTGAAACAGAGAAATCACAGACCTCAAACTCACAGCCAACAGGACTTTGTTTCCACTGTGATTTTTTCCAGATCTTTGTTATTACTCTTGCCTGCTGATATTATGTGGCTCTTGCTTTAGACAATTTCAGTAGTTTAGTGGATTTCCTTTTTTCAGAGTTCTGTGGGACCCACATATTCAGTTGTGGGTGAGAAAACCTAAGTGTATCACAAGGACATAAACCTCTGGTTGTCTCTTCAAGGCCCATGTTGATGTGCTTTGTACCATGACTGAGAAGCAAACCCATGCTCCTCAGAGCTCTCTCTGCTCTGCAGAGATTTTTGGGCCTCCCCCTGCTCACTGTGCAATGGCTGCTTGCTTTGACAGCAACCCTAAGTGTGCACAATCTCAGGCTCACTACGCCTTCATTGAACTTTGCTCCCCAAAAGTCTGCATCACTCTGCAAGCTACAGTCTGAAGTGGTTTCTCAAATGTTGCAAAGTTGGGACCAGAAATGGAAAGCAAGAATATGCAATTATTGAGGCTCATTTCACATGCAGACATCAGACCCAATGCCACAGAGAGCCCAGTGAGAGGCAAGTAAAATTCCTTCAGAAGGTTTGTTTCCCAGGTCTCTTTGTGGCTTGTTTATTAATCCTGAGATTTTTCTCAGAAGTCTTTATTATCCAGAACAGGGGTGTGTGCTGTTTGCATGCTGCTTCCTGGAAATTACTGGGAGGCAACTTACTGGGAGGTAATTCTAGATGGGAATCTGAACAAAAGGTGTTGCTTAAGCATTTCGAAGAATAATTGAGCACTTGCTATGCAGTTTGTTTAATAACCTGAAAGACAGATCCTTATCAGAAGTCTCCACATGCTCTAGTTACTCAATTGCTTTCTTATTTAAATAAAGCCTATCAAATATATCCATAAAAACAAAAGTACCCCATAAAAGGCAGTTTCTCCAAGGTGTGCCTGCTCTAGATAATTAAATCAAATGCTATATTTTCCTGCTAGTATGTCTTTATATATTTTTTTTTTTTAATTTTTTTTACAGGGGTACTGTGTGCCTGTTGTGCTTTCAAGGGCAATGACTGTGCCATGAGACCCCAGCACTATTCCTGTTAAGGTGCCATGATGGAAGATGTGGGTTTTGGCTCATCCTGACTGATCTCAACCAAGTGGAAACACTCCCAGCCCCTTCCTGGAGTTCACAACATGAAGCTGTGAAGCTTCACCCTCCTGATGGAGAAAGTATCACTAAAAAATCAAAATAAACATTGAAGCAGTGTAAGAATCTCTGTGTGCCTTCTTCCTGGAGAAAGATGTTCAGTGTACATCTAAAAAAACCCCCAAACACCCCAGTCTAGTTTGCAACGAGAACTGAATGATTCACATCAGGATAGCCCAAAACTAGTGGTGCAAAGCTAGACAAGTACAATAAATAACAATAAAATAGCTAATGATTGAAAACACAGTGAACAGTGACACGCAGAAGTTGCAGGTAGTAGAATGATCAAACATTTTCAAAGTCGGAAGGGCTAATATTTGAGGCCCACACCTGAGTTGTACACCACTGGGCAGGCTTAATTAACAGCTGCTAAATGACCAAGCATACCAATGGCAGGGAAAAATTCCCTCTACCAGCATGGAACCCAAACCAGAGAAGAAGTGCTGGACCAATTCTGAATTTAAGAAAAAAAGAGATACTGTTAACCAAAAATGAAGCCTGATTCTAGAAATACATCTTCAGCCAGGAACACCTGCTGATGGGTGCTAAGCTTGAGCAGTGCTCACAGCTAAGGTGTTGTCCTAACCTGCCCTGAGCCTGCTCATGGAGGTGACTTTGTCATGCAGAAACAGGACCTTGGGCAGTTAAATATTATGCCTAGGCACACATTCCTCAGGACAGCCCTCACAAGAGAGAGAAGTAACTCACCAGCCCAGTGAAACGGCCTTTGAGCAAGGAGCTGTTAAGGAGGTCTCTATGGATCCTCTCCATGGGAATGAACCTGTTGCTGTCATCCTGAGAACCCAGTGGCCTCTGCACAAATCTCAGCAGCCACATCAAAGCACAGTACCTACTATGCCTCTTCCCCAGGGTTTGTCCCTCTCAGTGCCTGAGGTCGTTCAAGTACTTGGCTCATTTGATCCTGCCTGCCCTTTCCCAAGTCTGATAGCAAGGGCTGGTTCTGTGTGGGCCAGATGTGAAAGTTGTAAAAAAAGAAGAAAGAAAATCCACAGATTTACATTACATTGTGCTTCTTTTGGGTCAACAGTGGCTTTGCAACCTTGATCTCAAGGTGGAAAACTCCATTAATGTATTAATGGTCTCCTGAGCCATCAAATCCCAGGTTTTATGGGATTATTCTCATTCCAAAACTCAAAATTATCTTGGTTTTGGAGGCTTACTAATATCCTTTGCTGAATGGCTCCACTTTTCTGGCTTTTTTTTCTGTTGGTTTGTTTTCATTTTTGTTTTTGTTTTTGTTTTTGTTTACTTTTTCATGGCACTTACTTTGAAGTGAATAGTGCAAAGTAGTACTTGTGGCAGTGAAAAGATGACCCCATAGCCGAGAATGCTTACTACCTACACAAAACTCCCTTTCCTATTGATTGCTTCAAATCCAAAAAGATTGCTTTTTCAAAAGGAGATAGTAAAAGTACCATGCTTCAGCAGGTTCCAATTAAAGAAGGCCTAGTCCAAGGCTCACTGAAGTTAATAAGAGACTTTTTGTCTTTTTGCTATTGGGGCTTGGACCAGACATCAGCTTCAGAAATGGTACCTGTATCACATACAGATGTTTTAATGCAGTCTCTTCCTGCAGAAGAGACAGGAATCTTCCCATGCCATCATCAGCTCTGCCACCAGTTTAAAAGGGAAATTACAATTAATCTTTTTTTCACAACTAAAATGCAAGGTTCAGAAGTGAGTTCTGCTAAAATACATACTAATTTTTTAATCTGGTTATTTTTTGTTTCTGTCAAATGCTCATTTTTTTCAGGTCATTAATTAAAAAAAGACACTGCATTCGGGGGGGGGAACGCCAAATCACTTTTAGATCTTTAGATCTAAAGTAAGACACTTTGAAAATTAAAATTATTTTCATTTAGTGAAATTTGGACAAAGGTTTTGAATATTCACTGTAAACAGACAAAGGTTTTATCAACTGTCCTTTTAGCTCTACTTCTACTATGTCTTGACATTGGGCTATGTCTGTGGAGAATATGGAAGCTTATAAACAGATTAGCTCTCAGAGACTGTTTTCATTTCCAATAAGAAACAAAATTGGCAGGATGACCACATTTAGCATGAGATGAGCATGCCTTTTATTTTCTTTGAATATAATATAACATTGTTTATTTTTCCAGACTTTTGGAAAATGTTTTACTCCATAGATCAAAGACTGCCATAAAATACGACTCCAGATGGAAATTTCTCCCACTATACCTGGGAGAAGTGGCTCACAGATGACTGCATTTTTATTTTACACTCCAGTCACTCTTAAATGCTGGCAGTCTGACATGCTTTTCCCCTGAGAAGATCCTTCCTTTGTGATCATTAATACAGCCCATGCAGGTGAGAATTAGCGCTCTTAGGTCTTGCCTATTGCCATGCTATGAGTCCACCTGTATCTGCAGAGTACAAAACAGTTTTGTAGAGCTTATTTATCACTTAGAAGAATTAAATGGGATGTCAGAATCTCCTCTGGAGACCAAGGAAGAAAATCAATGACCACTTCTTCCAAGGACAGGAAGTTATGCCATCTGTTTCAGTGGCCACATTTATGCTTTCCTGTCTTGAAGCTCCTAAACTCTGCCACAGATAAGTAGATACCAATAATACCAGTTTCACTAATGAAGACATTGGTTAAGAAACCTAAACACATCAGAGAGAAGCTTCTGCTGGCTCACCTTTGCCAAACTCACGCTCCACCCCAAAGCCCAAAGCGGCTGTGCACCTCACCACAAGCAGTGGAACTGGGGTTCCCCTGGAAGCCAGCCTGCCCCCTGCACCAGCCCTGGAAGCACAGTGGACAGGGAGGAGAGGAGCCCCTGTGCAAGTCTCCTGTCATCACTCAAACTTTGTAACAAGGGAGTTTGAGGCAAAGGGAGAGATGGGGAAACTCACTGAGTTGCCTCAGTCCTGAACAACACTCAAGTCACAGGCTTGTCCATTAGATTTAAATAAATAACATTTGCTCTTAAATTAGCAGAAAAGAATAAACACTTTAAGATCTTCTGAGTGTTCTATGAGAGAATAAGAGGCCTTACTATACATCTGAAGAACTAAATTGTCTTAATTGCATCCTTGTGCAAAATAAAGCATTACATACAGAAGAAAAATATTTTTAAGTGGATGGAAAAATCCACTGGGTTAAAGGAATACTACTGTCAGTTAAATGTATCCCTGCATTTGTGTAGTGCAAAAACAAGCTTTAATAAAAATCAAGAGTCTAATAGGAACATTTCCATGCATTTAAAAATAACAGCAATGGAAACAATCTCATAAAAACAAGTAGACATTTCCCTTCAATATTTGCAACTCAAGTATTAGAGGATTCATTTAGGCCCTGGAAATGTGAAAGCATGAAATACAAATTATGAATTATATAATTTGCTCTACAATATGAGAGGCAAAGTTTTACAATCCTTGTCTACCTGTGGCTCCTGTAATTTTAGTACCAGGTGCAAGGGTTGTACCATTTAGCCCACCTAAAGAAGTTGGAGAAATTACCTGCTATGATACTCACCCATCAAGTTTCCAGAGGATCATAGCAGATACTCAGACAGATACCTGGTTTGAAAGGAAGCATACATTTTATAGCATTTTATTTGGCATAAAACTTCATATCTACTGAAGATTGTTTTCTTAACCATTAAAAAGACTCTATTAGTTATGGATAACCTGACATTGGCCAACTATATCCTGGGCTACATCAAAAGAAGCATGGCCAGCAGGTTAAAGGAGGTGATTCTCTACCTCTTCTCCACTCTTGTAAGACCCCACCTGGAGTCCACACCCAAGAAGGACATAGAAATGCTGGAGTGAGTCCAGAGAAGTGCCATCAAGAGGACCAGAGGACTGGAGCACCTCTCCTGTGAGGAAAGGCTGTGATAGTTGGGACTGCTCAGCCTGGAGAAAAGAAGGCTATGGGGAAACCTTATAGCATTGTCCAGTACCTAAAAAGGGCCTACAAGAAAGATAGAGAGGGACTTTTTACAATGACGTGTAGTGATAGGACAAGGAGGAGTGGCTTCAAACTCAAAGAGGGTAGGTTTAGATTAGGGAGAAATTCTCAACTGTGAGGGTGATGAGGCATTGGAAGAGATTGCCTAGAGATGTTTGGATGCCTCATTCCTGGAAGTGTTCAAGGCCAGGCTGGATAGGGCTTTGAGCAAACTGGTGTACTGAAAGGTGCCCATGGCAGATATGTTGGAGCTAGATGGTCTTGGAGTTCCTTTTAAACTCAAACCATCCTATGATTTCATAAAATGAAGAACATGAAATGCAGAGTTCACCCAGAGAAGAAGGTACCAGGGTCCTGTGAGTGTGCCTATTATACTGCTTTACTGTCCAGACTGATTACCTCCTTGGAGCACTGTGCTCATTCTGGGTTAACTGGAGATGAACTGCCTTGAAGACAAGTCTGTGTTCAGACTTGGTCCATGTTGGTTCAGAACAAGATAAGGTACTTACATTTATGACACTGGGAGTCAACTTCTTCCTCTAAATCACATTTTCAGTAGTTTCTCCTGTCAATCATCTGTAGCTTTTTTCCCCTCCAAGCTGCTGCCAGGAAGACTGCTTTGCCTCTCTTCCCTAATATGCAAACCATGCTCCTGTCAATCTCACTGTCAGAATTGCATCAGAGTCCTCATCCCACTCCCTGTGCTGGGCTGTGCTCATATCAATTTGCCAAATGTCTGTAAACCTGCTCTGGGATTGTTTTCCACCTAAAAAAGAACATGTTGGCATTAAAGCATCATGAAACAGAAAAAATAAATAAATCCCAAACCCTAAATTGATTTACCTTGTTTTTCTGGAATTTATTGATATAGTTAATCTCTGGAAGTAGGATATGAATAGTTGTGATCTGAAGATGATTAGTTAAGATCTGAGTGAAGTATAAGAGTATCACAATTTGCTGAAGGTCAGAACTATATACAGAAGATTAAAACCAAAATATTAACAGATTGCTTCTGAACCTGCAGGAGCCAGATGCTGCCATGATGTATTTTCTGTTTCCATGCTTCTAAAAACCAAGGCATATAGAATTTCTTTGCGTATAAAAATAACAAATTAAAAAAAAATCAGCAAAGTTCATTCTTGCCCCAATAAAGACTTCAAACAAGGCTGTTAAGCTGTGAAATTAGAGCAAATTTGCAGGATGGGAAGTTCTGTGGCAATGACTCTGTAGATGAAACAGTTTAAAGTAACTTGCTCATAAATAGACCTAGAAACTCAGCATCAAAATTCTGTTCAAACTGCTCAGAGAGAATTAAAATGTATTCTGCCTCTTTATCATTAGGCCTCAGAGAGCAGCTGGTCACTCCCATTGCCTTCGAGTATCCTGCAGAGTGATCCCCATTTGCCTGGTCCGCAAAAATCTCAGTATATTTTTCCAGCAGGAATAAAATCTCTATGACAGAAGGGAAGGAGAAGGAGAGCTTTACTGTTTCTCTGCATAAAATCTTATCTTCATTGGTGGTACAATTGCACTGGCAAAGAACCAAGGACAGCAGTGTCAAAGCTGCCCCTACTAGGTGCAGAAAAACTGGTAGAAAGCAAGTGAGCCTGGTGGATGGCTGGAGGGACGCTGGAGGGAGAGCAGTGGGAAGTTCATCTTGACCAGAAAGGACCTGCAAAATTCACTACCCTGTTGGGTGTGCAGTGGTCAGAGCAATGTGCTTATGGATGTGTGACCTCATCATGAAACAAGATTGCCTGGATAAAGAGCACAGTTCAAAGACTCAGCAGGCACCAGTCTCTCAATTTATAGAAGAGAAAAACACAGACAACTTAGAAGTTGTCTCCTTTTTCAGGCTGCTTCTTGCTCAGTTTACCTGGTTCTTGCCTACTTCTGGTCACTTTTCTACAGTGTGTCTTCCCTGAGAACTCCCCACTTGTGACATGGCATATGCACATAGAGGGTGCCTGCAGAAACCTACACCCATTAAATAATAACGGCAGAAACCCTCACAGGCACACTACATTCCTGCTACTTCGACTTAGGGCCTCTTTCAAAGGCAGACCAAGGTGGCAGCCATCTATCCTAGCAAGAAATTGTATGTGCTGAAACTTTTATAAATGTGAAATTAGCCACCTGCAATAACTGTTGTAAAATAGTTAAATTAGTAATGGTGATTAGTCTCATTTCTTGCTGTAGTATCAGGGAACTAGCATGAAACAGCAGTAAAAAGGCTCCTACATAGTCCAGAAAATAAGTTAAAACAAGTCTTACTCCCTTAGTGAAATCGAAAACCTTGTTGAACTCACTGCAGGCCCACCTGCTTGCAAGAACTTTGTCACCCTATATCCCCACTGAAATAGCACAAAAGGGAACAGGAAAGAGTGATCCACTTTTTAATGCCTGCTAAAAATTAATCTGGCATGAAAGGAATTACAAGTCACAAGATGCCACAGAAAACTGGAATGTTTAAGCTTAATAAAATCACAGTTCCCAGCCCCATGTTTTTTTACATTTTGAGGCATCTGATCTTCAACATGCACTTCCATCCTCTTTAGTTGATTTAATGAAATACATGTAAGTCTGAATAAATAGCATGGCTTATTCAAGCATGTATTGTATCACCGAAGGATCCACTTCCTCTGCCTTTAGACTGGCGTGCAGAATTTGGATTGTTGCTTTTTTCCCCAAACGCTGTTTCCACAGGACAAACGCAGCTACAATCTGTGACTGCAGGTTGTGAGGGTGATTGACTTTACATCGATAGATGTCAGTATGGGACAAACCCAAGCTCAGAACTACATGCTCCCATTCAGGGCCCAGCCTCCTCGCCAGCTTGTTTAACTGCTGATCTGTTGGTGACATCTTCAAAATGCATGGTGCAACTTCACTTAAGTCTGTAAAAGAAAAAAAAAAAAAGAGAGAGAGAGAAAGAAAAAGCATTTGTGTCACTAGGTAATGTTGCAAGAGTTAACAGGAGACTTTGACAAAGGAGGGAAGCATGAGCAAAGACGAGGTGAAAGACTTAATTAAGTAAAGAAACAGAATACATATTTATCTAAAAAAATTAATTATGTAATCAACCAGAAGATTAATCAGAGGAAAAATAATGCTCAGAGAACCATACCAGGGAGCCTTGTGGTTTTGGATGTCAGTAATCCAGACATCAGAACAGTACACCAAGCAAAGATTTCCCAAAGTAATTATAGATTTTGAGGTAGTGAACAAGAAAGGTTTTCAGGGAACCTGTTTCCAGCAGCCATCATCCTCAATGTGCTTGCACCAGTATGATATAGTGACAAGTGACAAACATGAGACCAATAATACCTTAATACTCCTATTCTGTGACTCCTTTTACACACTTCAGAAATAACTTGGATTCCTTAATTAATAGGTATTATTCTATTTTTTTCCTGAGTGTTGTTCACAGGAAATTCTGTCCTAAGATGCTACTTACCCTTTGTGCCCTGTCATAAATGGCAAATTCATCTTGAGGAGACCAGCCTTGAGGGCTTTTTCTCTATTTGAATGAATCCATAAGCATGGTTCAGGTGAACCCAAATGAACAGGGCATCAACGCTGTTCACAAATACAGATTATGCTTCCTTATCCCTCAATCCAGTTCTTGTAACACTCCTGAAAGCAGGCATGTATGTACCACAGCTCCATTCATCTGAGCTCCTTGAAGATGTTTCTAGGAGAATGCAAGGAGGTCCCATTTTTTCTCAGAGATTTTTGCCTGATGTTAAGTCCCTTAGGATTGTCCATGTACCCAAGAGAATGTATACTCTTCATTCAAAAAGATGTTTTACATTGAACGGGTACCTGAGGAGGACAGGATCAATACAACTACCGAAACAGTTTCCATAGGAAGCATTAAGATAGCTGTAATTATCAGCAGCAATAATCTTGTAGTAAGCTTGCTTGAACCAAGCATTTCTTAAATACACAACTGATCTCTTTATGCGCTCCCTAGGATTATCTGATAATTAAAATAAAACCCCAAAAGTATTTATACAAACACTGTTAGTAGCCAAGTGAGAACACAGTGCTTTTCAGAAATATGCTGTATGGGATCCAGCTCACCTAACTACAGATAACACGTCCTGAACTAAATATGCTAGGATTAATTATTGTTGAGAAGAGAAATAGACTCTTCTAAAATACAAGTGCTCTCACTGGAAAGATGTCTAAAATAATCAGATTAATTAAATAAACTTCTTTAAATATTCACATTTCTCTCCACTGATTGTAAAAGGAGCACTGGGTATAAGCTCAAACGTTGATGCTGTAAACAGCCAGTGCCAGCGAAATTATTCTCTGCCTATATCACATGACAGCCTTTAAAAAGGTGCATTTAGAAAAACAGAATAAAATACCTACAAAGTATACTTGTTCTTTGATAGCCTTTGTGATCAAAGCTGAAATGAACTGAAATGCAGTCTGCAACTGCTGCTCTACTTCTCTTGCTGAAGATACTGTGACAAAACACAGGCATTCCCTCGAAAAATGCTGATTATAGCCTGTTGGTCCGAAGCAGCAGACTCCCTACAGAAATGCTGCTTTGCAAAATCTAATTTATAGCTCCAATATCATGCTCAGAGTCTCCACTACAGCAGAACAACACCACCAGAAAGCACCATTCCTTCATTTCATCAAAAGTAATTGTTTTTGCACAGAACACCCAGAGCCTGCAAATGTTTGTACAATTCCAGCCAAATAATACACAAGAACTATACAAAGCTGCTTTGAATAAAGACAAAATTGCTTTCTGAAGACTATTTAGGTCTCTTTGATCTTTCTGACTTCAGACTGCCAAAGGAATCTGGGGCAAGTGCTTGTTTGTGGATAGGGCAGAAGATGCACAACTTCTGGAGACTGAGCAATACCAGTGGGGCTGCCCTATGCTGTCATATCACATGTAATACCAGTTTCACAGGTAAATCAGGACATTTCCATGAATGCAAATACTTGAGAATAAAATAAATATAGCCACATTATGCTGTCACCAAGACTACTTTTGATATTAAACCCTTTCCTTGGCTTATGGTCAGCTACTAAGCGTGTACCCACCGCAGTAATACCTGCCAGTCCGGGCTTTTTACTCTCACATTGAAGTTTTATATGTCATTTCCACTACCAGAATGATTTTATGGTACTGAAATGTAATCAAGGAGGAAGGTCTAACAATAATACATGTCAGTTTGTCCATCCAGCCCTTGATATTAGGCAGGCTTTTTTACTACAACAAGTATCTTGCCTTCAGTCTGTTATCAGCCCTTTAATAAGGAACACAATAAAACCCATCCAGGAGATCTTTTCATCTTATGCTACCATCTGATTCTAATATGGATGTGGAAATTTCTGGGACAGAAGCCAAATGTTAAATTTAATACAAAGGACTGGTATTTCAGTCCCATTTTATTCTCTGTGATAGCTCATTTTCAGCTCTGATACAAAAACACTGAGGAAAATTGGAGATAAATATTACATGACAGGCAAAGTTATTTAGAGATATAGAGAAATATTTAATGAGATCTTTCAGTTATGATAAATACAAAATCACAAGAAGATCTGGATATGTTCTAGCATTAATGCCACTTCTAATTTAATAAACATAATGACATTTGAGGTGAAATAGAAATGAGTTCTCTGCTCATGCCCAAACAGTTTTGGATATATTGCAAAAATACTAAATACCTTTCTTTTAGCTATGCTTACTACAAACTCCCATTTATAATCTCCATTTGTCAGGAACTGCCTGAGGGAGGTAATGAGATTAGAGAAAAAGTTTCAATTATGCAGATCCTGCAGTTGCATTTGAAAGGTACTATAAGGATACTGAGACATCATTTTTGAAAAAAAAAAAAGTCAAGTTTTTCTTGCTCTAGGTGGGTCTGATGAGTAGGTGTATGTGCTTCTGTCAGGCACGTGCTTCCACTTAGCAAAACAAGGACTGCACTGTTAAAGATAGAAGTGGAAGAAATGAGGCTTGGGGCACCACCAGAGGGTGTTGAGGGTTGCTCTGGAGAAGGCAGTTTGTGCTGCTGTCACCTCCAGTGAGAGCACCAAGCAAAACACTGTGTCCAGCTGTGGGTATGGTCTAGGCTGCAAGGTGCCACAGCCACACACTGCAGAGATTGAGAGGCTGAAGTCTCGCTGCTCATGCTGAAGCCACTGAGGTCCTAAGGAATGAAGAGCCAACAGCTCTGTGCTGGAGAGAGAGCCAGCTTCTCTCCTGGGACCACCAGCTGGCTGGCTGGCATGGTTCTTGGGAACATGAAGATCCTCTTCTATAGGGCTGGAGATGGGAAGGACACTCTCCATTCTGGTTATGAAGCTGAAATTGATCCACAGATCTGCAGCTCCTTCTATTCAAAGCTGTAGCAAGAGGGAATGTCCTTCTGCCCATCACTAGTGAAGGAAGCTCATCCACACTAAGCTTTATCCTAGTTGTTCCAGCTAAAAAACAGGAGATGTTGACAACTTCTGGCTTGTGTGTACATCTGTACTTCCAGACTACTGCACAAATCAGGAGTTACAATGGTGCTGGTGACTGTGGACAGGAAAGAGATCTGGATAGAAATAGTATCACAGATACAGACCAGACAAAACAGAGTCACCAAATAACAAAGATACAAAAAACACATGGGGCAAAGGCAGACAGTCACTGCTTTTGTATTTCTTTCTTCGGAACCTCTGTATCTTTAAGAAGGAGACTCCAAGAAGATACTGGAGAAATCATGGGGTTGGAAAACAAACTCACCTCAGCTGTATCCCACTTGGCACAAATGGGAGGATGTAAAATAAAGCCCACGCAGGAGACAGCAGCAAAAGGGGCTGAGGCATTTCTGGGTGACCTGCAAAGTACCTAGCTGATTCCTCAGAACTGCTGGGGTCCAAAGTGCCTTACGGTTTTGTCTAAAGGACCCTCCTCCATGTACGTGTGACTTCTTTGTCCATGATCAAAAAGCATTAGTTCGAGTTTCAGAGAGACTTCTCCCTTGTGAAGTCAATACATGTTAACACAAACCCAACCTTTTGGCTTTTGCTCCCTGATGTGTAAAAGGGACTTGGATGGAAATTGCATCTGTATCCAAAGTGCTGAAAAAGTCTCAATCAGTTGCTCCCTACTCCTAAAAGAACAATGCCACAGGCAGTTCAGGATATATTATGGCCCATCTTTTACCTAATAACTAATAAATCTGTCTGTTGAGAAAGGTGTTTATGCAGACTGGTCTCTGCTTCCAGCACTGCCTCTGTATTTTATCTGCTTAAAAGGCCATGTACATACTTGCTGGATAAGACAGAAGGAGCCCTAGAAGAGGAAATGGGAATCCAGCTATCTCCGAGCTGCACATTCTAATGCTGAGGTGCACAAACATACTCCATTTCTTCTGGTAAATCATTACAGAAAAAATATAAAGATTTTCCTGGGAAAGGAACTCTCCTGGGAATCAAGCAGTGTGTTGAAATCAAGCGTGCAAGAGCCTTTGGCAGGAACAATGCTAGGAAAATGCTCCAATTTTTGTATAATCACATCAGAAACATGTTGGTGAATCTGGTCCTCAGATCCTGCATAACTGGAATGGGACTGTAAAGAGGAGTAACTGCTTGGGCATGCATCTGGCCTCAGCATCTCCTCCTGCTAGGTGTATGGAGTCCTTCAGTGATCTGGACTCAAGACACTAATTGCTGTTCACTTAACCCTCTTATCAGATCCTAGTCATGATTTCTGAAGAGTTCAAAGTAAACATTTCAAAGTCCTCTTTAATTATCTTTTCTGGCATCTGGAGAACAGTTCTTCCCTGAGAAGTGGTAAAGTTAGATTAGGGGGTTCTACAAGCAGCAAACCAAAGGAGCCTCACTTCCCCCCCAGGATGTGAATCCTACAGCAGACTTCAGGTGTTCTCCAGCTGCTTACCTGTTCTCAAGACACTCATGAAACTGCTCCTTTTTTCAACAGCAAATTGACAGGTTTCTTTATGTTGGACAAGAGGTTCAGAAGCTACTAGGGCTACATGCATACACACAACACCCCACAGCAAAGGAGCGCATGGCCCTGGTTACTAGAGAAAATTAAGCTAAAAGGGACTATGAAGCTCCTCAGAACCATCATGGGTAACATGCCATCAGTGGCATGTGGAGCACTTCATCTAAAGGAAAACATACATAATAATGAATCTAGTGCTAGGTTCTGCTTCCCTCCCGCCCACTCATTCAACTAGCCTGAGCCACAGACCCAGCACTGGGAACAGAATGGGCATGGTTGCCAAGGCTGTGTGCTGTGTGTTTTGGCAGCTGTGCTATGTTACAGAAATTATTTACTGATTGAATGTCACAACAGTAAACAACTTGCACATAAACGGGTATATTTGCTTTAGAATAAAATCTCCTTGGTGTGAGCACAATAGTGAGAGTGTGTCATGAAGAAAGACAACACTTGGCAGATCAGGTTAGGATAGGCTTTCAGGAGCAGCGAGGTGGGGTTGCAGAACCTGAACTGAAGGACACTACGTAATGCTTCCACTAATGGAAAGACTGGAGATTTCTAGGAGCTGCAACCCCCCTGAGCTGCCAGAGATGCTGGATTAAAGGGACAGCAGAGAAGAAGCATTTTGAGGGATGCCAGTAAGTGCTACAGATCATTGAAGTAAAACATAAGATTATGGTGGAGATCCTGGTGGGAAGGATGGAATAAAGAGAAGTTGTTGCATAACTGCAGGGGATGGCTTGGCTTGATTTGTTAGAAAAAAAGATGGGGGATTACAGTAAATCTCCATTTGTTCTGCTGCTCTCTTGTTCAGCTGTTCTCTCCCAACACTATATAAACAGGTGAAACTGCAGGCAAATGCCTGTCCACTTCCTACATCACATTCAAATTCATAAGCCAACCTTGCAATCACAAATGACTGGAGTGCCAGACAGAAAATTATCACACTGGATATCCAATACTCAGCAGGTCTTCATGGAGTGTCCAGCACTTAGTCCCTCCTGTTCATGTCAAAAATTATCATGAATCATTACAAAATTATTTAATTTCAGCGAACTTTAGGATACAATTTGGCATCTGTTTAAACACAAGAAACAAGTTCAAATTGCTAATCAGTGAAAAAGAGTGAAACATACTATCCAGAAACCAGCCCCTACTACATAATTTGGGTGTTATTTTTTAATCTTCTTGTCATTGTTGCTAATTAAACCAGACTGATTCAAAGGCCGAGAAGGGTACATTAGCATTTTACAACAGCTTCAAATAATCATGCTCCAGAGATCATGGAAAAAATATTTCTGTTCTAGGTACCAGCACATTCATATCTTCTATGCATCTGCAAACAGCATGGATCACTCAGCCCATCCAAATCCACTCAAACCCACCAGGTCTGCCTACTGGTTTTAGCAGGTTTTAAAGAGTGTTTGACCAAGGAGTGAGAAAAATTGAACTGTATTTTTTGCAGATACCAGACCCCATTAGAGATATCTTTCCATATATAAAGTTAATACACTCAGCTTGAATTCACTTACAGAAGTAGAGTAAAATAACTTGAAGTTGTATAGCCTTCTCCTGCTTTTAGAACATCCATAACTGTTTATGTCTCTCCTGCCAAATGTGAGCAGTGAGTTACATAGGTAGCTGCAAGGTGGGAGGCTGTGATAGCTGTTCCACTTGTTTGTGCTGGTTGCCCCCTCTGAAAGCGTCTGCTGACTACCAAAGAAATGCCAACCTCCTTCATTCCATTTCAGGGTACTGGAGAACATCATCTGACGATGACTACCGAGCAAGAGCTGACCTCTGTTCTCTGCTTGGGAAATCCAGATCCTTCCTCCCACAGAGTTGACCCAGCAAGGGGAAATCCTGGTGATGCAAAACCTGCACTTTTGTAGAAACAATAGGTCCAATATCTTCTTAGGAATAGATACCATCTTCCCTAATGCAATCCATTCAAATCTTGGGCAGTTAAATACCCCGAGTAATCTACAGAATGGAATCAGTACAGTAAACACATTGAAAGAAAAACACCCAAAATAAAGCTTTAGAAAGCAGTATATTTTTTTCAGCTGACCATGTTACAGTAAAGCAAAGCTAACAGAGAATTTTATGTTTGTTTGAGTCGTCATGCTTCACAGTTTCTGTAATTCGGTAACTTCCGATCTGATGAATGCAAACATTATATACAGAATTTGCATGAATAAAACCAACTTCTGTCAATTAGTGATCATAAAACACTTACTTGTAAGCATACTTCTGTCATGGTAATTTACATTTCCAAGTGTCGTAATTAAATTATGAAAGGCACTAATCAAAATGAAAGCAAATATGAAATGCATTTTTAAGACTGGCTGCATTCTTTCTCATTGTGCTGGTTTTTATGACTCACGTTAAAAGATACTAAGTTCTCTCTCTTATTTTTAAGAAATTGGAATCTACCATACCTTTGACAGCCAATATGCAGAATAAATTGTGACCATGATCCTTTGGTACTCAAATCTATGGCACTTCCCTGAAGTGAAGCACAATCCACCTGAGGAACCAAATCCAGCTCCTTCCTGCTGAAAGCTTGCTGGGACTCTGCATAAGTGGTGTAATTAAAAGGTACATATATCTTCATTTGTTGGCAGCTCTTCTCCTCTATGAGCTATAAAACACCACATTTTGTGACATTAAGTACATTTTGGGTATTAGGGTAAGAAAAAATAGCTTAAAATTTTGTGAATCTACAGGTAATTCAAGAACACAAATTTTTTTTTTGGCCCAGTACCAGCAGCTAATTAATTATTCTTTATCACTTGCTAAGGACTGCCTAGTAGCTGCAGATGTGGAAGTAGACTGCTAAAATCTGAAACATAAATATTCAGATTTCATGACAAAAAATTTCAGTTGTATTCCCACTACTCAGCTTCAGTAGCTATGCAGTTTTCTTGAACATTTTTAATCTCTCCTACAGGTTTTGTACTTCTACAGATCTCTGCTATATTGATAGTCTTCAGTACTAATCTATATTAAACAGATTGTCAGAGAAGTCTGTAAATGAATTCTCTCCTCAATTTCCATACTTTTCAAGCCACAGGGAGCCATTCCTGTGTTTAAGGAACTGAAAGACATTGGGTTTTCACATCTTTGTTCACATTTTACTGGAAAGAGCAGGGAGGAAGTTTCAGCAGTTAATAGTGTGGATGTTATTTTACCTCCCATGCAAAAAAATTAATTACAATCCCACACAGTATTTCTCTGGTGCTTCATGCCATGAGATCAAGTAATTAATTTCATAAATAAATGGCAGTTGCATGCAAGGAAAAGAGCATTTCTGCAAAGTAAACAGAAACACAACATACTATAATGTCTACTCTCTTTTCAGGCAGGATGACCCTATGTTACAGTCACAATTTGATTTAATCATATTATGGCTTTATACCTTGCATTTTATGTTGCTCTAGACACTGAAGTAGAAATAAAATTTGCTTGATATTTCCTATTAATTTCAATATTGTTATACATAAGTGAGCAATATGCATGACCACTGAAACCACAGCTAATGATGGCATCTTTGCAGTGTACTTTTGTTATAAATGCATGAACAGGTTCAGCATGCAGCAATACACTAAGGGAAAAATAAATATCTACTAAATTGTTAGTTTCTGTGGAGCATTCAAGCTTTCAGGAACTACTAGACAGCACAAAGACACCTGCTAGTCTACAACAGTAGAGAGGTTTTGTTTTACAGGCCAGCAGTTACATCAACAGTCAACCCTACAAATAATGCTGAAAAAGTCAGATTCTGAAGTAATGTCACTGCATTTCTATATACTTTTCAATGCTCTGCAGTTCCTAGTGAATTGAATGTTGTTTGATAGTACAAAACTTTTAACCATTATAGATCTGAGGCCACAGAGCCACAATTTCTCTTAGTCAAGTTTCTTCTCCATGCTATCACAAATAAAAATAAATGATCAGCAGGTGATTGTATGAAGTTGTGGTGATCATTCATATTTGTTGTAGACTTCTCACGGTATCATAGGAGGCAAATGTTTACCCATGTGGGTTGGGCAGCTCTGACAGATTATTTCACCCACTCTAAGTGAAAAACAAAGCTAACTTGAGCAATTAACGATTGTTTTGTCAGCAAGATGACAAAATCATCATGCAGCTTTTGTCAGGGGATTGGAAACTAACTTCTTTTGACAGACATTACTTGAATACTTATTTCAAAAAGCCTGAGCTGTCTTTCAAAGAGCTGAGGCAAGTGTTAATCCTGCTGCTCCTTTGCATGCAAGAATCAAAGACTCCTTCCGCTTTTCATCTGCTGAGTACAAAAAGCGAGTAAATTTTTTTTACTAGTGACTTTCCTATCAAGAAATATTTCTAAAGGTTACAGCATTCAGCAATAAAATCATGTGCTTGAACTTTAGCTATCAATATTCCTTTCATGCAAAAACAACAACGACACTGTTAGTATGGACTTTTCTCTTCTAAAACAAAACTAATCACACGTTTCCCTTGCAAGACTTAAACCAAATGTGACAATGAGCCATTATATTTAGCCTTGATAGAACTATTCATTCCTTCTCGATATTTTTTTTGCTTCAAGTTGGCTCTTCTTTTTGCTCTGGCTCGAGTCATTAGAAATATCAGAATTAAGATCTGCACAACAGATGGAGCTCGGTTGTGAAGAATGCCTTTGGCTGGTGAGGATCTTTGTCTGGCAGGTGTCAAACCAAAATTAATACTGCACATATTATAGTGAAGTGAGATTGCATTCCTTCCTGACCACAAACATGTATTAATAGAACAAGCCACGCAGAGCAAGCTAAAGCAGTACTATCATTCTGCTGAATCCTCCATTGCTTGGCATTTTATTTCATCACTTACATCCATGCAAAACAAGTAAGGAAAGTGCAACAGGTTAGTTTAGTGTATTTTTAAAAATATTTTGCATAGGTATAAAAGACTTCACAAAATGCTATAAGCAACATCAACATAGACCCCTCCTGGTTTCTTTTCTTCTTCCGTTTTCTGTATCAGTGCTCTAAATGCTTATGAACTTTAGTAGACTTTTTGACATTTCAAAATACACAGGGAAAAAAAAAGGTAGTGGTACCAAAATACACTGCTCAGCTACTATCAGTTGCTATGCCTGGCTTGCCAAATGCAATTCAACAGCCCAAGTCAGAAGACAGAGCTTTCCATTGATGTCAGGAAGGAGGGCTTCAGGTGGCATCACCTGCTTCTCTCCATTTTCAGATGAATGGGAGGCTTCACATCACAACCAGCCGAGTCAGTCAAAGATATGCAAGAAACTAATTTGGAATCTCATGGCTTGTTTCATAGATCCATACTGTCCAAGAGCAATTTTAGCTACCCAATAGGGCTGTAATTTTAGAAGGTCACAGCCACGAGACTTAGTTATCTGTAAAGCAAATGTGAGAATTTATTTGTGTGTGCACACACACACATATACATACGTATGTATGTACATATGTATGCAAGTATACACAAACCCCCCCTAATTTTTCAAAATCTTGATTAAAATATATGAAAGTTTTAGATATATGCAAGTCAAATTCATTCCCTTTTTAGAATTTAATTTCCAGAAATTCAGGTTATGGATCTGTCACCTGACCCTGGTAGAAAAAGGGTGAAAGTGGGAGCATGGGTGAAGTAATTTTCAAAATCGAGGTCCTAACTCAGAGAGCACTTTAAAGCAGCAGGGATTGGATGAGCACTTCTTTCCCTGCCTTGAGTCAGCACTGACCTAACACCCTGCAGCATGTGCTCAGCAGCAGGGCTCGTGGCTGCCCTGTGACATGGCTGGTGCCGGGTGACACAACACACTGATCCTCTGCCGTCATTAGAGATCAGGCAGCATGGAAAGTAAGGAGATGACTCACAGCTGCAACCATGCACTCGAGAGCTGAGGACCCAATTACTCTTCTACTCACTCAGGAATAGCATTTTGCCAAAGGAACTGAACTAAGTTCAAAATTAAACAAGGTATTAGCAAACATTTGCATTACTTAGGCTATTTGTAGAAGATTTATGCTAGTATTAGTGGGATGATTCATACGCAAAACCTAAACATCTGAAAAAATATTATGCTTAAACAATTAATTTTCATGTTTCATGCATATAGAACATTTTCTCTCATAGTTTTGTAGTCTACTAGCTGCCAGACTTTGATCCAGAATTGAAATTTCAATAATTTTGGCTTTTGTACCCAACAAATCAGAAATAAAAACGTTTTAACACCAGAATGAAAAGGCTGGAAGATCAACAGACCATAAAAGATTTATTTTAGTTGGTGTGGAATTTTTGCACAGCTATGTCTAATCTAACTATAACTGAAACAAAACCAAAAGGCAAAAACTAAAAACTACACAAGTCTCTTCTGTCCTAAAGATGCAGAAATACAAATGACGTTTGTGTACCTGAAGGAACCAAACCTGAAATCCTGCTACAAACAAGAGAGGGCTGTTATTTCCTTGACAACTGTTCCTGACATCACAGAAATCTCTTAGAGGTAACAATGGAAAACCAATCTTAAAAAGGGATTTTTTTTTCTTTGCTTAAGCAAACATATTTTAGATTCTACAAACTCAGAAACAAAGAAATCAAGAGGCTTTTTTCATAATGCCGAAAATTTTAGTACCAGAACTGTAACCATCAACATCTTTTCCTTCCTTCCATCCCTCCCTTCCTCTTCAAATGTAGCCCTTATGCATTGTTTGACTTTAATAAAGAAATCAAATACACCTTGAAATAACCTTCTAATTGATTTGAGGGTTAGATAGCATGAAGTATTTTGACCTTCACATTCAACACATAACCTAATTTTGTGTGTGTGCTCCTCGGAGAAGAGGTGAATGATCTGGTGATGCGAGGTTAGCACATTCTGCAGAAGTGGCCTCAGGTTCCCCTTTGCGGAATGCACCACACCACATCAGCCGTGTGGTGTACAAACCACACAGTGCCCACCCACCTAACTGCGCCTTCCACTTGCACTTTAATGTGTAGAAATATCCTAATGACAGAGGTTCATGTGCAAGCTTACAAGCACCAAGTGCAGAAGGCAGATGATAATTTGGGTGTAATTCTTTGGCGTTCTCTGATCTTGGGAGATTTGAGCTTTCTAAGTCTGTTACAGAGCCTAGGAGTTGTATGCTAAAGCCACAAGACTGACCTATTTAAGTATCTTTATTAAGTTTTGTTGATTGAAAATGGGGGCTTCTTATTTACTCAAAAGAGGTTGACAAGAACATGAAGGTACTGCTACAACCCAGGCTTTTCAAGACATGCTATTTACTAGGCATTACATAGTGATATTTATACTGTATTTTAGACATTTGAGAGCTTCAGGCACCCTATGAAAATTCCTTGCTTGAGGCATCTTGGCATTTATACATGTACAAAGGTTTTCATGTCCCAAATTGCCAAGTAAATGAGAATAGACAAGCTGAGAACTGTAAAGAGCCTTAATGTTTTCAGGGAGCTCTCTGCATGCTGATTGTGAGACTTGGGACAAGAACCCCTGGATCACCTCAACAAGCCACATCTCCTTTTTAAACAATCCAGGTCTAAAGCACTTGACAAAGAAACTGAACAGATCCCCTGCTGTAAACAAAGTGAGGAAAGTAGAAGCCATTTTAACATGGTTCTTTGTGTCATGCAAGTATTTCCACATGAAAGTAGAGAAACTCAGTCAACCAAAGATGCCCGTGTCTGTAAGTAAGGCAGGAGCACAGCTTTTACAGGGAGTAAGTCTGTTTGGAACAGTTGAACAAAAGCTTGAAGAAGGAATTCAAACATAGAAAATTGTCTCAGATACACAACTGAAAAAAAATTGTAGCTCTGTAAACCTACAGAATGCTCTTTTAAAGACCCTAAGAAATGCAGAATATCTTGAGAATATCTATTAGATAAGATCAGAGCTACATGCAGGGACAGCAGGAGACAGCTGAAGCAATCTGCAGCACAGCACTAGTGCCCATCAGTCTCTGACCCGGAGAACAAAAGGTAATTACTGCATGAATGTGCACATTAGACCAAACCTGAAAGCCCAGAAAAATACATATGTCTGCTAGAAAAAGAAGGTGAGAACTCCTCAGGTTTTACATACTAGTCTACAGCTCTATATGTCCCAATCCAATATACTTTATTTGACTGACAACACAGCTGTGGCTTCAGTTTTAAGTCCATGTTTTCCTATGCGAATCATTAAATATGACATCTTTGTCCTGTTCAACAGAAAAACAAATCCATCTCTATTTTTTTTATCTCTGCAGCCTTAATTTAATTGTGCAACATTTGCTTTAGAAACAGCTCTGAAGATGTTTTAGATATGACCTCATTTATACACCATCCCAGGCTTTCCAGGAACTCTGAACCATCAGCTTCCTAGCCTTTCTTGTATCTGAAGTACTGTATTTTACAGCTTCCACACTATACTGTCTGAACACTCCCTGTGCGACTGGGAGGGGAGATGTTCTGCTAAATACAAACATAGGAAGGGGAGTTTGCCGTCTCAGGTGTGGGTTGTGAAAAAGGCTTTGTATGTATTAGGTTATGTACACATAGTTTGCCATGATCATGTTCAAATAACTCGAAAGAGCTGGGCCTACACAGGTGAAAAAGGAAGAGCACCAGAGGAGCCAACTGCTCAGCAGCTCATCTATCCTGGATTTCCTGCTCATGACCACAGCTTTGAAAGGTGCCCATCTTCAGATGCTGATGGAGCCCTGCTTTGTCTCTACAGTTTTAATCAAAGAAGCTAATTTCTGGGACCAGGTCCCAGAAAGATAAATAATAGATTGTCCCAAATAATCTTGAGTAAGGAACCAAGCATACTGGAATATGGAAATCCACTAAGGTACTGATAACAAAAGGGAGCAGACAACCAAAGAGGTCAGTTGCTATTTGAGCTAGAAAGGCTGAAATGTTATGGAAACAAATAGGTACATATCTGCACCTCAGCTCTACTCTGCCGGCTGCTTCACATGGAATTTTGAGGCATTGGGTTTAATATGGAAAAACATACCCTTGGTCCAGATTCTGATGTTTGCAGTTATACAAAGTGATAGTTTTTCCAGGACAGTTCACAATGTAGATTCCTTTTGGTCTCTCAGCACTGACTTAGTCTATTCCCACCTTCTGCCACCTCCTCAGTCTCTCTTCTCTCCCTTACCTCATGTTGCAATTGCTGGAGGACTCTGGAGCAGGGACAATGTGCTACTACCATGTCCACCCATCACAGAAAGGCAGCTGGTCTTTTCCCCAACCCAGCCCTTCCACTGGATAGGTGGACTTATCTGTCAAAGGTATGTTGCAAGCTTTTGCATGACAAAAATCACCTCCTACTTTTAAAAAACACATTTGTTTTTTTCTTTTTCTCTTCCTTCTCCAACTTTTTCTTTCCTTCCCCCACTTTTTGAGCAGGAAGGAGAGTGACAGGAAGAATAATGACTTCCTCAGCTTCTTTTGGAAAAAAACCAGAAAAATTTTCCACCAGAGTGAATTTTTTTCTGGTTTGTTTTGTTTGGGTTTTTTTGTTGTTGGTTTTGGTTTTGGTTTTGGTTTTGGTTTTTTTGTTGTTGTTTTGTTTTGTTTTGTTTTGTTGTGGGTTTTTTGTTTGTTTGTTTGTTGTTTTTTCCCCCAGTGAGCTTCAGAAGCCATATTTTAAGTTTAAAATTTCCTAAATAAGGTCCATTTAATACTGTCATTTTGTGTGGAAGGTAGCAGAGACCTGGTACCTCTGTTTTACTTAGCACAGATTCCAGCTGTAAGGGTGGAAAGAGGTCAGCTTGAATTTTTCTCTTGAGCTGTATCTTTTCAAACCTCTTTTCAGGGTTTCAGCTGTATAAATCAAACCCCATATCCCAGTGTGGATGCACAGCTTGTCAGGCTTTCCTTCTGCCAGTTGGCTCTGCACTTCCCAGTGTTAATTCCCACTGCCTCCACATGTTTGAGAAGGAGGGAGAAAATCACTGGTGAGCAAGGAGAGGACCAGAGCAGCCAAAAGCTGCAATGGTTTTCCCATGCATGGAGAGAGCATCACAGATGGGTGCAGCTGGTAAAGGAGAAGAAAAAGGTGCTGAAGCCACTGATTTTCCAATGGCATTGATGGACAGGGCTCTGAGCAGGTTTGGAACCCTTCAGTCACTGACAAGACCAGAGTGTGCACCACACACTGTCTCGGTGTCAACTCAGGACTCAACCTTGTTTCACATGTGCTTTGCCTGAGCAGATTGCAAAGCATGATGGCTGCTAGGTTAAGATTTTGCTGCCAAACCAGCCCTGAGCTGTTTTCAGACTGCTGCTCTCTTTACCAATGCAAAAATAGCCATCTCTCTAATTCCCTCCTTTAAAGGATTATTTTTGGTATTACAGGAGCATGTACCCAGCCAGACTACATAATTAACATTACACAATTTTTAATTATCTACCTACAACCATCTTCTTGCTCTAACTGGTGGTGGTGGTGGTGGTGGTGTTGAAGGGCTGTTGTTTTGCTGTGGTTTTTTTGAGACTACCATGAAAATTTGAATTTCCAGGTAGAAACTCACTCAGTACAGAGCCTGCACTATGAGGTAAAAGGTGACCCATCACTCTAGCTGTACCACACTTCCCATGAAAAAAAGCTTGTGACACAGAAACAAGCCCAAACCTCATTTGAAATAGCAAGTACATAAGGCAGAATTGTTCCAGAAAACACAGTGGCAGAAACACATACTTATTTAGTTTATTCCTTTGTCAGCTGGGGTTTCTTCATATATTTTTTGCAGGAATGTCATATAAGGCTAGGTTGTTAACTGACTGGGACCCTTTGAGTACAGTCTCCAAGTTTGTGCTGGGACCACAGGGCAGCACAGCTTCCTTTGGGTATCCCTCCTTCTGACAGCGCAGCAGGGCTCACTAGCACAGCAAGATAACTCCATGCCACCCTGACCTAGTAGCAGGGTGCTGGCCCCCTGAAACTCAACAACTATCTACAAAACATGAAACAAGTGAAAATCCAACCGTGTGACTTTGTTGGTACAAGTAAGTTCCAGACAAACTGACACAAATACACCTCTTGGAAACATCATGAGTTCTGGGTTAAACAACCATCATCCTCTTTGCTCCATACCTCTGAGTTTGCTTGTTCCTGGAAATAGCAAAAGGAACACCCCAACTGCGTTTATAACACATGCACTTCTCAGCAGACCAACAGCAAATGTTGATCCAGCAACTGTAGCTGGAACACAGCAACCCTACACCAGCAGTAAAGCACCACTGGGTCAGATGTTACTGTGTCAGCCCAAATTAAGCATCATGAAGCATGCATCAGCCAAACTGGCAGTCCTCCTTTGCTTCAATGAGCCTTGAGCTGTGCTATGTGGAATTGCTGCTTTCCATATGGAATATCTCGTTCAAAGCAGGGGCTGTCACAGCAACTGCAATAGCACCACTGATTTTTTTGTGTGATAAGCTGTATTTAGAGCAGGAAAGTACTGCTCTGTGAGCTGAAAAGCAAACCAAACAATGAGCAATAAAGTCATGAGCTTCAGGTATTAATATCTGGTGTCAGTCCCATTTCCCAAAGCAAAGGGTAGTTTAGGTACAGTGTAGACATTTTCTGTCTGAAGCAATACTAACACATAATCTCTTTATTTATACAGCACATGAAGTGTCCTGCACCCCCACCACACAATGGTCTGATTCTAGATCCACCCTACTGTTGGGTCCTGATATTCTGCAACATCAGACATGTGATTCCTTCCTCACAAGGCTCCAAGGTCCTCCTAGACCAGTTTTTAAAAAGGAGAGGGCAGGGATAGGAGGGAATGGTAGACAGATCTGTGGTGAAAAGAAAAACTCAGGATTTCTGTAGCCTTTGTCATATGCTGTAATTGCACAATTATGCCTCCTGTGTTCCACATAAACAGCAAATCTTTTTTCTCAGGGTATGAGATGATTAGGAAATTCCCTAAGTTCACCTTACTTTGGTTTCTTCCCTCACTTGGGAACGTGATTTCAAAAAAAGATCAGGCTATTAAATGTAGTCTAGACTACATTTAATTTTACTACATATTGTTTTCAAATACTTCTTTCAGCATGGAAAGGACCAACCATGGAATAACCAAGCAAGTCACCCTATTATGCAACAGGAAAGAAAACTATTTGTGCTGCTACACTATGTTTTTAATTCCTCTGAAGGCTGCTTTCCCCCAGGGAATTCCAGTAATCTGACTGATTGAAGTGTGTTTTGACAAGTTATAACAGTTCAGAAAACCCACCTACGAAATTACATCCTGGTAGCATCTTCCAAAGTAAACTGAAATCTTGGTATCACAGCTCATTTTGGAAAGTACTGTGCCATAGCTTTCATTTGTTATGAGAACATAGCTTGAGTATTAGGCGTGGATAACAGGTGGTGTTACACCTATTGATGTACAGTAAGATGTAATCTTCCCCTGTACCAGGTTTTTGTACCAGCAAGGGCCCCATGGATAATCTCCTGAAACTGACAAGAATAAAACCATACAGTCTTAATATATTCTTATTTCATCTACTTTCTTTCACTGTAGGTGAACACATTGCACAGTCGTCAGCTCACCCTGAGGTTCTTTGTCCATCCCCAACAAAGTAAATCAGAATAAGCTGCCAGCGTAGATGTCAGCCTGTTGGAAAGGCAGGAATACTAGCAGAGTCTAAGGACCAAGCAATGTTATGCTGAGAAAGTTTTTTTACTACTCCCACTAGCAGTGCCTGCAGGCCCCAGTCATGTGCCAAATGCCAGGCACAGCACATGGTTCCCATCACGTAGGTTTTCTCTGGTTACACCACTACTCCACAAGCCTACCAGTCTCATACTGTCTTTTGCTTGCCACTGTCATAGAGAGAAAATATTTGACTGGGTATGAAGTTCTTATATATAAAGAATTTAGGATTCAGAGGGTAAGAGTGAAAACATTTTGAAAGTAAGTCCCAGTAAGTATGGATGGACCAACCCCATTCTGTCTCTGGGCTTAGCTCCAGCCCGGATGAGTTAGAACATCCTGGAGGTATCTACTGGGAAGACAAATGAGACAGAGGCACTGAAAAGCTAGGAAGTCCCAGACTAACATATTTCATTTTTCCATATTTTCCTTCCTGAATATCCCAAAACAGAAAGCAGACAGATTTTTTGCAGAAGTTACTAGGATTTATTAAAGACAGGATATTGATATGAAACATTCATGACCCTCAACTTAGCAGTGTTTCTGTTGGATGGAGTAACGAAGTAAATTTATTACACATCAGTGCCAAGAAGCTCATAATAAAAATACAGATTATAGTTCTCAGATTCATCAACTCAAACCAGATATTGTTGAAAAAACAGTCCAGGAGGAAGAATGTCTCATAAGATACTTGCAGTACCAAAGCAACATATGAAATACATATTTTATCCAACAATAGGATACAAAGCAAACTATTTGATTTAAAGACCCTGACACAAAGGCAGCCTGTGAAGACATGAGAAGGAGACCCGTTGTCATGTTATCTCAGGTGTGGAGTGTGTGGAGGAAGATGATAGATATGTTAGACATGAGCAAAGCAAGCAGAGATTTTATAGCATCCTGAGTTGATTTTTTTATGAGACATGAAATAAATTAATAAAGTATGGATAAAGCAAGATAGAGAAATACTGCAACTTCTTGGGAAGCCAGGCTTCAGCAAAGATTCAGGTAAATCATAGCCACAGCAAATCTTCACATCAATTCTACCTATATAATTTAGTCCCCTCTCCTCTTCTGTTCCTGACTTTCATTGCTTTCTTTACTGGAACATATCTAGTGAAGAATTAGTAATTGAGGACCAATTTATTAAACTCCTGATAGTGAAATCTAAATATTTCATTCTGCTTCTGCTACACTCTCCACAAAAGTAAAGATACCTCTTCAAAATGGTCCCAGAGCTTGCATGTGTGGCATCTACATGGTCTGCATGACTCCAGGAACACCTTATTCATCAACCTGCTGTGAAAGGAGGAACTCACATGTCTGTAGGTATGATTAAAGGCATTGTCACTGCTGAAAGTTTCCATAAATCAGAGTATAACAGACCAACCCTTTAACAATTCGTCTCTTCTCATTCCCAGACATGCTACCAAGGGGAAAAATTTATTCTGCCAAGGATTTCCAGTGTTTCCAATTTCTCACTTCTTCCATCTCATCCTCAGGAAAAACAAAACAAAGCCAAAAAAACAAAACCCTCCCCCAAATTCCCAAAACAAAGAAAAATTAAACAAACAAAATAAGTAAGCACCACAGTGTTTCTAACTGCCTTCCAAAATACAACAAACAAAAAAACATTTTAAATTGCTTTAGTTTGGGAAAGTTACTAACCATGAGATCTCTAGTGTGTGTCTGTGTTTAATAGAGAATGTAATGGAAAAAAAAAAATAGAACTTTAGTGACTATCCAAGAAAGATTTCATGAAAAACAGGGTGGAAAGGAGTTTGTTTGGATTTAATGTTTCCCCAGAAGCATCTCTAGTCCAAACATTACACCACAGGTCAAATGGAGGGGAGCCAGAAAGTGAAACACTTTTAAAATAACCCCTAAAAAGGAAAGTGAAAGTGGCCAGCCTACTTAGAGTCATAGACTGGTTTGGGTTGGAAGGGACCTGAAAGACTATATAGTTCCAACCCCCCCTGCCATGGACAGGGACACCTTTCAGTACACCAGGTTGCTCAAAGCCCCATCCAATCTGGCCTTGAACACTCCCAGGAATGAGGAATCCACAACACCTCTGGGCAACTTGTTCCATTGTCTCATCACTCTCACTAAGAATTTCTCCCTAATATTTACCTACCCTCTTTCAGTTTGAAACCACTCCTCCTTGCTCTGTCACAACATATCCTTGTAAAAAGTCTCCCTCCAAGTTCTACCTTTTGTGACCACAAAACACAAATTCTGTCATAAAAACCAAATTTTGACTCTGGTACCATCACTGAACATCTGTAAATACTGCAATCTACACATGGAAGTCATAACAGAACAATAAATTAACAGAAAAATATATGTTCAGTTTGTAAAATTCTTCCTGACTGATACTACTGCTTTTAAGTAAGCTTACATTAAAATACTTCAGTTTGGAACTGACAGTTTAAAATACTACGAACTGTCCTCAACCCTCTATTGTAGCCCTTTCAAGATGCCTCCTTGTAGACAGAGAAGCTCAACAAAGCTCTCACACGAGACCACCTGCTAGCAACATCAGAAAAACTGTATGGGGCAGGTGCCTTGGTAATATTTTATAGGAATAAAGTTCATCTTGCCAGTCTGTTTCATGCATATTAATACTCACTTTACTTAAGATGTTCCTTCCAAATGAAGGAAAGTAACCTGTTCAGTGTCTGATAATGCTCAGACACTGCATCGTGATGTTCATGTAAGTTCATTTCCTCTTTATAGCATTTCTCTGGATCTCAAGGCTGAAGATGCTGAGGGAAGAGACAAGGATGCTCTTGAGCACTGTGGCAATGGAAAGCAGTCATATGCTGAACAAGAAGATTCTCACTGGCAACCCCTGCAATTCCCCTGATGCCTGTCAAATTGTCAGGATCACAAAATGCCTGTAAGTGAAATTTTCTCTCCTCTCCAGCTGCTCTTTAAGACAGGGATGTGTGTCATTTAAGGGGGAACCAGAGGATTAAGCATTAAATTGCCTGACAGAGCACTTGAGGCCCATACAAGTTTAATATCTTAATCAAAGAGAAGACAATTCCAAACTTCTTGTCAAGCATGACTGAGAAAGAAGTGATCTTACTAGAGGAAGAGATGAGCAGCTTGAAGCACTCAAGCAAGAAGTACAAGCTGTAGAGGAAAATTCTGACACAGCCTCAGAGGATGCTGAGAGAGCTCTGCAAAGCTAATTTCTCCTGAGGCTCAGGAAACTGAAGGGAAACCCTCTGAGAAGTCAGGGGAGCTGTCATCTATCTACTCTGATGTGTCATCTTGCAGGAAATGCTGTAGCCTGACAAGGTAGCAAAAATTGGAATTGACTCAGAGTGGGAGACTTGCTCCAATACTGCAAGCTGAGCACTTCAGGCTTCAGAAGTTAGCAAGCTCTGGAGAGAAACAGGCAAATGCAAACAACACTCCAGGGAAAAAATGCTGATGAAAGGTATTGTGCTGCATGCTAAAAAAGAAAAAGGAAGAGTGCTTCAAACAGCCAAAGGTTCCACAAAGGTCTGAACAAATGAAAAGTGGTAAGTACAACATGGGAGACTTCAAAGACTGGATTTTCATAGGACTTCAGATGCTTTCCTGAAGGCTGAGGCTCCCTCTTTGCTGTGCACAGGGTGAATGAGACTTCTGAAAGCACAATCCACAGCAGCTGGCAGACTGAGCAAGAAACAAAGCAATGAGAAATGCTGAGCCCCTCAGTAACATGAAAGCCTAACTTAGGGCCACTAGGAGGTATGTGTATACTCATGGTTTGCAGCCTAGAATTCTCTTCCAGAAGTGGATAAATACTTCATTTCAAAAGCGAGCACGTCATAGCCCTTGCAATGAGATATGAGAACTTATGCTGCCACTGACACCCTTCACACAATATCCCTATACTGACAATTCATTTACAAGGAGGTTTGAAACCACAGCCCTCAGTTCCCAGAAGACTGCACTGATCTCTCTGTCCCTGAGTGGAGTAGCTCCTCTGGCTGCTCTCAGACACCAAAGGCATGTAGGGCTTTCTAGCCTCCTGCCTCTGTTCACAACCAGTGGTTGATTAAAGGTCTGCAAATGACTAGTGAAACTCCCAATGTGAGCTGCTAAAGGAGATGAGTCTTGAGCAGGCTGCAGCAGAACTTTCTGTCCCAGCGGGATCAGTGAAAGCAAGGGAGGAAATGGGAAAATTGAGTCAATTGAGGAAACCGTCCTATCCAGGAATGTCTTTGGTTTCTTAACTGCCCGATTTAAAAAGAAAAAGAAAACAAACAAACAAACAAACAAAAAGAAGATGAAGAAGAAAAAAAAAGGCAGTGGTAGAAAAGGCACAACCAATCAATTAATCAGTCAATTCCAGTTCAAATATTTCCATAAGTATTGGCAGTGTTTTCTATGTAAGGGATGTCTACTGCTGGTGAAAGATTTCTTAGATGTCAGAGAATTCCCCTTGATGACAAACTCTCCTCAGACAAGCTCCAGTCTGGGCAATTTCCCTTTGGAAGCTTTCACAACTTGTTTGTTCAAGCATTCTGAGTCTTCTTAAAAGAAAAGCTATCAGTTGCATTTCCAAACCTGACTCACTGAAAGAGGCAGTGCTGAAGTGTAGGAAAATTCCTAAATTTAAGACACCGGGAGCATACCACATACTTGACCTGAATACTTTACAGAAAACATTTACACAAGTCCTTGATGTGTCTCAAAAGGGTGTACACACAAGCTGTGTTTAAGAATCATTTTATCTGTTACTAAAACTTATTCTAATCTGGATTATAATTTGGCAACTGAAAACTGGCAATTATTACACAGGAAAGTATGTAGGTAGTAAGTAAAGAGAAATACTGCAATCTTACATGTTCTGGTAACCTAAACTCCCCCTGAAGTTCTAAAATCTAAATAATTTTATATTGTCCATTGCTTTGAATTTAGACATCTTTTCTTACAGAAAATATTGAGGACTTTCAGTCAGCCCCAGGAGTTGAAGGGGCTGAAGCTTAGCTCTACTAAGCTTCCCAGTCTCTAAGTAAAGATTTACAAGATAGGAAATTCATGACCTGGCTCTGTAAGCAGGCAACAGATTGTTCCACTTTTTAAAACCATTAAAGCACATATGAACATCACAGCAGTTCTGCCCTCTTCTGCTCTGCTTTTGAATGGTTATGTCCTTGAGATCGCCTTCTGTAGTTTGCATGTTAGCCAAATCAGCCTTTCAGGTTTGTTGGAAATCTAGAAGGCTTTGCCAAGAAGCTAGAAGCTGTTCTCCCCAGTTCACATCTCCCCTCTAAGACAGCTGCCTTGCAAGTCAAGCAATGCACATACGAACACAACACACCTTAGTCCAAACTAAAGAGCAGGATACAGCCAAACTCGAATTATTAATCCAAGAGCAGACCATACTCACACAAAGGGACGTAACAGGCCAGCCAGCACACAAGTAGGATTATGAACAGTAATGACAAAAAGGAAAATGTTAATTATGGTATGTGTCCCCATTATGAAAAAAATGTCTAAAAATATCTACTCATTTATTCCCAAACTTCAGAAAGTGGTTACTATGCCAGTAATACAGGATTTTCAATCACAGCATTTGGTGGCTTTGTCTTATTTTTCTTTGTTGCTTATGCTGGCAAATCACATACAAGGACAGCTAATAAATATTCTTCATACTGGAGAATGCTCTAATGCTTTCTGAAAAAATATCTAAATTATGCAGTTTCTCTTTCGTTGTGTGTGTGTGTGTTGAGGGGTTTTTAGCTTTGAAATGGGAAGTGAAGTGCTCATCAGCTGCAAAGTGTTCCTTTAATATCAGCCATGCAACAATTACCTCTTCAATAACCATCATTATATTAAATTACATGCTACCCTTCCTCAGCTCAGTGTGAAGAATAGCTGTAGAATAGAACAAGGAAAAAAACCCAACCCACCGAAAAGCCACTGTGGAGTACTGTGCCCACACCACAAAGGTAGGTATACCTCCTGCAGGGAAACTAAGTATCAGTTAAGAACTGCCTGTCTTGGTTGGAAGTCATAAGTGAAACCTAAGTGAAGGCCCCTCACCTGCTCCAATATTCATTTCACTGTAATGATGCCATCCTATTGCTGAAAATGCATACACATTGCTGTATAATTCAAGAGTACACAGTTACGAGGAGTGAAATAGTGAAGACAATTTTGCTTTCAGCATTTTCTTAATTTTTAATAATTTTCTTAGCAACACAAACACTTTCATGAGGTCTCCTTCAGTACAGAGAAGGGATTTATATATCCTGCTACTTTCTCTGAATAACCAGAAATAGTTTGGTTTTTCGTAGTTAATTTTAAAGATATATTTGCTGGCTTTTAACAAACGTGTACCATTCTGAGGCTTTAAAATTAAATTTGTTTTGAAAAGTGGCTTACTGAAACCACATGCAAATTTTGCATCTTTTATGTCTTAGCGACTTTCAGATATAATTAATTCCATTTACGAGGTATAGGTTTGGGGTTTTCTGGGTGTTTTTTTTTTTTTTAATTTTTTAAAATTTTTTTTGGTGGTATCTGTTCTTAACTCTTAGCTTGATTGACTGCCCAGGAGCTGAAAAATCAGCCGCACTCTGATTCAGTTATTAACACGGGTAGTTACAATTATGCAGGACAAGACATGCATTCAAAGAGAATAGGGCAGTGTAAGTAAAGCCAGGCTCAGTGTAGGTAACAAATCAGCAAAAAGTGACACTGAATAGAAAACAGTTCACAGATATGCAAGCATTTCAGCATTCTGAAAAAAACCAGAAACAAGCTCTGAAGAGTTTCAAGATTTTGTAGGCAAGGCACGCTCCTTGCTGATGGATAACTCTGTAGCAAGGCCATGAGCAACCACAGCATCATGAGCAGAGGTAGAGAGAGGCTTGCAATGGAAATGGAACTGACAGGAAAGATGAAGAGTCCTGCTCCAGGATCTGCAGTCCTAGACCACAGCTTGAATAGCAAATGACAAATGTCCTCCATGTCCTCAGACAGAGAAGGTTGGATGGAGGGCAGATACTTCCCTGTCCGTAGCAGCATTCTGTCCAACACCGGGCTATGTGTTGCAGGAACATTGGGATCATCCATTTGGTTGTAACTTTGTGCAATTCTGGCTAAGCTGGACCACTAATAATGATCATGTGGATAACCAGTGTTTCCTGTAAAGAATGTGGTATTTTTCCGGTTGACATATAATTAGCCTGTGAAGCAAGCACCACCTGCTGAAGTTCCAATGCATAGAAGGCATTGCCAACTCTATCACAGCCAATTTGCATCTCCGAAAGCAGCAATGACTTTCTCTTCAGCTTTAAGAAATTTTGTTGGAGATTGGGAGAACTGGTTGAGAAAAGAGATGACCACAAGCAACAAGACAATGATGAATGTCCATGAACTCATTCTCCTGGAATTAAAATGCTGCTATTGTTGGCACCTTTGGCAACAATGAAATGCATCACAGGGAAACCCACTGGTGTTTATCATCTCTCTATCAGTTTCTCATTAATTTCCCTTCTACTCTGCAAGGTTACAAGTTTTTTAATTTCTGAGAGTGAAGAGCTAGCAGACATAGTCCATACTGAGAGCATAAGTTTTGGGGTTTGAAAGCTCTTACGTTTCCAGAGAAACAACAAATAGGCATGTACGTGGTTTTCATGTCAAGTATGACAGAAACAATGTCCATCAAGGTCTCTACCGTGTATTTTCCATAAAAGTAAGAATACAGTACCATATTTATGGTTCAGAGTTCCAAATTATTCATACAATGTGATGTTTTCAAAATGCCATGTCAGAAACTACATGCTCTACTAAGCTTCCCAAATTATTCTGGAAACATCAATGATCAAATCCTTGACTGGGGAGCCAGTGAGCTAAGTGGAAAACTTTCTGTGGGAGTTTAAGTCATCTGTCAACTGAGAGAACATGAACCAACATGAAACCTTTTCTGTAAATCTGCTGTTAAAATAAGGAGCAGGTGCACTGAAGTCAGAGCTCTAAGGAACAAAGATAACATCTAGCAAACAGCAGCACATTCATGAATATCAAGGTATCTTACAGCACATCAAAGCATATCTAGATAATCCTTAACTGGATTTTATTTCAGGCCATAGCAGCACAAATAGCCACAATTCTTAACAAAACCACTTTTTAATCATCATGTTTATCAAAGCTCCTAGACAATTTGTCGTCATTGATTGCATCAGAGAGGACATTACTGCATTTTTTTAGGACAGAGCACAAACCCCAAGAAGACAGCATATTCTAGGCTATTTCCAGTTTCTTTTCTTTCTCTTGGGCAGAACTTCCAACTCCTACACTGCAAGACAGAAGGAATTTAATCATATTACATTTCAAACCATGTGGAGGAATCATACACAAAATATGATTATTAGTAGAAGATGGTTAGTACTTTCGTTTATTAATTTTGCAACACCCAAAAATGAGATGAAAGAAGAAAAGAAGATAGGCTTTATTCACAAACAAATCTACAAAGGACAAATTTGAAGTCTAATAAATATAAATGGTTGGATACATAATTCAGTTCATGTCACTATCACAGAAAGAAAAGTGGAGTTGTAGTAGGACCACATTTGCTTAATTCTTTCATATCCTCATTGGAAGGACTCATGGGAAGCAGATACACAGAACAGGAATTACATGGATAAACAATACTATTAAACAAACTTTTTTTCAAGTTGATGCACACCTACTGCAGGATGGAACACTAACACATAAATAAAGGAAAAACAATCTGGCTTCTGCCTTCCAAAGGAGCACACATGATGAATTAAACCTGCCCATAGTACACATCAAGCTTGCGAATGCCTGGCATATACAAATGCACCCTGGGTGAAATCTTGGCATAACTGAAGGATCCTATGATCTCGGAATAATTTAGGCTAGAAGGGACCTCAGAAAATCTCCAGTCCAACCTTCTGCTCAGAGTAGAATTGGCTGTCAGGTCAGATCAGGTGAATCTTGAAAACCTCCAAGAACAAAGTCTGCATTGCCTCTCTGGGCAACCACCACTTAACCATCCTGGTGGAGAAAACGTTTCTCCTGAAGTCCCCATTTCAACATATGTCTGTTAACTCTTACCTACAACTCTGCATCAGTGTGAACAGCCTGGTTCCATCTCCTCAGTTACTCCGACACAAGCAGTGAGGGGCAGATGTCAGGCCCCTCCAAAGCAATCTTTTCTGAGATAAGCCACGCCTGGTCTCTCAGCCTCTCTTCATGGCAGGGGCACCATCATGATAATTCTTTGCTGAACTTGTTCCAGTTTATTGTCTTTCCCATGCTCAAGAGACCAAAATGAGCCACAGTATCTAAATGTGACCTCATGAGTGTTGAGGGAGATAATCCCTTCTCTTAATTTACTAACTCCACTCATCTTAAAAGAGCCCAGGGTGCTGTCAGCCATCTTTGCTGCCAGAACACTGTTGGCTCATATTTGCCTGCTATTTATAACATATTCACATTCCCTTTTGACACAGTTGCTCCCCACAGTCAGTCACCTGTTTTGCTTCTTTTTCAGGTGCAGGACTTCACATTTGGTCCTGTCCTAGTTTTAGCCAGGACAGAGTTAATTTTTTGCAGTAATCAGGAAGGGCATGTGGCCAGACCCTACTATTACTCAGTATCATCTCATGTCATTTACAACGGGCAGGACTAAGGGACTCTTTCTCATTTCAGGACAGGGAAAAGTGTGGTGTGGTGGGGAGGAACAAGCTGGTATTTTGTTGTGGTTTTTCCCTGCAAATCGTTTCTTTGTCTTATACCTTTTGTTCTTAATATTGTTGCTGTAACTGTTACCTTATCTCATTGCTGTTTCCAGTAAATTGTTCTTATCTCAACCTGTAATTTTCACCTTTTTGTGCCTCTACTTCACAACTCTGTCCTGGCATCAGAAAGGGAGAGAGGAAGGGGGAGGTGGGGGAGAAAGCAAGCAGCATCTGTTTGGGAGAGTCTTGGTTGGCCAGGGGCACTGAATTGGGAAGTGCCATTCCTGAACCACCACAAGCCCTAATGGTATTCCTGTTGGCTCACCCTAGCCAGGTCTCTCTGAATGGCAACCTTGTGCATCAGCATACTGACTGGTTTCCCCAGTTTGATGTCATCTGTAAACCAGATGAAGGTGCACCTGGTCTCCTCGCCCAGGTCTCTGATGTTAAACAGGGCATGTATCAACATAGACCCTGTGCCTGTCACAGGCCTCCAGGCTGAACATGACCCATTAACCACTAAAACAGTCCAATCCAACTTCACAGCACCATGGAACAGGATATTGCATTGCTTATACTAAACCAAGTGGCTTTACAACAGCAATATCTCAAACTGCTTTGTGGGGTTACAGTAAGTTTCAAAAGGTCATTAAAAAAAGTATGTTCTTATCTTATTTGAAACTGAGTCTGTGAACATTAAGAGCCACCATCTGTGCAGATAATATATAATCTTTAAATGATTATTTGTCTTCATACTTCCCTCTAAGTAATATTTTCTTTTTTATATTTAGGACATATCACCATGTCACCAACACTCACTACAAAGGAACAGAAAGTCAGGTGCAAACCACCCTTGAGCACAGATGTGTACCATACATACCTTAACAGGCTGCTTATAAAGAAAACACAGTAATGAAAAAATTAGGTTTTTTCCTCACTCTACAATTTGCCGAACTCATAGACACAGGAAGTTCTAGAGGTTAAGTAAAACTGAGTTCAAAACAGATTAGATATATTCACAGGATAAACAGTCTCTAGTGACTACAAAACAGTGATCCAAATGCAGCCTTTGGACATACCAAAGACCTATATGTCTCCATCAGTACCTCTTATCAGCCTCTTTCAGAGAAGCAACACTGCACTAGAGTCTTTTTCCAAGCCACTCCCCAAGTCTCTCTAACAAAGAGGAAATGTTCAAAATAGGGCCTCCCATTAAAAACGCCAAAAGCCAAACAAAACAACAAACCAAAAAACAACTTCCCATCAACTGCCTTATAGTCTGATCTTAAGCTCTCACCAAATGAACTTTTTGTCTCAGCTCCCACAGTACTCCAGGCTCATGTTAAATACCCCTGCCAGGCTGTGTTGCAATATTATGCACTATGACATAAGAAACAAATCAATTCAGAGATCCAGGTATGGATCTGAATATTTGGACTAATTAAAAGAATGTTTGTACTTCTAGAAATCAGTATCTCTATTAATAGGCTAAGTCAGCATTTGTAGACAAGTGCATGCAGCAAATGTGAGGTTTAGGACTTCCGGATGCTCTAGGCATCCACACTGTTGGGTTATATGTTTTTTTTAAAAGTCAAGCAGTTAATAATTGTTAAAAAGTTATTTATTGTAGAAGTATATCAGTTTCAAAGGCAAAAGCTACAGACAGCAAAGTCCATGTTAAGTTTTGGCTTAAAGTCCCAAGCAAAAGCAGAAGTTCCCCGTAGTCCCAGCAAGGCTGGTGACACTGGGAGGCTCTTATTTTCTTCTTGGGCATTGATAGTGACGATGAGAGAGCAGAACAAAAGTAAAGCAAAGCAATGGCAAAATGCAGGTGGTAAAATGCAATGGCATAAAGCTATGGCATAGAGCACCAGCTCTCCCTAATGCATGTTCTTTTATAGAAACTTCTCAACAAGTTAAGACATAAACTTGGACCACTACTTCTTAACCTATTAGAATTCTAGTTTCTTAGTACCCCAGGCTACGTATAGACTATGTTAATGGCCTATCTTGTTCTAACTGAAAATGTAAGTAATATTCTTAACTTTAATTTTATTATGTCTGAAGCTAGGTTCTTGGAGCCTCTAAGAAAACACTATTATGTTTTTCAACCTTCACTAGGACATTTACTACTTTTCAGGTATCTAAGACGTTTTACTTACTATAGGCACTTAAAACTTATTGCATTTACTTACTTACTCAATCCATCTACTCATTTACACATACCATCTGCTTACTTACTTGCTCCCTCATGTTACAACCTAAATCTTTACCTCTACCTTAAGTGTGAAAAGCCTAACATACTTCAATTCCTGCACTCTGATCTCTCACTGAAGGATTCAGAGAGACTCCTGACTTACTGACTCCAACAGGCATCTTCTATGAGATAGTATCCATTCCTCAAGGAACTGGCTAACCTGGAGAAAAAAATCTGTTCTTTGATTCAGATAATAATTTTCCAACTCTTTCTACAAAATTCTCCTTTGCTATGCTGCCTACAAAACTTCAGTAATATTCAGAGGACAGTGGTGCTGAATTCAGGGCCTACCATCATGCAGACAAATATCATTTATAATGCACTCTGGAGCGGGGTGGTTGGTTTGTTTGCTTGCTAACTAATTGAAGTGGAGTAAAGAAGGGTTGGGATTTCTGAGAGGCACAGAAGATTTTCTGTTAGAGAGATGGGCTAAAAGAGAAATATTTTTTTTTTTCATAACCTAGGAGACAGAATTGTTTCCTGCTAATTATGTACAAGGCAATGAAATGTTAGATATGCAGCTGAACAGCTTAAAATGTAATGAGAAGGAGGGGAAGGTGATGTGATACAGGATGATGAAAGTATTTGGATATGATATTATAAGATGAAAAGTTTGGATAAGATATTTGTAGGGTTATTGTTACACTAATTATATTCAAAATCCAAAAGCAGGGTACATGTAATAAAAGCAGGATTCATATAATAAAAATCAAATCCAGTAGTTTGATTCACATGGCTTATAAAAGCTAATGTATGTGCAGCTTCCTCCAAAAGGGTGACTTTATCTTTTTATCTCAACAGAACAAGATGATCAAAAAAGTAAGTATAAAAGGGATCTCAAAACACTGGTAGAGTTATGCATTTAAAGAATCTCCTCTTTGATTTTAGTAACAAAGGAACATTCTGCTTACATAAATGAATAACTTGCTTTTAGGTATCAAATTATTTCTTCTTTGATATAACAGTTTATGCCAAGTGTGACTTGGAAGAGGAACCATCTGCAAAATGAACATGAGGTTTTGCATTTGCATAATGATCTCTGGTTAATCCCTAAGCCCATAATAAAATGCATATAATAAAAATAACAACAAAATCACACAACTTACAGCTGTCACAGTTAAAAGCAATCTCACAACAAATACCACTTTCCCAGCAATGTATTAGTTCCTATCATCTTCCCAGCTCTATGCAGAAGAATAAGAGCTGTTCCTGTGCCCTGAACAAATGTTTCTAGGAATTATAATTGACTGATTTCTGAAATGCACTATTAATGTAATTTTTACTTTTAAGACAGGTATTTGAATAAACAATTTCTCATGGTTGTAGTTTCTACAGGTAGGTCATGTAACAGCAGGTAATCTGCCTGAGATTTCTAGAGAAAACTACTGTTCTTCAGTGGGAGCTGAATCCCGATGCACAGACATGCTTTATGAAGCCTCTGACTTGGTTCACAAGTCTGTTGTTTCTCATTCATGGGACTACGGACACATTTCAGTATGATGGCAAACACTGTCAGTGCTCCAGTGATTTCAGTGGGAGGATCATAAGCAGTGACAGAACTATGACCTGGCTACAGGACACTAAGTGCATTTTCTGCTATCATGAGAAAATAATTTCACTGTAGGTGAAAATATATGGGTTTATTAATTGCTCCACACATTTTTAACTCACAGCTGACTCACCTTCAAACGCTAGTCACACCCAGAATCACAAGAAATAAACAATGTCATTTTTATGCCTTCTATCTGGGGATCAGAGAGTAGCATATCGACACTGCCATGCCTTTATTAATTAGCCAAACGTTTTTTACATTTTATAAATTGACATGTAGAGCTACAGTACTTTTGTTCCTTGCCCATCCTTTTCTTGCACCTGTTTTTCCAGAAGAGTATGAGTGAGTTTAACAGAGATTATGAGGTTCACAGAACAAATACTGTGCAGAATACAGAACCATAATGTGGGAGGATAGGTTAAACAGTACCTTCTAACTCCCAATTTCTTCGATCAAGCCCAGCCTTAAAATTTCATTGATGAAATGCTTAACTTCTACATTTGCTGCCTTGGTCTTAGCACTGGACCATTTTCTATCTCTTAAGGGTAAGTATGGGGTTCCTTAGCTCCAGGCTGGATAAGGGGCCACATGTGATCTAGAGTTAGATGATGAACCTCCCTGGTCTCTCTAACATCTTGCATTGTCACATGCCCTTTTATTACAGATTGTTGCCCTTGCACTAGCTTCAGCTGTGTTTGAATGCAGGACAGATATATGTCTGGCTACAGTGCATCTGCCAGGAAATCTTTCAGTCTTTACTAAATAGAAATATTTAATTTGTCAACCAGCAGTTTCCTTCAAAGGTTAGTGACATTTCTTATTAAAAATATGAACCCTACATCTAATTTGAAATTTTCTAGCCATATATTCTAGTTACTGACTCCTGTTATGCCTTCTATTCCTTTAAAAGTGACCTTTTAGTGATCCCTTATTTTAGCATCATGTATTTTCTCCCCATGAAAGCACTTAAACGCTACAAATGACCAACACTCCAATTTCATTTTAAGAAGAGAACTCAATTGTTAAGTTTAGCATTCTCCTTAAGTAATTGGAGGTCATGTAAAAAATATCTCATTGTCCCTCATTTCTACATTCTCTTAATTAGAGCCAAATGTTAGAAATATCCTTAGAAAGACAGAAGTAGGCAAGACATCCCTGCTTGGCCTGGTTATACAGCATGACTCAACAGTAGCCACAGATTTGCAACACATTTAAATTTTTTTTAAAAAGGGGGAAAAAGAGCACTACTTATGCAGGCAGTGAGACAAAGTTATTCCATATAAATCTAGCACAGCATTGAACACTTACAAATTATTAACTAGGATGGAAGAATTTAATTATAAGAAAAGGAAACAAAAAAATACCCCAGCAGGAATAGCAAAACTCTAAAAAATCATAAATTACAGATTTTACTCTGATTTAACTTACAGTATGAAAAAATTTAATGACATTTGAAGAGCCACAATATTCCAACATTATCTGAAAGGAAGGCCTTCTTCCCTTTAATGCCTGAAGATTTCATAAGTTATTATTGCTAACCTGCTTCATTCAAAGTTCCAGAATAATTTTTGCACTGATCTAATATACTTTTTTTTTTGCAACTGGAACATAAAAAAAACAGCTTGAGAAGTTTTATTACTTAAAATACATTTTTTCATCTTTAAAATAGCCAGATATAGTATTAAAACTGCAACTGAGCAATTTCACAGCTTTGAGAGATTTGAGCAGCTAGTTAGCAAATTCACTGTCTCAGACAGTAATACAACAGTGTATTAGCTGTTCTTTTATCCTCAGCAATTTCATGACAACCTGGTAACTCAACCTGACAGCCTTCTCAAACGAGATGACTCCTGGTGGCGAGGAGAGAGCAGTGGATGTTGTTTATCTTCAGCTTTCAGTAATGCCTTTGACACTGTCTCTCACAACAACCTAGTAGACTAGTGATGTGGTTTGGTCCAGATACGTGGACAGGGAGGTAAACTGACTACAAAACAACCTGTTGAACTTTAAGGGCTGTGGTTAGTGGCACCAAGTCTAGCAAGACACAGCTGGAGTACCCCAGCAGAAGATCCTGGGGCCAAGACAATTTAGCTTCTCCACCAATGATGTGGATTCTGGGACAGTGGGTACCCTCAGCAAGCTCACAGATGATACAAAACTGGGAGCAGTGTCTGATTCACTAGAGTACCTTGCTGACATCCAGAAGGATGTGGACAGGCTGCAGAAATTTTCCAACAGGAACCTTGTGCAGCTTAACAAAATTAAATGCCACATCCTGGGCAGGAATAATTCCAAACACCACTACAGGCTCAGAACCAGCTCCCTAAAGAAGGACCTGGGCATCCTGATGAACAAGCTATGAACCAACAATGCACCCCTGCAGCAAAGCAGGCCAACAGCGTCCAGAACTGCATGAAGCAGAGCATCACCAGGAGATCAAGGGAGGTGATCCCTCCCCTCTCCTCAGTCCTAGTGAGACACTGTTGCCCTGCAGTTTCCTTGCCTTCTGTGATTCTGTTGTTTATACTTATGTCTACATAGTTCCCACACTCGTTCTTCTAAACAAGGAATGTTTCTGCATTCCTCAGTGAGAAAGGGAGCATCTGACTGACAGGTGGACAGCCAGTCATGGTCAGGAGGCTGGTCAATCACTATCCAATGCTGGGCCACCGACGGAATTCTATATATAGTCGTGTAACATAAATAAAGGGGTCTTTTCCTGTTGATCACCCTTGGAGTCAGGTGTGTGATCTCTCTCTTTCCCTCTGTGTGGGCAACGGCCACGCCCACAAGACACAGCTGGAAAGTTGGGTCCAGTGCTGAGATCCCAAAAAAAGAGAGACATAGGCATGGTGGAGTGAACCAGCCAAAGTACCAGGAAGATGGAGAGGGCTTGGAACATTTGACAAATGAAGAGAGGCTGAGAGGGCTGGCAGTGTTCAGCCTGGAGAAGCTCAAGGGCATCCTATTCATCCTACCCATTCTCAATGGGGGGAAGCAAAAAAGATGGAGCCAGGCTCTGTTCAGTAGTGTCCAGTGACAGGATGACAAGCAACAGGCAGAAATTCAAAACCAGGAAATTCAATTTAAACACAAGAAAACTTCTCACTGAGAGAGTGATTGAACACCAGACATGTTGTGGAGTCTCCACCCTAGGAGATGCTCAGAATCTGATGGTTTACAGTACTGAACAACATGTTCTGTCTGACTGTGATCTCAGCAGGAGGTGTTGGATTAGATTATGTCCAAGGATTATTGTTACCCTCAACCATTCTGTGATGTTGTCACTATGTATTGAAATTCTTTTCATTGGAGATACAGTTCTGCCACTCTAAGCAATCACTTGCCTCTCACTACAAACTGTTTTTTTAAACTTTCATGATCTGTAGAATTGTTCTCTTGGCCATTTTGATAAACATTTCTTTTTCCATAACTCATCCACTCTCTTAAGAGGAATTAAATCCTTCCAGTCTGAAAAAGAGTAATGTGTTTTCAAGGTGAAAAAGCAGGAAGAGGAAAATAATACAGGATGAACTTCTCATGCTAGGAGAAAATACAACTAGCTATATTTAGAGAAGACAGCAAATTGACTCTTGAAAATTACTTTGTCAACACCTGTGATAATCATATGACAGGTAGAACAGGCTGGACATGTATGACATGCAGAACACACCATAATGAAAATACAAGTTGTTTTCTTCATTATAGTAACATCTTAGCAAAAACAGGGCACCAGGGTACCACAAATGTAAGACACACTAACCTCCATTGTGCTTTAAGGTCAAGTAGACTGCGGGAAGAAGGACAGGAGACATCTAACCAGTTTCACTGCTGCTCACTAATAAATTAGCTTGGCAACCTGTCCTCATTTTAATTTAGGCATTTTGGAGGGAAAATAAAATTGTAATTTAGGGATAGAAAATTTTAGAACAAGTAGTGTTGCAAGGGATTCCCACTCTGGCTGTAGTGTAGTTTGAAGAGCTGGATGTTTTGGGTTTGTTGGGTTGTCTTGGGTATGCAAGGTACTTTTCTCATAACTCTGAGAGAAGTACCTGAGAGCTGTGTTTTTTTCATGTGGCTCAGAAAATATCACTTCCTACAAGGCTGGTGAACAAATACAACTTAATGACACTCAGAGTTATTTTTTACTATTTCCTTGAACACTTGGAGAACTCTTTTCTCTTATTATATTGAATAAAATAAATATGAGAGGAAACAGTTTCTCCCTTGCTTTTTTTCTCTCCTTCACACAAAAAAACCCATAAGGCAGCCCCAAAATTATTTTAACATTGAACACAAAAATTTAAAAATGCAGCTCAGGTTCCTTATCAAATACCAGTAGAATTTCTAAAGAAAGGACTGATCAACCTTCTTCATCTTCCATAGACAACAAACGGCCCCAAGAGGCCTCCAGTTCCCCTTACGTTTTGGTAAAAGCAAACTGCAGTTCAGATAGAAAGAGAAATTCAATATATTGGCCTTGATAAACAGATTCTATAGAAATGAATACATGAATCTCAGGAATGGGGAGATGCTCTGAACATTTAAGCTGCCTGCTATAGTCTCTTGAACCTCATAAACTGCACCTAAGTTTCAAGGACATTTTTTACTAATACTGGGTTTAGGAAGCTCTAATTCACTACAGAAAAAATATACGTCATAAAAATATATGCTTATAAAAATATACGCTTTAAAATCCTAACATTTTGTATAATGAAAATAAAAAGCAAAGCAGCAAGTACAGCTGGCAGTGCTTGGTTTCTGTGAGCTCCTCTGCTATTTGTATCAGTCCACCATGCAGAGCTCACTCCAAATGGATGTTCTGGCAAAGCTCCCAGACACACATGCCACCAAGTCACAAGCAGCTCACCGTCACACCACTCTCAATAATGAGAGCTACAGCAGCAGTTCAACATCTTTTCCTCTATGTAATCCCAGGATACATTCCTTATGTCCTCTCTTGCCTTCCCCTGCCAGATGGAGAACTGCTGATTCCAAGAGAAATAAGGAAGGGAGAGATGGAGAACTGCAGGCTGCCCCATGAGGAAGAGGTTGCTCTTGCAAGGAAAACCATGGGTAGGGCAGCTAGCAGGGACTGGGCAGGGGTAGCAGGAGTAGGCACCCAGATCTGACCACAGCTAGAGGAGGGTAGGCTGGCAGCCCCCACAGCTGAAGACTGGTACTGACTAGCCACTATTCCCACAATGTTCCTTGATGTGTTTGCCTTCCTCCTTCATCTTCCCTAAACAGCTGAAGACCCCCCCCAACTCCCCCAGCCCTGCCCTAGCCACCTCTTCCCAGGTGCTCCCTTTGCTCTGCCCTCTGAAGAACACAGGGCGCAGCCTTCCCCAACCCCATCCCAGTATATTCCACATGCCCCAACAGACAGAGGTGTGTCCTGGCTTGGCAAGCCATTGAGCTGCATCACTGGGAAAGGAGAACAGCAAAACATTATATGGTGTGAAAAGTTGCTAGGATGAGAGGGCAGGCAGCTGGTATGTGAGAGGAGGAAGATTAAGAGGGAAAAGCTGCAAAACAAGTTGAGTCCAGGTGACACACTGAGTGGTAGGCACATCAACAGCAGGAGAGAAAAAAAAGTAGACAAAGATCTTCCTTCAAAAGAGCTGGAAAGGATTATGTAGGATTGTGACCACATTTTTCCTCAACCATCCAGGCCTGCCTTCCAGCTAAGCAAAAAATTTTATTGTGCACAAGGAAGCTCTGGGAAGCTTCTTTTGAGAAGAGTGGCTTTCCTCATTCAGTGGACAAGAAACAGAATTTTCTTTTGCATATTGCTTCAAGCACTGAGATAATCCAGGTGCTAGTTTCCTCCTGAAGGCTGGGAACAGCCCTAAGCATATACAAAATACTGATGAGCAGAACAGTTAGCTCATTCCAGAAAGCAATGGAAAGAACTGCAAAAAGATCCTCCAGACTGTGACAGCATACATGTACACTGGAAAGTGAAATGGATGCTTTTGGAGTGGCCAGAAAGGATGATAGGTGAGGACAGGGGCCTTAGCCACACTCAGTTCTAATAGAAGGGACTGAGGATTTGGAAACCAGAGAGTGGAAGCATGAGAAGCTTGAGGTTTTTATGAGGAAAATCACAAAGAATGTGATGACTGGGGGGAAATAGGGAGAGTTTTCTAAGGAAAGCACTGAGACATATGCATATACATTACATCTTTGTCTTGCTCTCTAGGCCAACAATGTAACACATAGGTATGTTCTCTGTGCTCCATGCTGGGTACCTGGGTGGGTTTGGGGTACTGTTTGATGCAGTGTACCTGCATCGCCAAGATGGAGGAGACCCTGCTCATCAGGAACTAGCACAGGTCTCACCATGTAGTAGAAACCACCACAGTCTTAAAGTCAGATTTACCATTCTGCTAAATCAATGAATTTGCATACTACATATAAGGCAAAGACTAAGGAGGAGGAAGGCAGTTTCTCATTGCTTTTTTTTGGATGCAACATAAACTTCATTTTACAGCTTTAAATCAGCCTCTCATGTGCAGGAAAAAGGTCCCTCTTCCCTACAGGCCCAATAGCTGAAGTGACTGGCAGATGAACTTGTTGGCACATTCTGGGGTGCTGGTGGCCATTCAGAGAATAAGTAGCATGAAAAATCACTGGGTTTCTCTGGGTTATGAGATTTTGGATGGTTTATCTTACCCACCTCTGCAGTCAGCATAGCTGAATAGGAGAAAAAGCTGTGGTGTACTCCAAGAAAAAGGAGGCTTCAGAGGGAGAAGAGGATGACAAGTATGAGACAGTATGTGCCAGCAAAGCAAGGACATCATAAGGGTGGCAATTTGCTACCTTTTCCTGATGCATGTGTGAGTCCAGCAGGGCTGTGGCAACCGCAGCCAGCACTGAGTCCTGCATGAGGCACTTTTGGAGTGGTACAGCTTCAAGGATTCAGCACGCCCCTCCTTTCAAGAAAGATGTTGTGCAGATTGCATGACATTTAAAATACATTTCATCATCAGGGCATATACTCTTCTTTCATAATTTCAATAAGCTACCAATAAATCATTCAAATGAAAAACTGCTTTCCAAGGTAGCACAGGTATTTACCACACCTGCCTGACTTCAGCAGCACAAGCAGATAATTTTTCTAGTGGGATCTTGGGTTTTGGTGTGGTTTTTTCTTGCTATTTTTATACATTTCAGCCAGCCAGAGACTTCTGCCCAACAGAATCATGGTATGTGAGAAAACTCTTAAGATTTAAATAATTAATGTCAAATATTAGAAGTTTAGTTCTCAAAGGGAACCTGAAGAGAAAAGCAAAATCACAACTGATATCTCTACTATAAGTAAGCCTGCAGTAAAAGTCTAACTCAGTTGTTCCTCAACAGGGAGAAAATAGCAGGTTTGGAAGAAAAAACACTGTGCAAATACAGTGCTTCACTCAAGTTACCTGTTACATTGAAGTGAGAAAATGGATGTTACTCCTGTCACCTGTAACTACTACAGGGTGGAGCCAAGTCAGTCTTTACACACAACTACAAGTGCCACCATGACAAGCAAAGGCATGCATATTGTCAGCAACATAGTTTCCTCAGCATCAAGACTATAATTTGATTTACTGTGGTTGACATGAAGTAAACACCAGTTATTGAAAATGATATTTTCTGTATCATTAGAATCCACTGAAGAAATACCACTGGAGAAAAGGAACAACTTCAACCCAGGAAAATCCAAGTGAGGAAACAAAAGTAAGGCAGCAGAAAGATCAATTTTCTGGTCCATCAGTCTAAAAAAACAAGCATTAAATCTTCAAATGGATTGTAGATCCTGTGCCTGGTTCTGAAGGTATTCTGCAGAAATGCAGGCATTATGTACTGCTTGCTTACGATTTGCTCAGCTAAAAGCACACAGCTGGTATATCCTATGACATTGGGCCTCGAATGAAAGAAGTGTGAAATGTGTCCCAGGACATTTGCCAGGAAAAGGAGTAGGAAGGTATTGCTTTGGGAAGCAGCAAGTCTTAGCTTTTTGAAGGCTATTTCAGGGAGGCAAGATACAGGCTCAAAGCAATGCATGATACAGGCCTGTGCATGCTGGATAAGTTGCCAAGAGCCAGGTCTGATGCAGAGAGAAACAATCAGTCTTCTGCAGAGCTATGGAAGAGCGGATTTCACTACCAGCTGTTGTCTGGTTTGGACCTGCTTTCCTCTTAGATACTGTTGGAAAAGACTCTCTTTGCACACATCAATAATTCTTACTCAAAAAATAAACCTAGACTATAATAAATAAAGTACTTGCTGCTGTGCACTGGCTGACTACTGGGAGTGCACTTGTACTCTTGATTGACCACTCAATTAAGATGAGCTCAGTCTTCCACCAAAGACATTATTGACTTCTCTCAGACGGCAGAAAGTATTATAATCCCAAGAAGGATTAGCAGAGCTGTATCATTTTACATCATGTGGGAACCAGACTATTTACCTTAAACTGCATTTAATTTCACAGGTTACTTATTTCAGCTTTTTCTAGGAGTTATTATTGTGATGCTGAAAAGAGAAGGAGAGCTACACTGAGTATCAAGACTCAACAAGATAGGTTTGGCAGCTGAGGGACACATTCTGAGATAACAGAGCAAGTGAAATTCAGTTCCTAAAAACAAGCTTGAATTCTGCTGATGTGATATTTTCTTGTGTTTCACATTTACTAGTCTAGTGTTTCCTTCCCTCTTCTCTCTATTCTTTTAATTTAAAATAATTTGTAAAAGATTAGGCAATAATAATAAATATCTACTGGGCAGCCTCCGGTGACTGATGGAGGGATTGACTTCCTCACTAAAAACAGGATAGGGAAGTGTAAGCTCAAGGAAAATACTGCCATGGTTTCCTCTGAATACTGAGCGTCACTGGACTTAGGCCCTGAGGAAAAAAGAATGAGGGTGAATATGAAAAGTGCAGAAAAGGACTAAAGACAGATAGAGAATACTTCTAAGGAAACATCTGTGAAAATGAAAGTATAAAATGAGAAAAAGATTAGCTTGTTTAATGCAGGAAGTAATTAGAAAAATGATAGCAAAGAATGAACCTCCTACTTTCATAGAAGCCAGTGAGAATAAAAATCCAGTATGTTTAGCAGAATCTTGTTGCAAATGGCAACAAGCTATTACATAATTTCTGTGTTTTTAAAAAATCAATTTTAATTATTTACTTATCCCTTCCTTTTTTTGTTTTGTTAGTAAAATTAGTCTCTTTCAGAGGGAAGTGTTTGTTTAATGTAGAAAGAACATATCTGCAATTACTGCTTGAGGGGTTTTTGCTCAATGAAGTGCAATTAAACCATATTAAACACTTTAAAAGATAACACATAGAGTAAAAAAATTAAAAATCTGTTTCACTGCTTTCCATGCTTAAAAATAAACTCAATGAATTGATGTCTTTATGTTTTCAAATTCTAAGTAGAACATTTCTTAGTTCCAGAATTCCTGGAAAACAGTAAGAGTAACTAAGACAAAAAATAGGAACAGCAAAAGCTCAACAAATAGCAACTGTAACCTAATAAAAATTTAGTTAATTTCATACTCAGCTGCATGAAACACCTGCAATTGTAACAGAAATTTTGGTCTCTTATTCAACTATCAGACTGAAATAGTTCATCATTATTCTATACTTTAATATGTTTTTAATGTGGATTTTGCTGGGGAGGGAGGATCATCCACTAATTATTAAAAAGCTTTAAACTTTCTTGTTCTATAGTAAAAAAAATTCCTCAATCTTGAGAAAGAATAAAAAGTTTAAAGCTCTGACTGTGACTCCATCAACAAACAGCCTTTAATAATTTCCCACTTACTATAAAATATTTGCATGAATGTTAAGAAATAATTCTGAACATTTCCTTCAACTTCAGGCTCAAATGCCCAATGATAATTTATCATATTAGAATTAGTGATATTAAAGAAATATGCTGCCCTCATCTATTACTTAGAGTTTTCGAAATCTTCAGCCAGTAAAAGTCAATTTACAGAAGTATTTTTCAGGAAAATATTCTTAGAAATTGCAGCTTGTTAATACATGCAGTCAAATATTAAAATGCTTTCCTGCAGTGCTGCTATGCTGGGGGGTTTTGGTATGCATTGTAGTCAGACGTTCCTTTAATACAATAGCAAGCAATATTAAATTTATCAACTTTTACTATGCTGTGTGCAACTCCCCAGTGTTAAATCTTTCTATTACACAATTCAGCAACTGGCTGGCAGAGAAGAAGACTGGCCTGGCTGAATAGAGTTTGGCTGGAACTCAGGAAAAAAAAAGGAGAGTTTATGACCTTTGGAAGAAGGGGTAAGCAACTAAGGAGGATTACAAGGATGCTGTGACGTTATGCAGGGAGAAAATGAGAAGTGCCAAAGCCCACCTAGAATTTAATCTGGACAGTGCACCCTCAGTAACATTGCAAACAACACCAAGTTGGACAGGAGTATTGATCTGCTGGAGAGTAGGAAGGCTCTGCAGAGGGATCTGGACAGGCTGGAACAATAGGCCAAGGCTGCACTTGGTTCACAACAACCCCATCCAGTGATACAGGCTGGGGGAAGAGTCCCTGGGAAGCTTCTCAGAAGGAAAGGACCTGGGGATGCTGGTCAACAGCAGCTGAACACGAGCCGGCTGTGCCTGGATGGCCAAGAAAGCCAATGGCATCCTGGCCTATGTCAGCAACTGTGTGATGAGCAGGACCAGAGCAGTGATTGTACTCAGCATTTGTGAGGCCACACATCAAATATTGTGTCCAGTTCTGAGCCCCTCACTATAGGACAGACATCAAGGTCCTGGAGCGTCCAGAGAAGGGCAATGAAGGTTAAAGGTCATGAGTCTTATGAGGAGCAGCTAAGGGAACTGGGGTTGTTTAGCCCAGAGCAAAAGAGGCTAAGAGGGGAACTTACCACTCTCTACAACTGCCTGAGAGGAGGTTGTAGACAGGTGTAGATTGGTCTCTGCTCCTAAGTAACAAAAACGAGACAAAACAGCCTCTTGTTGCATCAGCAGAGGTTTGGATTGGATATTTGGAAAAACTTCTTTACTGAAAGAGTAGGCAAGCATCAGAACAGGCTACCCAGGGAAATGGTGGAATCAGCATCCCAGGAAGTACTCAAGAAACAAGTAGATGTGGTGGTTAGGGACATGGTTTAGTGATGAACATGATGGTACTGCGTTAATGGTTGGACTTGGTGATCTTAAGGGTCTTTTCTATCCTAAATGATTCCAAGATTGTATGAAAAATCTCGTAAATAATGGTGATCATGTAGGCAAATATAATAAGCAGTGGAGGGAAAGGCAATATGAGGAAAATAGTAAAGGCGGAAAAAAAGACAACATGAGCAAGCAGGATGCTCCACTGACAGTAGAAAAGATGGAAGACAAAGGAGCTGCATTTGTACCTAAGGAAGGAGGTACACATGATGGGAGGCTGTCCTTAACAGCTGAAAACTAGTCATCTAACGGGATCTGCAAATAAGAACGGCATATCAAATGGATATGGAATTTGGAGTTAGGTTTTTGAACAATACTACACTTAAAAGATATGGCAGCATAAGGCAAAGGAATGTCAGTGAGNAGCAAAAAAGAAAAAAAGAAAAAAAGAAAAAAAAAAAAAAAAAAAAAAAAAAAAAGAGAGAAAGAAAACAGATTCAATACTACAGAGTGCAGTAATTGAGAGGAAACACAGGATTATGCCTAATCCAGTACAGGAAATGGATGTGGTTAGTGAAATGATTGTGTACTAGTACTTAGGTCACAGACCAGAGAAGAAATAATGGGATTTCAATTGCTGATGCTAAATGTGAAGCAATATACTGCACGAATAACAGAAAATGCAATCAGAATTGGAGCACGACTATGTTTGGGAAAGGTGAAAACAGAAGTAAAAATGGTGGACAAGAACTGAACATGAATCATGGCAATGGGATGAGAAGGAATAACATGAATAATACAAAATCCTTTTAGGAGAAAGACACTGTGCAGTAGATTCTCAGTTCTTTTAAAGGAGATCTCTTTCTCTTTTCCCAAATAAATTTTTACCTGACACTCAAAAGACACAATTCATAGTAGAAAACAAGATTTTAAATTATGAGCTAGAAATAGCAAAACAAATGGATCTAGTAGCAGCAGGAGCCCAGTTATTTCTGGATGTGAGATCCTATGTTCTCTACTAAAAACAGTTAAACAAGGAGGATGTTGGGCATTCTTAGGATTGATTTTAGGAGTAGCAAAGTTTTCTGTAAAACAGTAAAATTAAGAATATAATGAGTTGTGAGACCATTATTTGGTTTTGCTTACACTAAACAGAGAGATAATCAAAATGCTTGTAATAAAAGTTCAGGACTTCAAAGGGGCAAGTTTGATTAACTAAAAGAAGATAGTTTATTAAATATTCACCTGGCCTGAGGAGGTATCAGATAGGAAGAACTATCTGAGGTCTTGAGGCATTGCTACAGAACTAAATTGAAAAAGCAAGACCATGAGCAGGACTGAAAGCCAAATTTAGGCTATAAACTGGAAACTCATATGCAGAAAATATCAAAGAGAAACTCATAAAATCACACAGATAAAATCATATATATTTTATATATCATTATATCACCCTGATATAATCATAAAAGACAAAGACTGAGGTGTATCAGACGTGCTTCTGCTAGACAAAGGTCACTGCAGTGCTCTTGCTGTACAAGTCAAGAGCTCACCTCGAGCACTGAGCAAAGGTTTTCATTCCCATATTAAAGGAAACTCTCAAACTGGTGCAGAGCAAGTTTACCATGGTGGTCAAAAAACAGATAATCTTTGCCTAGACAAGAAGAGGACCCTTGGTTAACCTTGGAAGAGGTAGACTTCTAAGAGAGCTACGAGGTTTGTTTCCATAAATATTTTGCAGAGGCAGTAAAAGAGCTATTTAAGAAAAACAACAGTGTTAACTTTAGAACAAGTGGATATAAACAGGCCAAAATGAAATTCAGTCTGAAGCTAGAAGAAAGCTTCTAGCCTGACTGCACAGAGGTTTTGGAACATAATTTTAATGAAAGCAGTGAAGACAAAGAACTTAACAGGATTTTGATCACTTTGCAAATGGCATAGCAGGAGGAGGTTGCCTGGAATAGTAAGAGAACAAATGCTAGGATCAGGAAATGTTTTCCATTCCTAATTTAAATTAAAAAAAATTCACTGAAACTTGGCAGAAGCTATTCAATGCTGTGTTTTAATGGCTGTCTTTGTTATTTCATGAAATGTACTTAAAAGGATTGTTAAAAGAAAAACCTTTCTGTTGAAAGATAGCATGGTGTTTTTATGAGTACAAACAACAAGTATCCTGGAATCCTAGCCAACACACTGAAAGCCCATTAAAATAAGTTGCAGCAAATTCATTAGGAACAGTGATAACTATAAAAATGAGGCATTATTGCAACAGCCTAAAATTAATGTATTCTGGAGTTATGTATTTTGGTAAAATTGATGATAGGAAAAACCATCTGTGGTTAGGACAGTGGACTGGGAGTTAACAGTTCAGTTCCTGAACCTGACATAAACTTTAGGAAAGCCATTCATTCTGCTGCTTAATTTGCTAGCTGTAAAAGTAAAATAATCATCTTCTTTTCCCTTGCTCGATATAGATCAAGGTCTCCACACCTGGAGATGGTGACTGTTGAGAACACCAGGGCTGGTTCTCATATTACATTTCTCATGTTACTGCGACCAGCAAATCGATCATGCAGGATGACTTTGGCTCTGCTGGTTTATTCCCACTGTGCTGGCTTCTAGCAACAGACTGAGCAGTGCTTTTACAAGTAAAATCACACAACAACTTGGAATCCAACCACGAAAGGAGTCTGTGGTCAGAGAGACATCTAGTGAATTAGCTTGGAGAATTATTTTCTCACAAGTTTGAGTTTTGCCCTGTTCTCAGGGTGATAAGGAGAAAGTTCCCAAGGTGATAACACGGTCAAAAACAGGTTGGAATTCGGAAAAACAAGTTGGAAAAATAAGAAGGAATTCACAACAAGGACAGACACCTGGTGTTTTTCTCGTGGGACACATCCTGGGAGATGTTTATCCCTGTGGACCAATGAACTACGGTTCTGTTCCATGCATCGGAACATGCTTTAAATATGGACTCTCGGTTCAATAAAATCAGCTTCTTTTCCCAAAAGGAGTCCGTGTGCTTTGCTGTTCCTTGTGTCTCTCCTTCCTTTTATTTAGGTCCAATACCACAGAGTCAACCTTTCTATATCAACCTGAAATATCAAAGCTCTGGCTTGTAAATTAATTATACATAAATGGAAGACAATGCAACTATAACCACTCCTCACATGGTCAGTCACAAAACTCTCATATTAATAACTGCCAGCCTTCAAGTTCAAATGTCCAACTCAGTCACTCTCTTAAAATTTAAGTAAAAAAAGAAGTACATTAACTTCATCTTTAATATCTTTTCATAGAATATTCTCCATACTTTAAGACGTCTCTTTGAATGCTTGTTTTATACCACTTCTGTACCTCCCACCAATGTAACAAAGGAAAATGGGATAAACCCCAAGGATTTCAGTGTAAGAAGAAAACCTTGCTGCATGTCTGAAGAAGTTTATGTGAAAAATAAGGATTCCCACATTTGCATAAAGATTGACTTTAGTCCACATTTTGCAATGGAAGGCCTTTCATAATTCTCTTGCTTATTATTATTTCTACAACCTATAAGGCAACACAGAATTCTACTCCTATGAACTGAACACCTACAAACCTTCATCTTCATTTTAAAAACCCCAGCAGCTATGAATTAATAAACCCTACTTAACATGATGCAAGACAGATTGTACCTATCTGGTATGCAGAGAGCAGAGTTTTATTATTTTCCTTCTGCCAAAAAATCCAGTGAAGAGATGAAGCAGCTCTTTCGATAGATCTGGAAGACTGCCCGTGTTACGCAACATTCACATCATGGCACACATTATTTCGGGTTACTGCTGAATGGCTACATGAATGGTGCAGATTAATCCCATCCAGAAAAGAAACAAACAGTGCTTACAGTTGTGTCAGCCAAAAGCTAGCCACTCACAGTAACATTGCTGGGAGTTTTATACAAGGGAGACAGACAGATAGACATTGCATGTGCATATGCATTTGCATATGAAGCTGGTTTGTCATGCACTGCACACAGGCCAGAGAAAATGCTTCAGGTCTTTGTGCAAAGCTTTATGTAAATAACACCAAACTGACACCTTCAGGTAGTCACATGCCATTATTCTTTATCAGAAGCTGTAAGAGCCTGACGGAGAGATGGAAGCTTCAGACGGCTCTCAATAATCCTGTTTATTGCATAGATGAGATTACAGCAGTTGTGGGTCATGGATGAGCCTATAGCTGCTAGCTATAGGTAAGCTGTGTGTCCTGAAGTCCCCTTCTAATTCTGGTTACAATACATTATATACTTTTCATTACAGAGCACCTCAATACATGGCTACCAATCAGCATCATACACAATACCTCTTACATTTATATACAACCTCTCCAAACTCCTAAGATTACCATATTATGTTAGTGACTAGCCAATCATTGGAGTTAGTAGTTACATGTTAAATTTTGGGAGTTGTTTTGCTGTGGAAACTTCTGAGATCTTTTCTCTACTTGCAACATTGGCTTTCTTGTTTGCCTGTGAAAATCCTTTTGTTTGAGGTGGGTTTATCCTTTGCTCTAAGCCATAAAATCCCCTTCCAACTCAACTTGCTCTTTGCCTTCTAGTTACCTAGCAAGACTGCCTAAGCAATTCTTTTCTTCCATATCAAAACTTGCTATAATTTCTATTCCTTCTTCAGATTCTACATTCAAAGATCTTTCTGTTACATCTGTGAGACCTTCCTGTCAAATCCTTATCCTTCCCAACAAGAAGCATTCCTGACTTTACAGATACAATCCTAAAAGCAAAAAAGCTCACTTAGGTCCCCTGAGCCTAGGAAGAACCCTGGTGAATGAAGAGGAGATGTAGACTAAAGAGAAAGGGTCTTCTTGCATACAGCTCTTTGTACAGCTAGAATTTGCCTTTGAAGGCTGATGTTTTATCACATGGCCACCACAGGCCACACCCTTGGTGACAGTATACTGATCTCTCTTCTTTAAGTCAACCATATTTTGGGAACAGAAGTGCATCAAATGCAACTCAATGGGAAAGCAGGTCAAAAGTTAAATCTATTACAATCTCCAGGCACCAGATTCCAACAAGCATGTTCTCAAATTAAGGGAGACAAAAAATCATGAAAGGCCATACAACATCAAGAATACAAACTGCAGCTTATGAAGTTTCCAAGTTCCAGCCTCCAGGAAAAGTATGGCAGATACCTACTGCTATGGACAGGTCTTCTTGCAGTTTTCCCTCAGCCACTGGGCTGCAATCCTAACTGGAAACAAGTTGCTGAGACAAATGGACCTTGGTCTGCCTTCATAAGACTATCCTTAGACCTTGGTCTGCCTTCATATGACTATCCCTAGACTTCCTGGAACGAGTCCACAGAAGGGCCATGAAGATCATCACAGGGCTGGAATTGTATGAAGACAGGCTGAGAGAGTTGGGACTGTTCAATCTGCAGAAGAGAAGGCTTGCTGAAGACCTTATAGCACCTTCCAGTACCTAGAGGGGGCTACAAGAGAGCTGGAAAGGGACTTTTGACTAGGGCACGTAGTGACAGAACAAGGGGAAATGGCTTTACACTGAAAGAGGACAGATTTAGATTTAAGATGTTTACATGTAAACACTCTTCCTAACATTTATTTGTTAGGAAGAAATTCTTTACTCAGAGGGTAGTGAGGCACTAGAACCAGTTGCTCAGAGAAGTTGTGGAAGCCCCATCCCTGGAAGTGTTCAAGCCAGATTGTATGGGGCTCTGAACAACTTGGTCTAGTGAAAGGTATCTCATGAGCTCCCATGGCAGACGGGCTGGAATGAGATGATCTTTAAGGTCCCTTTCAACCCAATGGTTATTCTATGATTCTGTGATTTTCATGTTCGTATTTTCTCAAAATCTGTTCACACACACAAAAAATAGACACACAATATGCTTTTTCAAAGAGTCAATGCATGGTTTAGAAGAAATCAGTTATACTTCATGAAACACTACCAACCCCGAGGGGTTTATACAACAAAATGACAAAACAAAGTAAAAATCTGGAAATAGCAGAGGCAGAAGAGAAAGTTTATTTTACAAATTTTTGACTAGCTAATTTGTTTTTCAAAGTTTGTTTCCATGATTGGTAGGGGTGATATTTTTACATTATCAAGAATTCTTTGCAGGATTCAAGTTCTTTTGCCATAGGAAAATTTAAGCTCTAAAACTGCTACGAAGTGCATCAGTACAGTATTCAACATGTTATACCCTCTAAGACTGGAATTTCCTTTGGGTTCTTTTCTCTTCTGGTGTTCCTCAGTATTAGCTCACATAATGAACATTGCAAGCATAAACTGAACCTCCTGATGAAATGGATGCAGAGCTCTCCCTCTCATATCAAACCTCAGGAAAGGTTCAGGAAGAAAATCAGGGCATTGTTTTACCTACAGCAGCATTGAGACTTCTCTCCCTCTGCTTATATGGGAGTAACCTGAAGAAGATTCTCAAAATATTTCCTTTATCTTGGGAAATCTCTGGAGTGCCACAACATCCCACTCTGGTGCTAATCCAATGAACTACCAGTTAATGTTACAGCCATAAGCCTAAACCATGAACATGACTTCAGGGGAGCAGCACCCGGCCTGGCTTTCAACAGGATTCTTGATGGCACACTTGCAGCTACATGCTAAACTTTCTTTCCTAAGAGACATGGCACCAGCAGTGGGACTGGAATCAAGAACCTATGATAAAGGGCAATGTTCTTCCCTTCGGCCAAATGTCTGCTCCCATTATGTGAATCTGAGATACTTTTGGCCCACCCTAGGCCTGGGGGAGGATATAGCTCAGCCTTGAATAGTCTCCCTGCCTTTACATAGTAATGAAAAAATCAATGACCATAGGAAAAGTATTAGTCTGTCAGGGTGTTCTGTACCATGAGAACAAAGTTCCTAAGAATCTCATGCCATGCCAGGCAAACTACAGGCAAAAAGACAGAAGAGCCTGCTGGTTATAAAGCACACTGTAAATCTTTGGTTTTCTCTTCTTCCTGCAAGCAAAACAGTCCCAACTCAAGGAATTTTACGTAATTCATTTTACTGCCCATTAATACAAAATTCTACTTACTGATTCAGATACTGAAGGGGGGGCTTCCTAGCCTCAATTTCCCTTGTTTTCCATCACAGTCTGCTGGAGGACAGGCAGCACAGGCAGCTGGGGTCAGGCAGCTACTCCTTCCTGCTGTACCTTCCTTATTCCTTCTCCCCACATCTTGTTCTTCCTGCCCTTCTGAGGACCAGGAATGGTCCCACAGATGTGTCCCTAGTGATGATCCCTTTCCAGATGTCTCCTCCTGCTTGCTCGTGGCAGCTGCTCTTTCCCAGGCGCACATGGGCTTGGCAGTGGGGGCTGCTTACCAACACCCTCCATGAGGCACCCCACAGCCTCACTCAAACCCCCTAACTTACACACCAAACCCTCACTGACAAAAAAAAACCCTAGAAGCCAGGGCTGTTGTAATTTCAGAAATCACACTACGAGCCCTTCTTTTGAACCAGCAAAATAAGGAAAAGAAACGGCGAGAGGCCAAAACACGCATTGCCCAGGCATCTCCAAAAGCTGCAGCAGCTGGGCTGCTAATGCACACGGCTGACATCAGCCAGGCTGGGTTTTTGCAAGCAACTCATTCTGTTTTTTCCAGACAAAATCAGTTTTAGCTGCAAAATCCAGTTATCCAGGTGGGTATCTCTGGTCTGTGGAAAGAGAGGGGAAAATGCACTTTGTGGGGTGAAGGGAATGTTGTATCTCCTGGGGTTGTAGTTGGCAGTCACACCAGCAGGACTGTGAATTTTGTGCCAGTAAAACTTTCAGGGTAATGCTCCAAAAGTAATAGCTGTAAATATTTATCTTTTATGCTTAAAAAGCCTGACTGCACGGAACTGCTAGATGCTGGTGCCTGCGCTGGAGGAATAGGAGAAGGGGAAAAAATGTCAAGGCCCAGGAAGTTGTCTGCTAAGGTCCTTCTAAGGTAAATTTTCTGTAGCCTGTTAGCAAGAAATCGTCTGTTTTAGAGAGAAGCACACATTGGAGTGTTTTGTTTTCTCAGAGAAGTGTGGAATTTGAAGCCAGGTCCTTTGGCTTATCTGTTGTAAACCATGACTGTTTCTCAGCACCACACCACTCAGTATTTCCTAGAGAAGGGATTCTGAGAAAAAAGAAAGAGCCCCAGTTCCCTAGAAGCATTAAATTAACACAAGGGATCTGTAAACGAAACAGCAGAGGTCTGAAAGCTTTACCCTTTACTGTTTCCTGCTTTCTTGGAAAAATCTCAGTATTAAAACAGATTGGATTACATTACGGGACTAGTTGCTGCTGAAGAATTTTATTTTGGGTTATAAAACACAATGTTTGCTGTTTTTCTAATTCAATTTGCTTTTACCTTCCTTATGTCACACTGCTAGTAAGGGTCCTGTGAGAAAATGCAGGTTGTTATTGCCTGCAAACTACCCCAATTATCATCTGCTCTCACTTTGTAAAGTAATGTGGGTAGAAACCGTGTAGTAAGTATAATGCTGATTTACAGCTTTTGCTTTGGGCATATTAAAAAAATGACATTAAGAACTTGTTTCTCAAATAAATCCCCTACCTTAAAAGGTTAACGCATCTCTAAATTAAAATAAACAGTAATCCTAACACGACCAACCAATTTACATCTCTGAATTATAGAATGTGAACAAGTGATCTTGTAAATTTTATTTTCAAGGGTTTGTGCTTTTGTAGTGAAATTTTCAGCTAGAATAACATCATCAGCAGCCTCGTGGGGACTCGGAATAATTTCACCACAAACGGCTGACTATAACTGCAGCCCTATGCCTGCAGTCCTGACAAGGAAGACTCGCATTTAATACAGTGGGAATTTTTGCCAGGTGATAGCTATAGGATCAGGCATACTGGATAGGATAAAAATCTAAAGCGAATTTTTATTTAATGTTTAAAAGTTTTAAGTAGGTGAAGTGAAAATTCTTGGCTCTCCCCAATGACATCAAAGATTGAGGGAGGAAAAAACCAGGAGATTCTTGGTAGCAATATATTTAGCACCTTTCTTGGAATGTAATTGTTACTGGAAACTTTGGGGGTGTATCCATATGCATTAACCACTCTTATACAGTAAAGTCTGGTTTCTGAACTCATATAAGTATTACACAATATTCTAACTACCTCAAGAGGCCTGATAAAATCATAGCATTTCACAATAATTCTAAAGATAAAGAGAATAATCAATTTAAGCTGGAAAAAATATTCTACTGCGTATGTTACTGCAATTACAATTTCTATGCATGCTGCAGTGATGCTTTTCATATGGCAAGTATGATCAGAGTTAAAAATATAAAAGTGGAAGGCCTAGACAAGTAATTGACTCTGCCAAATTTATATATGTGTGTAAAAATTTGATTTAATTATGTCTTTTTCTAAATATTCATGGGCTGTGTGAAAAATGGGGGACAAAGGGAAGGTGCAGTGAAAACAAGTGATACAGGTCAGGATCAGATTGTTTTTCCTGTTGTCTCTTAATAATATGCATCTGTTTGGTTTTGTCTTCCTGATGCCACCTGTATGCAAAAACAGTAAACTTTTAATGAAGAACATTAAATGATGCCATAATGCCTGTAAACAATAATCCTTCTTGAGATGGTACAGGACAGCACAGAACTATCAGATTTGAAAAAGAGGGAGTTGTGTGACTGAAAATCTATAGCCACTGCCCAGTCTGTTATGGAGTGTTTATAAGCAGGTTTGTTTAAAGGTAAGAGAACAACAGGAGAGTCCACCAAAATCCTATACATTCCTCTTGACAAATATTTACCACCACTACCTTTTTAAAAAACATACATCAATCTAAAATCAAGCTGCCAAGCCATTTTTAAGCTAGACAGGAAGAAAATATAAATGATATGGACTAACTAATGAAAACGACACAAGAACTCTAGGGATTTTTAAATTATTTATTCTGATTCTTTTTACATATTAATGTTGTTTCTAATATCGTGAACAGAAAATAATGACAACCAAACATACAGATATTATAATATTAAACAAATACTTCAAGTGTAAAAGTTTCTGCATTACCAACTGTAATATTGAGATATTTTTCAAAAAATCAAATACAAAAATTATGGCTCAGACTTGCCTTCAATTTGCAGGTGACTTAAAATGACCTAAAAAATAAATTAACATACTATTCACCAAAATGAATGCCTAGTTGAATATTCAGATCCAACAGTAACAAGGACAATAGCTCATATTATCTTTTGAATGTAATTTTAAAACTCAGGCACCAAATTATAGTAATTTTGAGAGCAGAAGGCATAATTATGGTTCATACAGAAGTCTTTCTGTCTCCCAACTGCAAATGTATGTATTAAGTTATAATAAAGTAACTAAGTACTTGCTAAAGGAGAAAAAAAAATTAATTTTTGTTTTTCAATACACAGTATGCCTGTTCAGCTCTTAACACTTTTGTACTTATTTTCTTTTACCTTAGCTCCTTCAGAATACATTTACTACTGACCATCAGATATTTCTAAGGGCTGCCACTGTCAGCCTTGGGACATGAGGGGTGCTCTTTATTATAACAACTAAGTCCCAGCTGCATTAGAAAAAGCCATTAACGGACTAAAAATATTCCAGGTTGTCCCAACTAATAAATATCCATGTCTGAATGTTTTTAAAGGAAGTTAATGTTAAATCTAGGTACTGTATTTGAGTCACAATTCAAACAGAAAGGAAACTGTCTGAATTCTTCCCTCTCTTCTAGAATGCAATCCCTATAAATTTCTGGGAACTTTGTATTTCAGGCAAATCAGACCAATATTACACATTGAACTTTATGGAAATAAAATATTTTATACTCTTTGTAAGGTTCTACACACACTTCTTCTTTATATAGGTATATATGTGGGTAAGTGTGCCTACACATCTATATTAGACACCTGCATACATCTGACTTCTTAAAAAATCTGAAATATTGATCAGATATTGTGTTATTAACCTAAGTGCCAAGCTACCCACAACCAACCACAATAAAACTGTTTTCAGAAAGGATTTTTCTTAGGCTTCTGTAATATTTGCAGAAACAGTTCCATATTATTAATATTTATAGCTGAAAAATTATTCCACTGACAGATTTATTTTAAAAACAGAGACAGACTAAATATTTGGTAAAAGTCTTCAAAATAAACATGATTAGTGAATATGGTACAGTATCAACTATTTTATAGAAACATACAAATTTTTAGATCATTATGGTTTTCTTTTTATAAAGAGGCTGTGCTAACAAATAGGTTTTGACAACTTACCAAATACACAAAATATATTTATTTTGAAAGTAATATGCTTCGAGGAATATACTCCTGATGTAAATGTGGATGATATGACAAAATATTTGCTTTGAGGACAGAAAGTGACAGAATTAGAAAAACAAATTAATTCTGTCTGAAATATTTAAGCAATTTAGTGGCTTCCTACTCTAAATCTTACTCATGGTATAGAATTTGAAAAAAGTCAATAAATCTTGACAATAAAGCCAGAGATAGTGCTGTAACTGATAGCCTTGGGTGCAAAGGAATAAATGGCTTAAATGCAGAACATGAACAGAATCCCAGTTGATGGCCCACTTGTTTAGCTGCTTTCGGTGGGACTATGGCAATTTAAACCAGCTGAAGGCCTACTGCACCATTTTCTTGTTCAAACAATTCAGTATGATTCCTGCTTCAGGAAGAAAGGAGGACAAGATTTCTAATAAAAGGAATACCACCACCTGATTTTGTGTTTTATTTTTAAAATAAGCAGAGCTCTAAAAATCAATAATAATATGCCATTGTAGATGTGGGACTGAAATCAATAAAACACAGTAAATTCAGTTATGGGAAACAGCTTTGAATGGTTTTAATTATATTTTCCTAGAAAGGCTTATAGAATGTTAGTGATATTTGACCTGGAAAGTTCTGTTTTCTATTACAAAGTACATAATATCAATACAGCACCATATATGTCTGCATTCAAAGTCTTTAACCCTTTGCAGGCCCCAAATGAAAGGAGAAGCAGGTGTATTTTCTATTTTTTTTTTAATCTGAGGAAAACAGATGTCATCAAACCTGTCACCTGTCGTAAAGCATTAATCCTCGGTTGAAGTAAAGAAGTAATGAGGTCTGAAACATCGTCACATTTTAGCATGATGAAGAAAGAGAGCAGACTCTTCATTTTGTCTATGATGGTAGTTGTATGTTAACTGCTAAGATGTCTTTTATTTTACAGCTGCCTCATTCTTTCTCCTAAAACTGGCTCATCTGCCTGGCACCCCTGGAAGCCTCTGCCTTCTATCACTTTCCTAAGTGCAAATACCAGCTGATTGAACACTTTATTAAATGAGATACTGAATAAAAAATTTTTAATTTTTTTTTTTAAAGGGAGGAAAAAAAAGCCATACAGTATGAGCAAAGGAATCCAGTTTCTCAGAACTATAAATTTCAAATACATCTGGTCTGGGAGGGGGACAATAAAAATATATGGAAAGTGATTAAGAAGTGCTCCACGATACCCACTCTAGCTAGCTACCACAGGTCCTGTGGGTCCATCCACCCTGTGCATTCACACCACAGCTAAGCAGCTCCAGGAGATGCATAAATTAATATTATTGCCTCCAGTGAATGTAAGAGAAATCAGACCAGCAGTCACTTGCCCAAGGCAATGCTTTAAATCAGTGTTAGAACTGGGAATAAAATTCCCAAATCATTCTGCTTTTCTGGTTCAGGCACCATTGAGTGGATTGCAGCACCAAAACAAAACAAAACAAACTAAAAACAAAACAAAAAAAAAGCGCACAGAAATGACATCAAATTAACAGTTTGATGTAAAGGGAAAATTATTTCAAAATAGGAGCATTGTGACCAGGCTAACAATAACCAAATAAATGCATTCAGGCTCAATCAGAGAACTCACCTAAAATGGGATTGCTGATAACCCCCAAAGAAAAGTGGGTAATTTAAAAGCCCTGGGCATTATGAGCACACCAGTTCAAGAAAAAAGCAGGCACACTGTGGCCAACAGTAACCACTTCATTACTTACAGTACATATACTCTCTATATACATGTGTTCATATATACACACACATATACATACATACATATATATATATCTGTGTATATATATACACACTCACACAGACACAGAATAAAGCTCTCCATGATAGTTCAGTAAGGTTAGAAGTGAAAAGGAGCTGCACAATACTTCAAAGGATGGTAGAAATGAATGGAGACAGCAAGGCTCAGATGCATGCCCCAGTCAGACATCGGCAGGATACAGAAAATCAGAGCTATAAATATAGGTTAGAAATACACAGGAGTCATTGGTGCAATAGGTCGAGGGAGTTATTTCAACACCTTGGCATGCTGCACAGAATGAACTTTAAAATCCATTAAAAAGGGGATATATAGTGAGAGTGAAAAGGCAGCAAACATAAATTATTACAGAAAACAACCTCCCACGCAGTTAATGCTCTGCTGGGTTATATCCTGCACCAACACAGCTTCAAGCTGATACCAAGGGGGCACCAACACACAAAGTGATTTTTTTTTACTATTTTCTTTTTTGTTTTAAATACCAAAACAAGATTTCTTCAGAGCCACAATTAAAATGCAACTGTTTACTCTAAGAAGGCAAGGAAGGAATTTTTCAAGAGTGAAGTTTTACTCCTAACTCAGTAATCCAGGGATCCTTCCGTGTTTCTCAAGAAGCTTTAAACTAACCAGCTTGCTATTTGGATGGATGGCACATCTGGGAGTGGCTTGAAAACGCCATTTACTGAAAATGTAAGCAAAAGGCTCTTAGGGCAGTTTTTTCATGCTTGACGAATAAGTCTTTGGAGAGACCATATACAGATTATAAGGGCAGGGAGTAAATTTATCAATCTTAAAGGAGAAGGGAGTTTACTGCCCTCAGACTGTGACAGAATCAGTCTTTGGAAGTGTGAGATGTATGGCATTTGGGTAAATGCACTGGGTCAAGCCAAGACATAAACCAAAATGTAGATGAGACCACACAGGGGGTTCAGAGACAACTCAACAACAGCATGTCAGGGGATGGCTTGTGACCTGCAAGACAGGATGTAAAAGGCACAGTTAAGTTTGGATGAGAGAGCCAAGAAGTAGGAATGCACAGAGCTACCACAGCGTCCTTTAGAGAACATAAATGCTGCTCATTTACCACAAACAAATGGAAATCTGCATGTCAAAAGAGGAGATGACTGGAACAAGCCAATTGGGGCAGCAAGACTGCAGTCTGAAGACGGAGCTAACAGGCTCCAGAATGTGTTGTCCACATCTCACCCTCACCTTTGCTACTGACCGAACACCAACAGCTCTTTCTCCACAGGAACAACACTTTTGGATGCTCTGCCTAAATGCCCAGCTCTTGGCATCATTTTGCCAAACACGCTGCCCTTGGTTTCCATGAAGAAAAAGGCCTACATTCTCCACAAAAAGGAAAGGCAGAGAAGACTTCAAAACGTCAACCCTTTAAAGTTAGAAACTAAAACCACGCATTGCTCCCTGTGCCATGCCTGCAGCTGTGGTTGGCACGCCCCAAATACCCCTCCAGGACATGCCAGGCAGGAAGGCAACTGATCTTATGCACAGACTGAGGAGAGAGCAGATTTTTGGGATCCTGGTTTGGCACCCAGACAAAATTTAGTCATGGTCCAGAACAAGACCAGAGTTCTCCATTTAAATCTCTCTTCTGCAGGCACAACTGTCATGTAAACAATCATTTAAACTCAGTTTTCTTTGGTAACATTTTTAGGAGGAGAACAATAAGATGGCATGTGTGACTGCAACCCATCTCAGCCACCCATGGGAACAGAGCAAACAATGAACTTTTTTACATCATTTTTTGCTGTTGACTTAAAAGCAGAAATTCCTTTTTCAAACCATTTTTATGGGTAGTCATTGTGTCCTGGACAAAGATTAAGATCCACGTAAACAACAGATTAGTTTGGAAAGTTCAAGTGTTATAAATCAGTTGGATCAAAAATTCTGAAAAAATAACATAAAGCAGCAATGATGCTTGTTGACACAGCAAACCGAAACCCTTTAAAAGAGCAACTATTCCTGAAAAGTCAATTATGCACTGTCTTTTTTTTGTAGCCAATTCAAGAGAAAACATGACAACACACCAGATGTTACCAGCTGCAAAACTTATCTCAGTCCCAGAGGAAGGGGGAAAGACAAAAACTTTAGATTATGTGCAATATCATAGAGACAAAACAGGTTGAGTAAAGAAAGTAGAGGTTTAAGTAGCTACTGAAACCATGAGCTCAGCTGAATGACACTGTATGCTACACTAGTTTCCTCTTTTTCAAATGCAATACAAGGTGTTGATCACAATCTTCTGAAAGCTTTAGAAACCTGTGCTATAGTTAACAAAGCTTTCGTGGCAAGTTATGAATACCTGGGTTCACCCTGGTGTTAAAACACTCCAGCAGCAAGAGATGCTTTGCAAGAAAAATTCAAATCTTTGGAAAGCACATCCTCTGAAACATCATGCTTCAGGGTCCCTGGGTCCTAAGGATCATCAGTATTATAGCAGTCAGCTGTAATTTCATTTATGAGTTTTAAACACTAACTACCGTAAAAGCTTCAAAGCCTAACAGTAAAGGGCTTACACGAGATCAAAGCTTTCAAGTTTTTTATTTATGTACTTGATAAAAAAAATATCATTGCATCATTGCTAGCCTTTAAGATGCCTGACAGCTATGTTACTCTTAACAAGAGCCCTTCCTCTAGGCCCAGTGTCTGATGGGAATGTGAGATATTTCTACTCTGAGATTTTACCTAACACTAACTGATCTAAAGTTCAGATTTCCCCTGCATATTCCTTAGGGCAGGCCATGGAGCAGATCTGAAAACTAGCACCTTCATCTTAAGATATATATAATAAAAGTCAGCAGATGCTGGCTTCTACTCCATAGGCAAGATGCTTTACAACAAATAAAATAAATTATTAGCAAATTAAAAGATTTCTCATGTCACCATCCAAAGGTCCTTCACTATTTTCTTTTACAGATTACAATTTCCCTTTTCCACCACAGTAAGAAAAAAAGCAGAAAAACATACCGTGGAAAACCAAAGGAGCAACAAAATGACAGCCTTGCCTAATTCACAGAAATGTATTTATTTACAAAAAACTTTGATAAAAAGGTATCTTTTATCTGTGGCTCATATTTCTCATGGTCCAAAAGAAAATAAGAACTACTAAGAAACACGATGAGAAAACAGAATGGACAGGACTTTGTATATTAAGAGCACCTTTTCCTTAATCCTCCTTTGAAACAGTTCATCTGTGCTCATAAAAAAAACTCAACAATAAAAACAACCCAAAACTTACATCTTCAACTTGCAGAAGAGTTGACTGGCTTTATCTTCAAACAAGAAAGATCCTTTAAATCTCCATTTCAAGGCTTTGTAATGAAACTACACCAATTATTGAGCTTTGAAGATTAACTGAAACTGTATGAAACAGCTGCAGACAACAGGCAAACTTCAGCTTTTCCTCTGGATTTAGTAATGAAGAAAACTACCCTGAAATTAAATTCTGGTGCATTTTACAGTATAAATGTAACAGATACACACTTTCTGTACCAGGAAAAAGCATATTTCCCATATCTTAATCCTAAATCATACCTTGTTTTGAGTGACTGTCCTCTGCCTCTACATTTGAGATAATTAATTTTGGTGTTCCAGATGTGGCATATGCATTTTCTTCACATATGTGTTGTATTATCACTTTGCATGAAAATAGTTATGATCATGATGTTAAAAGACAGAATTTTTATTAGCTACCTCCAGTCAAATGAAAAAATTGAACAGAGTAGTAAAACCTATGCCTAAAAAAGCAGTCACTGAAAACACTGGGATTAAATGCTCACTCTCAACTTACTCTTTCTTTGACCACTGTCCTGACTAGATTTCCTACCTAGGACAGGCACCAGAGGGTTAGATGTGAGGAAACCAAGAAAACTACTGGATATGACTATCAAGGTAAAAGTGAGGCTTGAGGGTCAAGGTGTTCAAAAAATGTAAGAACAGAGGCCCAAAGGGGAGTTTCAAACAAGGCATCTCTGATGCCATTTTTCTCTGTCTGGAGACAGGACAGTAAAATGGAGTGGAAAGAGGTCCTGTCACACTATTAGGATTCCTCCAGTCAATTTTCCTTCTCATGGCACTGTGCACATTCAGCTTGACAGAGCCTGGCAAAGGTTAACAATAGGTTCCTTGACACCATGGGAGTATTAAGCAGGATAGACCCAGCATGGCTGTCCTTTCACTATCTCTCATCCCAGTGGTTATACTACAGAAATGCTGAACAAAACCTCTGGCATCTCTCTTTTTACAGCTAAGACCTGATGGGTGAAGGAAGTTTTCTGAGCAACTCCAAGTCTGCTATAGGGCAAGGAATATTACAAATAACATAATAGATCCTACAGGTGAGAAAAAAGTCATCAAAGCCTTATACATCTCTACAACTCCAAGGCAAGGCAAAAAAAACTGGTAAGTTTGTAATGCAGTTTAGGATAGGATAGGATAGGATAGGAGAGGATAGGAGAGGAGAGGAGAGGAGAGGATAAGGATTCCATCTTGAGAAAGCCCTTTCTTTAAAACCAAGATCTATAAAGCATAGTATGAGGAGTTAGCCCATCAGCTGTGGTCAGGAACCAGTGGGTATTGATACGCAGCTGCAATGATGTAAGGAAAAAGCTGTAACTGTACATTTGAATTTGTATCTGATATATAACATCCTGGAAAAGATAAAGTACCATCTCAGCAAGCTTGAATGTCTCCTCTGCAAAAGAAAAGATGAACACTTGCAGAAGGTTACTTCAGGGCTTTTTTGTTATTGACAATTTTTCACACAAGAAATTATATCCAAAATCTGAAACACAATATCCCATTTCAATGTAATTTCCTAATAAGCATGTAAATAACTCACAGTAGTACCCCATGGTGAGGCAAAGCAGACAGCTCTTCTTCTATGTGCCAATGACTTTTAATTAACCTTGTGATTTGACTGGACTCAGAAAGTGAGTAATAATGTATTCACTCCAAATAGCCTTATGAAGGCAGAACATGCAATCCTAGAGAAAGATCCAATTAATAACTTTGCTTTTAGATCTTTAAAGAGGCAATACAATGACATTCACAGAAATTACATTAAGTTTTTCTCTGGTATGTATGACCAATGTGCTTTGCATGACAGAATTAAATCAACTATGTGTTATAACACTGACTGGTATATAAAATGGTTATGAACATGAAAATAGTAAACTGAGAATGAAAAATCTATCCAAAATGGGGAAAAGGTTCAAAAGTTGTGGCACAGGCATGACTGGAAAAGAGGCTCTTTTAAGAATTCATGTAAGGGGGTATTCATGAAAGGGGTATAGGATTTTATACCCTGCTCCCATATTAGTTTACTCAATAAAGGACAGAACCTAACCTATTCAGAGAGTAGCTCTTCCTTTTTAACATGATAATATAAATGCTTTTCTTGATGCACAGGTTAAATTAAGAGTCTGAGTAACTAAATAGTGATAGATCTATGGGAAGAAAAAGGCTTGTGGCAACAGCTTGTATAGTCAACAGGAACTGAGCAATAATAAAAGCAAAAACCTACACTTACAGCCCAGAACAGGAGAAAAGGATTTTGTTTATTGGTGCATATCTGAGAGGTGTACAAATGCTAGCTGGTGCCAAATCAGAAGGGTAATTAATGCCTGGAAGTACAGAATCTCTTACTACCTCCCTCTCCCCACCAAGAATAGGCATGCTTTGGGACTCTATGCCCACTTTGATGCTCCAGAATTAATTGATTAATTAATTAATTAAAGTTAGTAGATCCCAATTCCAGGACCTCTGGTATTTTCCAGCCACGTATGGAAAGAGTTCATAATTAACCCACAGACAGTAATGCAAGACAGTTATGAAGTCTGAAGAGCTCTAGGCTTGTCAGGATATGTGTATCCCAGACGATGTTGCTGATATGACAGCTGTCCCAGAATGAATCTACGAGTTAAGGACAGCACATAAAAATAGTGTTTGTCTGTATGTACATAAATGGGAGGGTTTGCAATTTTAAGTAGACAATATATTATTTAGTACAAGAAGCACTAGGAATGATGATTGTACAAAGAATTCATAATCCTACCAGGAGGAATCAGTTGGCATAAAAAGCAGTATCAAGACCAGGACATTATATATATTTCTTATATATATATTTCAACTTAGAGCTCTGAAGCTTTACAGAAAAAAGTTACCCAATATCTGATCATATTTAACAAAAGAATGCTGAAGTTGCAAAATCAAGATGTAGTGTACTTTGTCTTGAGGGGCACTATTATGGGGGGCTAGACACTAGCAAATACACACAAACTTAAGACAAATGTAAAAGGCTTGTACATAAAAGCAAAAAGCTAGTTCTGCCTTTCCTAACATTTACAGGTAATTTAAACACAGAAGACTTACAGAGAAAGTAATGGGATTGATTACTGTTGCTATAGTTATCAAGATTACTTTTCTTACAATCCCTAAGTAATTTCAGCACTTTTCAAAGAACTTTTGAATTTGAAGAAACAATATATTTGTGCATACAGACCAAGAGAAGGAAACCACAATGGCTTTTTAATCAGACAACAAAAATACTCTGATACAGGAGGAATTTTACCAAGTGCATGAGCTACTGAGGAGTGAAAGCAAAAGCTGTTAAATCATAAATTCAAGGCAGTAAATCATAGTTCCCTTAATATCTGGCCTTGTGGGGAAAAAAAAGAAGAAAAAAAAAAAAACCAAAAAAACAAAACCCCCAAACAAACAAACAAAACCAAAAAGCAAACAAAAAATAAACAAAACAAAACAACAACAAAAAAACAACAACAACAAAAAGACAAAAACCAGAGCCTGGTATGCCAAGAATTTTGTAAGATGGTGCACATACTGATGGCAAAATGAACCCTGCAGTGGACATTTAATCACACTAGGAATGTCTCTGATCAGCATTAGCCAGGAAAACACCTCGTCATGCAGCAGGCTAAAATACAACACTCAAGTGAAGAGCAGAGCTTACACTCCAATTCTTTGTGGTATTAGTCTGAACAGAAAGGCACCACACCTTTTCTCTAAATTATTTAAAATATATTATTTACACTACTGTAGGTGTAACAGAACCCAAACAAAACACATACAACCCTATAACATTCCCCTGGACTCCTTGTGCTTTCTTCAGTGGAAACACAGTTGGATTCACTCCTACAGACTCTGTTTAGATATACATTACAGCCCAATCCTGTGGATAATTAAAGTAAACTTGGAGCAAGTAATCCAACTGAGGCCAATGAGCACGCTAACAAGCATACAGTCACACAAACAAATGTTTGCAGGTTGAGTTTGACAATAAAAATATATTAACTCAGATCTCTTAAATTAGCTATTCCAATTAAATTTTAGCAATGCACATACTTCCACTAACTGGAATATGGACAGCATGCAAAATGACTATTGTCTTCTGGAGACTGAGGAGCTCCTTTCAGGACTTTGTCATGTCCATGTAGTGCCATTCCAGGAGCTGGACAACTTTATCATATCTCAACAGAAGCATGGTAATAGCCTTTTATTAACAATAGACATTGGTGCTAAAAAGGTATTACTCATTTCTTCTTCTACATTTCACCCCTTTGTCATACTGGAAGCTGAACAATCCCTAACATAAGTAACAACTTTAAAGAGACAAGTGAAGTGTATGTATTTACCCTCTGCATAGGAAAAGGAGTGTTGCACTTGGTTGAACAACTTAAAGATCCATTTAACATGGCTATGTATGAGAACTAGAATAAATGAAACATAAACAATGATAAATGTAAACAAGACTCTCAGCTACAGGGTCAATTCTACTCCATTCAGGTGCAAGGCAGAGACACAGGTTTATCTTCAATCCCCTTATCCCCAAACAGGCCTGAATTATTCTGCTGAAATCCATGCACAGTTTCTGAGGAAACTTAGGGGAATTAAGGAGGGGATTCACAAAGACCAACACACCAATTAAGAAGGTGTCTCAGTTAGCCCAGGTGAAACAAAGAGAGGAACTCAAGCCCTATCTCTTTCTAGGACTTGGAAAAAATTCTTTCAACTATTGGAAAGGACTTTATCCTACTCAAACTTCAATACAGGAGCTCTCTCTTGGAGCTATGCCTCCACAAAATATTTACAAACACAGCTGAAGGGGCACTGCTTATATAAACCATAGATGAGCTTATTAGGGAAGTGTCTAAAACATTAAGTCACAGGGAGGTATCCTACCTGTTACAATGTGGGGTGATACCAACATTACACTATTCCATGTGAAGAGCTGCACCTCACTGCCAGCAGCTGCCAGGGGCACAGCCCTGTCTGACAGGAGTGTGCTGCAAACACCCACAGGATTCAGTGCCGTGGGTGAAATCGCTGGAGAAAGGCCTGGCCGTGCATGCCATCAGCAGTGATGAGTGAGGCGCTGCACTGCTTGGCATGGCTGACAGGCAGCCTGGGACCTGCCCAGAGCAGCCTTTGAAGTGTTCAGGGCGCTCCGACAGCAAGAGTTGCAGTGCCTGGGCACCTGGCTGAAAGCACAACCAGCACCTTGCTGGGGAATGATTTAAGGCTCCCCATTTCGAAGCCAGGTGCCTGCAAGTGGAATGCCCTGAGAATCCTGAGTTCATTTCTACTGAAAACTGCTGGATAGCATTTCTAGCTATAACCCGAAGTTGCTTTTGAAACGAGTCCTTTGCAGATGTACACATAGATCCACCACGAGTGCATTAACCAAGGGGATGATAAAGTGTTTTGCCACCCTAACTGCAGCAATTGCTGGTCAAGAATATGAATATTAAACTAATCTTATGTGGGATGTAGCAGAACTGGTTCACAAGGAAATATATGACTTTTTAATTAAATGGAAGAGAAGTATGAGTAAAGAACGTGTCACTTTCAAAAGCCAAGCAAACAAAGCCATTGCCTACACTGAATAAAATCATAGTTAAATAAATATTTTCTTCGCAGAGAAATACAAAAAAGTACTGGCTTTCCTTTTCATTCCAGCTTTTCTTCCTCCGTGGTTACTTTGTTGAGAATTCCTCTGCCCCTGCTTAAAGGCAGCACCACCTGCCTGTGGAGGGAGCCTACCTGCCACCAGAGCCAGCCAGAGATCCCTGGGGCTGGCAAGGGGCTTAGTCAGCCCTTTGCCTGTCAAAGTCCTTTTAATCATTCCTAGCACATATTTTTATTAGAAAAATCAAAAACTGAAACAGGCTGTTTGTTTAAAAACTCAAGATACTGTTAACTACAAATGAAAGCTAAGACTTTTTAAAGCATAGGCACAGGACTAAAATCACCTCCTTTAAAGCTAAGGGGAGCTTACCCTTGACCTTGACAGGAGAAGGGTTGAATGAGTTTGGGTTAATGATGAGTATTTTTGAAAATCTCTGGCAAAGTGATGAAACAGTAAGATTAAGAAGGCTGACAGAAGAAGTGGTGCACTAATATTGATTTATTTACCTTGATCCAGTGCATTAATGCTTGTTTCCTGCACATACAAACCCTATAGTATAAATCAATTTGGCTCCTTCTCTAAATGTAAATTGGAGAGAACACCGAAGCTTCACTTCAGTTTGCAGCAGCGGAGATCGTCAAAACACATGTACAGCTCCTTGCCAATATATCAATATATGAGGTTTTCTCATTTGCAAGAATGAATTACTCAGTTACAAGTTTTTTCAGTTACTTTGGAGCTTATGTTAGTGTGTCTCTGAGGAGCAGAAGGGGCGTTAATTAGCATTAACAAATTTATTCACAGAAAAAGCAAGAGCAGGAAGTAAAAAAGAAACTCTGACATTATACTGGAACAATGACCTAATGGGAAAAAGAAGAAACAAGATTGGTTTTCTGTTTACACAATTGCCAAGTAGACAAAAATTAGCTTTAAAAGTCTTACAAACAAAACAAGAAATCTTCTAACAAGATAAACTGTATCACTTGGAGGTAAGAAGTGATACTTGGGTGCTCTAGTTCTCCTTCACATAAACAAATATATGACTGTAAACAGATCTGGAATGAAAACTAAGTTGCATATGACAGTGCAGGGAGGGCTTCAAGATACACTAACCATCTGTAACTAACTGTATCCTAGAGGAACCTCCTGACCTTTGCCATACAAGCGACATTTCCTGGAGAGAATTAAGTCACACCACTGCTGATATTCTCAGCTGACAGGCAAAAGGAGTGTGGAGTCTAAACTAGTAATAGCTTTCCAGATGTGGAAGTTATTTTTCTGTGAAGGCCAAGTCATGCTGCCATGGCAGTGCAGGGAAGACAGCAGAGCACCCATTCTTTCACCACAGAGAACATTTCAGTCATCAGTGGCAAGACTTTTGTCCTGCTGTGGTCAACAGGAGTCTGGCCTCTGACTTCACCAGAGGCAAGACTTTTACTGAGAGACACTACTTAACATTTTTACTGACTCTGGGAGGTTATGCAGCCTCCACAACCCAGTGAGAATATGTTGTCTGCTTGGTTGGTTTTTAAATAGCATGCATAGACTTAATTTATGAAAGACAATAGATTTTCCCGTGCAATAAAAATACAGAAATTAAACAAACATTTTCAGATGATGATACAAAGCAATGGTGAAGGTGCTAAAAGAAGAGCTGGTCAACTCCAAAGGAGAATATTAATGAAGAAAAAAAAGCATAAAAATAAGCCTAGAGAATCTTAATTAGAAAGTGTTCTCAGTTACTCTGGAACATATATTAGCATGTATCTGTCGGCCACAAGAGCCATTAATTAATATTGACAGAATGCCTATATTGATGACATAAAGCAAAAATAACAACTGCATCTTCTTTTTTATGCTTACAAGTGGCTTTATCAAGCTGCAGGATCAAGTCCTCACAAGAAAGTTTCCAGTCTGCTCCAGAAAACAATTATCACGGTCTGTACAAACTTCTCCAATGGCTGCAAACAAGACCAACTGTGGGAAGCTGGCAACAACAAACAAAAGATCTCAGGGGTCATAGAGGATTGCACCTATGCATGTTTTGGGAAATATAAAACATGGGCACTATCTTATCATATGATGGTGCAACTTGAGGAGAAATACTGACAGGGAATTAAGGCATTTTGTCTAATGGAAGACTACAGGTAGTGAACTCTGTAAGCCATTTGGAATGGACATACTCCAATATAAACGCTGGGAATAGAGATACTTAAATAGTCAGAGAAAAAAAAAAACACATTTATTTGCATGCAGCAGCATCTCTGATACGATGCTTATCTACATCTGTATGGATGTATGAATGCAGAATTCTGGGAAGAAAGGATTCCAAGATGGCAGATTCCATTAATTGACAAAACCAGCTCATTTCCTGGCCAGAGAAGGCTACATCTGTATCAGCAAGCAGTACAGAGCAATAGCATAGTAGTTATACACTGATACAGATTATGAGGATCTGGTGTTCAGATTACACACAGCTGGAAGGTTTCACTTCTAACTAGTTCTAGTCTGGTCCTTAGGACCATTTTCCAGTTTAGATTCACATGAAAGAAATCTAATTCAAATACTCCCATTCACTTAAAAAACACACTCCTAATCTGAAGTCACACATAAACATCCAAAGTACCCTGTGTCAGCAGCAGTTGTATTTGGAATAAAATCCCATATTCTGAGCTCCAAGAGTTTGACACCAAAGTTACAGAATCACAGAAAAAATTAGGCTGGGAGAGACTTTTGGAGGTCATCTAGTCCAATCTCAAAGTAAGGCCAGTTTCAAAATCTGATCAGGTTGCTCAAGGTCTTGTACTGTTAAGTGCTAGGTGTCTTTGAGGATGGAGATTCCAAATCCTCTTTGGGCAACCCTATTGGTCTGCAAACTCTCTTGGCCAGTGCTTAACTGTCATGTGAATTTTTAAAATTTGATTCAATCACACTTTCCCTCACTACAACTTGTGGCTGCCACTTCTTTTCCTTTCGCAACACAGCCACAGCAAGTATCTGACTCCATGTTTTCTGAGTCTACTTGGCCTTCTATCCTCCAAGAACAACCTCAGTTGTTCTTTCCCTGTAGCTAATATTGAACTGACCACTTTAATGGAGCTCCACAGGACTCTAGTTTATCTTTGCCTTGTGGCATAAAACTAGATAGAGTATTTAAATACAACCTTCTAATACCAAGTATAGGGGAATAATCACTTCCCTCAGCCTGATTGCTGGCTTTGCTCTTGCTGACGGAGTCTTGTGTGTGGTTAGTCTTCATCACCATACTTTGTCTATCAAGACAACCACATTTTTTTATCCAAATTTTCAACTGGCCATTCAGTGCCCATCTTGTGTTATTTTGTGGGAATTTTGTATCCTAGGTGCAGGACTTTACAGTTCCCTCTCCTGAACATCATGAGGTTCTTGCTGGCCCATTCATCCAGCTTACTGGGGTCCCTCTGAGAGGCAGTGCCACTCTCCTGTGTCAAATTATCTAAGGTCTGGAGACATCCTATTTTCCAGCTTCAGCACCATTCAGAAAGTCACGGAACACTAAGTGACAAGTGAGCAAACAAAGTTAATTCACCTACAAACTTCCTGAAGATACAGTCACTCCCAACACTCAAATCTCTGACAAAGAATTGGCCCCACTATCAGCCCTGAGAAACATAATTCCTGATTAGCCACCAGTTAGATGGACATTGAAGCTGCAACCACTATCCTCTTGGACTGGTGGTCTGACCTTTCTTTCAATCAATCTGCAGATCACCCATTCAGTTCATACCTTCCCAGATAGCCACAAGAATGCTACAAGACTGTGCTGAAAGCCTTGCTGAAGTCAATTAAATGAAACCTGCTACTGTCATTCACAGAGGCAGCTGTTTTATTATAGAAGGCAAAAATCAAATTGGTTAAGCTTGATTTACCTGTGGTATGCCCAAGGTGCCTATTCTGTGTTACTTTACTACATTTTGTGCATTTGGCTTACCACAGCCTACCAAACATGACAGAAAACAGTCCCTCAAAGACATAGTCTGGCTCCCTCAGCTCTCTCAGATACATCCCATCCAGCTCCATGGATCTGTGGAGAATACTGCTTGGACTCAATCCCTTCATATGGGATCAACCAAGCCCTATGGTCATCCTTTATCTGCTGAAATATTATTATCACCATATGAGAAAGTAGCAAAGTCTAATGATTGGCTGAGTCTTGGCAACCTCTGTGATCCAGTCCTTGGGGAAGCAGCAAACTTTGGAAGGCATCAAGTCTGGTCAACACATAGATGCTTCCACTTCCTATACTAGGGGAGAAGTTGATCAGGTACAGTTGGTCTAAACATCTCTCTTGCCAGAACTCACTCACACTTTCTTGTTTCCAGATCTCTATGTTTCATTAAATCTACATTATTATTATTATTATTAGCCTCACATAGTTGTGTTACTGAGTACAACACCAAGTATGGGTGTATCTTTCCATTAACTTACATGAAAGAAACTGCTTGAGGTTGGAAACACGACTTCCTAACACTGATGCCTAAGATTCAGGCTTCTCAAAGTGAAAATGTAAGACGTAAGCAGCATAAAGCCAGTTACTTGTGAACGTGGAAAAAAAGAAAGCAAGCAGATACTCCTTAAATTGAAAGAAAAAGAAGGAAAAAAATCTTACACATGAAACTAAAAATACATACACAGAATGCTCCATAGTACCAGAGAAGTCAATTACTTGTCCATGTCGTGATGCATATGGTTAATATTGAGTGTGTGCACAAACCCTTAATGCCAGACTTCACAGATCTTGCTGCGGTCAGGAACACAGCCAAAGCCATAAATGTAACACCCGATTTTCAGGAGAGATGGGAATGTGGAAAAGAGTTTGGGAAATTCTCCTATGAGGATGCCTTTGAATTGCTCCAGATAACCAGGGAACATTTCCTGTAGCCTCCAGGCATTAGGAGGTGGCACAAGGGCATTTCTTCATCTCCAACCAAGCAAGGCCAAGGCTGCTAAGCCCATCCCTTTCCTTCAGACATACATGAGAGGAAACTCCCCCTTCTGCGACTGGACTATACAAGAGAGGGGAGGGAATGAGAAGAAAGAAAAAAACTACCGTCTTCTGTCCACCATTTTAGAGAGAGAAAAGGGATTCCTCAGCTGCTTTTCCTATCTGACATCTAAAGGCAAAAGGCAACAGATCAGGCTGTTTCCTCATTGCATTAGATGAGAGAGGAAGCAGGATAGGAAGAGGGCAGGAAGCAGCCAACAAAAGGTAAGAGGAGATATTAAAATTCCCCATGTACTAATGCTTTTGCATTTGAATCCAAATTCTTAGAAATACACAACCCAGCTGTGGAAAAAGGACTTTGGGAAAGCTGGCGGGGGGGAATAGAAGGATGTCTGACTTTCTCAGCATAAATACATATTTTGCTTTGTTTTGTATTTGCATACTTCATCCAAAGTGTTACACAACATGAAGCTTTATATAGCTATACAGCAACACACACTCCCCACACATCCAGGGAAAAACCTCAACCACACTCAAATTTGTACAAATGAACACCCAGGTCTAGCAGGACACTAATGTTGACTAGGCACCACAACAAAATTATGCATTAGAAAATATTCCCTGCCTAGTTCTGAGAGTACAGCTTTCCCATGGCAATTCCGATGCCCTAAATTTACTAACATTGGCCAGATAGCAGCAGCTGCTCCAGGATTCTTTTGGCAAAAGCTGTATCTCACTTTTTTGCTCTCAGTATGCTGCAATTTCCTGTGGAATGAAGAAATCTATATTACAAAGAGATGCAGTACTAACACTTTTAGAAGTAAATTATTGTACAGCACATATATTATGGAGAGAAATATAATACTTCGGCTGAGAAATTCCCAAGCAGAGAGAGATTAGAAAAACAATCTGATAAACAAACACCATCAAAACCTGTATTGTTTTAAATTCAGTGCAAAAAAAATATTGGGTAACTTGCTGTTTGCTGTTCCTAGAAAGAAGGGAATTCTGCTGCCAACAGCTGTAGTTTTTCATAGGAATTATAAGACTATATTGAAGATTTATGTTCCTGACAAAGGCATAAAGTTATCCAAACTAGGGCAGAAAAACCAGAACAGTCTTTTCCCAATGAAACAGACACACTTTGCTTTTGTTAACTCTTACTATGGCAGTAGTTTGGATCTTCAAAACCAGAAACTCATGCTGTGGTTGATGTTTATAAAAATTAAGTCTTGCAATGCCACTCTGCACAGGGTGAACTGGCTTATCACAGGTTGTTATACAAGCCAGAAAGATACCCTATCACCTTTAAATCAATTAAAGTCATAAATACTTACCTCCAAAAGCACATGATTTTAAACTTTCTTCTTGATATTTTGGGGTTTTATAACTATGCTTTCCCTAGCAAGTTGAAAAGGTTTCCTCAAAGCTGTGGCCATCTGACAGATCCATAGGAGAGAGGAGAAAGGGGACCCTAGGCAAAAGGCAGTCCTTGCATAAAGTAAAGAAGCAAGGGGAAGAAATTTTGGGTCTCTTTGCTTCAGTTACACAGATGCAAGTGGCCCTACCTGCCTGCACATCACCCTCCTGATTCTCATGGAAAAACTATTCCTCGTGCTCTGCAGGATTAAGGTCTTCTTTGTTCAATGGAACTACACCAGATAACAGTATAAAAAACTATTATTTTTAAGTCAACTGACATTCAGCAATAAAACTCAGGATATCAGAGGTTTTAAAGTTCATTTATTTGCAACCAGCCAAACAGCATAGTCTGGGTTGAATCCTGGGCCAATTTACAGTCCCACTCTATGCTGTTCCATGAATATTACACCGAGTTACACAACTTGGGAATCAATAAATCCATTGCCTTGAAACAATTTGCTCAAAGACTCACAATGAGTCAGTGGCAGCATCTTGCCCAGATCTCAGACTTTGGCTTCCATTTTACTTGCTTGGTACACCAGTTCATATTTATACAATATCAACAAAAATATTTTTATTTCTGATTTTCTGAAATTGCTGTTTGTTTGATTTGTTGGTTTGGGCTTGGTTTTTACTAGGAAAAGAAAATAAACTAAAAGTTTCTAAATAATTACAGTTGCAATTTTTTTTAACCAACTATACTTCGCAGCTGAAGGAAGGATAGAAAGCCTGATCTCTTTGAACAAAATGCAAAATAATTCAAAGCCCTATACAAAAAATCACTGTGTACATGCCAGTTTTCAGGTTCAGATAGACATAATCTAAGTCTATTTAATTACTGACTTTAAAAATCCTACACGTAATCACTGAGGAGCAAAACACTAAAACAAAACCTTCCATTGAGGATAAATTTGCTACCACTCCTCAGTCCTGGAAAAGGGTCTGTAAAAACTGAGGATACTTTCTTTAACAGAATTTAATTGAGCGTAAGCATAAGTGAAAAGAAAGCATGCCACTGCCACAGTATTCATGATCCAAAGAAAAAAAAAAATTAAAATCTGGGGACATAAAACCAACTTCCATTTTAAAAGTTTTAGGGTCTAAAAGCAGGATAGTGCACATGTGGCAAGCTTTCTTCATCACAAATGGCTTCTTTAAAAGAAATTATCATTGACAAATAATCAGCTATAAGAATAGTTTCCAATAAGGCAGGAGTTATCTAGCATGACACTAGAGAACACACTTAATTTTAAATGTGCTTATAGTTTTATTAGAGTCAATGGCTTTTTCCATGCTTAAGGCTAAGGATATGTTCATGTACTCTGCCAAGACAAAAGCTTCGAAGTCTGTTGTTAGAATGCAAAGAGAAGCTTTTTATCCCAAACCACATTTTCTTACATGTAATCAGCGCTGATGTTGCCACCTTAGTTTCCAATTCATTTTAGGGTGCACTCAGCATTTTTGAGGGCACAGATGGTGCTCTCTTTCTTTGGTTTCTAATGAACATGCCTAAATATTAAAACAAACTTGGCTTTCTGCCTCCTATCCTGTTCTTACTCTCTGTATTGCCACCATAAAAATAACAGTAACCTTTGATCTAACCTGTAAGCCTTTTCTAATTTACACACAAAATCTGGCAATAGGACTATCAAGCACAGTCAGCCAACCCGAAATCAGAGAACCTGATACGCAGAAATGCAGCACATTAGTCACAAGTGATCAAGAGCAGGAACAAGCAATCCACAAAACAATCAAAAGGACAAAAATTGGTAACAATTTTTTCAGTAACAAACTATATGATCCTGACTGTATTTAATGGCCGTGTGTGTCTGGAACTGTAAGCTGTATTCACCAGCTTAAGCAGCAATTATCAAACAAAGAGACTGATTTGTAAGGCAAATAAAGAGCACTAGCATGACAGTATTTAAGTGAGCAAGGCCTTTTCCAGCACACTCAATGCCATGGTTTGCATTACACTGAGAATTTGTAGGCAGCACAGGACGTTTATTCTCAAATTTTCAAATTATTTACTCGTTTCCAAGCATGCACACAGCAACATACACAGAGACCAACAGAAAGAACAGCTGTTACAATATTCCATTAAAAATGTCCTAAAGTAAGATAATCTCAGATTTGTCCAGCAGATCTTGACAAAATGTTCTTGAACATGCAGCTAACTGAGACGCAGGTGCACATGATGGTCAATGGGTCTTAGCCACCCTTCTTCACAGGCTTTCAGTCTCACGCAAAGCACACTGACACTGGAAAAATCACATGTCATGTGCATCAAAATATGTATGACCAAACTCAAATGGGGATACAGCAGGAGGGAAGGGCTTGAAGAAAGATTAATCAGACTGCTTGGAAAGGATGTTCTCAAATGAGAACTATTTCACTACCTCGCTGGTAACATGAGGTTAGCAGCCAATGCATGCTGCCAGAATCTGGGACAAGAAACGTGCAAAACAGCTCAGCAATTACATGCATAGGTTGGTAAAGAAATCACATCTGAACAAACATCAAGTCTAGGTAACTAGTTTTAGAAGTACATTTAAATGCCAAAAAGCTAGAGATTATACTAAATAATCAGTTAGCTCCTACATTTGTTTTAAAAATAAGCAACAGCTAGTAATTTTGAAAGTAATGATCCTAGATATTCGCACTCCACTAAATATAATAACCTAAATAAATCTAAATTAGCATATAGTACTAAATAAAAATTACATTAAAATCATAATAAAAGTAAACAAATAAAAACTCTGTAAACATAAATGATTCAGGAGCAAACCACTGTAAAACATAAGTAAATTAAACAGTATTAGATATGGACGCAAAGACACTGTTCTGCAGCTAGTCAAAACTTTTTATAGTCCATTCCCTTTGAGGCAATGAATCCTCCTATATGGGTCCTCCTATAACCCAATCTCTCCCAAGGTAGCCCCTCCTGCTGTCTCCTTGTCTCCTGAAACTCAACCCTGCTCTTGTCCCAGACTTTGCAATATTTCCTGGTGTTTGAGTGGCTTCCAGGAAATTCAGGCCGCTCCCTTTTCTTGGTATCATGAGTTTACACAGCACATAACTTGAAATTACCGGTACATTCAATAATTTTAAAATTATGGCTTGAGAACAAACTTCAAAATAACAGCAACCCTGGCCTTACCTGAAGGATCTTGTATTGCCATTTCCTTACGCTTCAGCATCAGCTTGTCCTTAACCCATGGGAACTCCTGTAAGGAATCCAAGAACACATCAAAAGCTTTGGGTCCTCTGGTGGGGAGAATATCAAGGAGCATCATGGTTTTCCTCTGACTAGTGGTTTGCGCTTTTATTTCTTGAACATGACTGTCTGTGAGAATCCCTTCTTGGTAGAGATACTGAATAACGAGTCCATCCACCAGCACCTCTGTGCAGAGCTCCAGGCGCAGGGAGCGTAAAAGCTGCTTGTCTCTGGCATCCATCTGCCAACCTAGTGTGTGTGAAAAGGAGTAAGGAAACGTGTAAAGATTAAAATACTTCAGCCTTTAACATCCAGAAGTGATATCTGAACATCCAAAAGTAATGTCTGACACCCGTCAACCTTTAGAGAAAACTCCAAACTCAGAATCACCAACCTGGCAAAACTACTAATGATCCCCATCATCTTCTTTCCACTCAGATTTCACTGTCTCACGAGGTAAAATGATGCAATTTCTGGGAAATACTAGACAGGAATAGAACATTCGGCATTGCAAAGACCAGTCCTTTGCTGGAGTGAAACCCATGCCAAATAATCCTGCTATTAACTGGTTATGGTCCATATTAAAGGCAGCTAGAGCACTTGTCAGTCCTTAAGAGACACTAACCTCCCAAAATTAAAGAGATGACACACCTGACCACTGATACAATTAAAAAAGCAGCAGGACTGCTAGATGCATGTCAGCCAGGCAGAAGCAGCAGCAGGAACAGAATCAGCAGGTAGCCTTGGCCTACACGATGCATTTCAAGTTTAGCGGCATGGACCAGGTTCGTTCTCACCCTTGAATCATCCTGGAAGACTGCTCTGGAACTCAACTGTTCTGATGAGAAGAAACTTTTTTGAATTTCCATCTCAAATTTATCCCCTTCTATTTATAGGTATTTGTTCTGCCAAAACTGTTCCTTAGCTTAAGTAGCTCTTCTCCCTCTCTTCTAATGTGTTCACAGAAGTGATCAGATGCCCTCTGCCAGCTTCCATTTCACTTGACTAACACTCTGACTAAACAAAAGCTGAAAAAGATGCATTTTATAGCCACTCTACTAAAGAATAATCAGGATCTAGGGAGACCAAGCAGCTGATCCAAGATCAAGTCAGCAGTCCATGCCAGACTTTCCAACTGAATCAAAGTGTCTAGTCTAGTCCTTAAGGACAAACATATCCCTGGGCCTATTAATGGCACTTGAAAAAGAAAATGACAGGACAACACAATTAAATACTTTCTCATTACTAAATAATAAAGTCAAAAAATGGCAGCAGGTGTTGAGTGTGATTACCAAGAGAGTTTCTTATAATTAAACCAGACACTGCTGTTTGAACCACTAGACCTTGCAGAAACTCTACTTCATTCAGCTGGAGGATACAAGGACAGACAGAATTTTCAAAGCTTTTGCATGAAACCTGATGAAGTCTTTTTAACATCAGAGGTGCCTACTGACTCCCAGGGCCCCACTAAAGATTGTCTGGCTGGCCTCGTTGCTAAAATCCAGGAAGGTGACCAATAGAACATATTGGCATGTAAATGGCACCTTGGACAGAATGCAAGAGGACAGTGCCATGAGAGAGAGATTGTGAAACCCCATCTGTGACATCCTCTGACAAAGCTACTTTCCCAAAATGCTTCCATCAAGTGCCAAAAGCACTGCTGGAAAGCATCTTCCTTGAGTACTCCATCCTCCCCAGGCTACTCAGTGCATTTCTCATCTACTGAAGTGAATTTCAAGGTACTTACCTTCTGGCTAGGGATCATGTGGGAATCAAACACTGCTATGCCAGCCCATGTCCCTAAGAAATGCTAGTTTGCCAAGCAGAGCTCAAACATCAAACTCCATCATGGACTGAGACAGCAGTGCAAGCAAGGAGACAGAAAAAGAGCAGGCAAGAGAGAAAACTGCATTTTCCCACTTGATGTTAGGATGCTAATTTTGGACAGGTGAAGCTGAAGATTCTGGTCTCCAACACAGTACCTTTACCCTACAGGAAGCAATCTCTGGACTACACCAAAACTCAGGCAGTAAATCCTACCACTTCTTCCTTTTAGGAGAACACTCCTGCGCTCATGAAGAGCTTGCAGAGCTCAAGAAAGGCATCCAGCAGCACCTCTGAGGGTGTCATCTCAACCCAGGCAGAAAGCTGTTACAGATCCTACAAAATTTTTGTATTTCATACTCTGAACGGGCCCCGAGAGTCCCCATTCAGGAGCCTCCTCAAGTGCTGGAAGAGGACTGTACAGAACTTGACAAGTTCCTCTTCTTCACGACCAAAGTAGCCAACATTTTTCAAAAATAAGGGTCTTACAAAGGTTTGCACCTTTGGACATTGAGAAATGCCTATCAATCCAGTAATCCAAAGGGGGAATTTCTGCTAAACAGGGCCTTTGCCTCGCTGACCGCAGAGTGCGCACAACTGAGGATTTAAAGTCCTGGCACCGGCCTGGTAGACCTCCAGGATGGGGCATACTGATTTCTAAGGTCTTTTTAAAGATAAAGTATTTTTTTGTGTGTGTTTACTGTGAGAAGCAAGTGTCTGACTTATGAACTAAGCAGCTACATATGGAAATATATCAGGATTTTGATGTGTAACAGTGTTGGGACAGAGTTTAGTGCAACACAGAATTAACAAATTCATTTTAATCACAGTCTATATCTAGGGATTCAAATTAAGCTCTAAATTAAATTTAGTCTAGTAATTTTACAGAAAATTAAAAATATGAGATGTCTATTTACCCAAAAGATGACATGGTTCAAATACTCCCCAGATATTTCTGAAAATGGATCTGTTCCATTATGAAGCCGAATTTTATAAAATATAGGTGAATGAGCACAGTCCTTAACTCATCACCACATTAACACAAACAGGTTTGCATTTTTCTGTTTCTGACAGAGTAACTGTCCATGAATGGGGATAAAACTTTTCATAAGAACTCCTTCTGACGCTAAAAAGGCACATTCACTTAGGTCTTTTGCTAGAAACATATCACCATTTTCAGAACACCAAGTGCACTCACCTGCATAACCCATGAATGATTCTGGCTACTCACAACAAGCCTACAGGTTAAAAATCTTACACTTACACAAACACACATATACACATAAACACACACACAAACACACGCACACTCCAAAAAACCAGCTGCTACTCCTGTAACAGCCGGGGGCCAGCTGCGCGCACCCCGGCCCCAGCCCCCTCAGGCAGCACCAGCCCCCGGCCTCCCTCCGGGCAGGGCTGCGGCAGTGGAGGCGGCCCCGCCGCCCCGGNGGCCGGGGCGGGGACGGGGGTGACTCCGCCAAGGAGACGCCTTTCCAGGAGTTCGGAGGACCTGCTGCGCTCTCAGGAGTCAGGGTGGTGGGGGTGTTTAGTGAGAGGAGAGGTTGTATCTAAAATTAAATTGGAAATTACGAAATTGCCGTTTTAATGACATTAGAAATAGCTGATCTCATTACTCTCTAGGCACACTGGTTCCTATTTGTGAGTATGCGCTAAGCTGAACTTCATCCTGGTGCTGGTATCGTCATATCAAACACAGAGCAGTATTATATCGAATACTGTACACATTTAGCTTCATTACTTTCATCGGAACAGCCTGAAAATGAAGAAATATTAATAGATGAAAACGATGTAGTAAAGTAAGAGCTGGCCTGTGTCTACCACAGTGCTATGCACCTTGTTATTTTATTCCTCTGTTAGGGAATACTGTCTTACTCACTTCATTTTATACGGATATCTGGAACCGAAATACGGTAGAAAAGGGAAGACCGATTCACAGAGCTGTAAAAATGAGGGGGTATTACTTTCACTCACACACCATGGAATAACTTTTTTCCATCTTTGCATAAGTGTCAGGTGTCACACGGGGTTGAGTGGTGTCAGCCCTTTTCCTTTCATGTCAGGACCGCAATAGCGATGAAAGGGTGGGAAAAAAAAAAGATCTTCCAGTGCTGGAACGTACTACCTTTGAAGCTGCAGGCGGCCACAGCAAGCTGGCTGTGTTCTGCACAGCGGGCTAATACCTACCCTCTGGAAAAGCAGGAAAAGTGGTTGCTGCAGCTGCTGCTAGAAACGTCGTCACCTTGTGAATCCCATTTGTACACTCTGTCTAGACTAATCGTACAGATTTAAGGGTATTTGAAATATTTAAGGGTATTTGGAAGCTAGTTGTGGAAACCTTTACGTGCCTTTCCTAGATACTGTACCCAGGAAATACTTGTCGTGGAAAAATGTAACCAAAAGTATTATTGATAGAGTTCACATACTGCCTATGCTTAACATGATATTTATCTACAGGATTTTGCATAAAGATAGTCAGTCACACTCGGGAAGCTTAAATCCTCTTCCTTTGATTTTCCTGTGGCTAACAGTTGAGAAGTTATGTGGACACAGAATGTAAATCAGCCTTAGAGGCAAAGTTTGTGTGCTGCTTTTAAGACATATTTAAAAAAAATAGATACATTTATCATATGGATAGCTTTTGCAGAGATGCTATGTGTTTGGCAGTTGTAAAGAGTGTTTTGGTTTGATGACATAATGCTTTTATTTATAATTATTTTCAGATAATAAATTTGATACAAGGGGTTGAATTGCTTGTGATTAATAAATAATATCTTGTTACAATACATCTGATAAGTCAAGGTAAATATTTTTTTTGTCTCAGGCACACGTTAGTCTTCTAGGAACGCAGACATAAAAAATCTAAATACTCCTCTGGGTTACTTCAGAGCAATGCATTAACATATTTGACAACACTGGAAGCCACACAAGTAAGTCATCATCGGTAGCTCCAAGACAAGAAGTATACTGCTGTTGTAGCCAAAGTACAACTGAGGTGGTTTTAAATTTTCTTGCCACAATGTTTGTAATATTAGTTGTGAGAAAATACATTTGTAAACAGCACAGAGCAGCACTAGGGAGCAGAGACACCACAAACCTTTGTAGGATTGTTCCTCATCACAGCGTTACACAGCTACTGAAAGTTTCCTTTCCTGGCTTGTACTTCTGATTATCAGTGCTGCTTTTTTTATTTTTCCTTTTCCTTTCAGTCAGATATAACTGTATTATATCTGGAACTGGAGTGACCAAACTTGGAGACTTCAGAGAATCTCATCATTGCAATCCTGACAGCTGCTTTTAATTGCTGATTATATGGCTGCATTTTAAAATAGAAAATTAGGACAAGCAGTTACATCACTTGCATTTACTGTATCTTTTTGCCAGATGAGGCAATGAGGTTTTTTTAATTTTATACTATCCAAGAATGTCTTAGAAAGTTAGCAAAACATATGGATATTCATAGAGCAGCTCCAGATTCCACCAAAGGAAATTATAACAGTTATACAGTCAGCATTAGTCACATATTTGCCTGCAATCTGAAGAGATAGAAAGAAAGAAAGCAGTGAAAGGAAACAGATAAGCCTAGGAAGGAAGAGGACAGCACCAGACGTCCAAATCTCATTAAGGGAAAATCTGGTGTTTCCTTTTCCTTCTACTAGTTAATAACTAGTGCTGCAAATTTGTTTAGTGGAAACTGTAAATATGCTGGTGGTGTTTTAAGTTCATCTTTAGCAATGCAGCCTGAGTTTTGATTAGGTAGTACAGGACCAGGATAAGGATGCACAGAGTTAATACTTTAAGTCCAAGGAGAGAAGTCCTTAAATTCTTTGTTTCAGTCCCATTTGGGTTCAGCCCTCACTAAACATCTTCCAGTTCCATTCTGGTCCAAGTTCAACAAAACCTTAGAGAGATGGTTTGGTTCTATTTCTGTTTTAAGGGCAAATACATGCATATATTTTACATATATTTGAGCCAGTTTGGTGTCAACTCAATGCCCCACTAACTGCTCAAATCTCAAAGCTATCCATGTAGATTAAGTAAGTATTTTCTAGACTTTGCAGATCAGTGGACCATAGTCAATCCTGCACATGAGTATCCTCAGACTTTTAGTCTTAAAAGCTTGTTCTGTCTGGTTCTGCAGATTGAGGGGCCATAAGTGGTCATCAGGCCACACTTTTAAGGACTGCTGAATTCAGGGTCACAAGTCCAAATCTCTGGGAACCAAACTAAGCAGTATCTCTTCTGACAGCACTTTTCACTTTACATATGGGTTATTCTAAGTCATAATCCCAGATATTTACATTTATTATACACTTTTTAAAAGCTCACTTAAAATTCACAAACCTTTTAGAAACTGTACCAGAATAATGAGACTTTTTAAAAATGCTTTTGAGAGGATCCTTTATGCTAATTAGAGCCAAACTCTATCCAAGCCTGTGTGTATTTTGTTTTCTACAGACTAGTTTGTTTTCTGCTGATAACAAGAGGCCGAATGTGTTCTTAAAACTGACACAAGCAGTGTGGATTATGGATTAGGATTATACTATTTGGATTATGCTGTTTGTGGTTGTCTGCAGGACAGCATTCCAGCTTTAGGGACAAAATAAAAAATAGGAGCCTCTAGATTTGTTTATTAAGAACACATCTAATTGATTAAATCTCTCACAAAACCTCAGAAATTAAGAAGGGAAAAGAGAAACATTTCTTGTATGCTTGCCTGTCAATTTTAGAAAGAAGAGCACAGAAAACATTTCTGTAAGTGGTGTGTCTCAAAAACTGTGTTAAAATGTAAGTCAGGGTGAGCCAAACTAGGTGGCCTGAAGGCCAGGTTAGGTTCTTGCAAACCATTGCTGTCCACTGCTGTCCCAGGCAATAACCCCTTCCCTTCCTCCCTCTTCTCTTTCTCCTCACCCTGGTCCCCATTGCACTCCCCTTTGCAGCTGTGGGCCTCTGTAGTGCCAACATCCAAATCTCCTGTGCCAGTCACTGAAAACCCGGTTGATGCCAAGGAAGGGAAGTGTTTGGTATAGAAAGTCTGCCTAAACTGTAGACCAAAACTTAGGCATGCTGTGCTGGATGCTGGCAGGATTTGAGGGCACTGTGTGGTCAGTTGGGAAGGGTGTCGCTCTTCAGGTGGCATTTGCTGCTAGAAAAATTATTCCTTATCCTTCCTAAAAAAAGATGATGGGCAGGACTGAAGCACATCACTGAACAGGATCAGCCCTTGGGCTGCTGCATAATTATTCTGATACTTTGTAACTTCCATTCATTTAAATAATAGACTTTAAATTAAATGCAGATCAAAGAGAATAATTAGTATAAAATATAGGTGACAAGTCATGAACTTCCTTAAAAGTAATATTTTATTAAAAGGCACGTCCAGCATGTAGGTAAAATACAGCACAGAAAGTTTTAAAGCATCTTAAAACATGGGGTTTAAAGTGACTCTGTAGTGTCTATACATTTACATTTGTTTCCATAATAAAAATAAGTGTTTATTAGCAATACAGCAATGAATTCTTAATGCTGTTTACTATGATACAGATAATCCCTAGTAAAAAGTTGAATGAGAAGTAGTTATAAAAAGGAAGCAGGCATCAAATGCATCAAACTTTTGTATACGTTTCATTTTAAAAATCCAGTGAATTATAAAAAAAAGTGTAATTAATACTCATAAAACATGACTCAGTATTTCTCAGAATTTGTAGTCCTTTAAATATATTAATTAATGTAGTTCTCTAAGTTTAAAGATTCTTTGAGGAAACAGATGAAATACTGCAAGCTTCTTATTTATTATTTATTCCAGACTTACTAATTTTTTTTTTAAATGTAAAGCACCATTGTATTAATATGAGATCAAACAAAAAAAAGTCACTAATTAACCTGAAAATCGAAGATTGGCAAATAACTAAAATTAATTAAAGATTGAAGTCTGAAACCTTTTCACAAAACCAACTTACTTTACTTGCAAATTATAGCATATGAAATGGTTTTCTAATATTTTAGATAAAAGACTGGAAGGTTGCTTTTATTTAGGGGGAGAATAACTATTGCTTTTTGTAATCTTCTGTTGCTTTCCCAGGATTTGAACTGGACAAACTCATATATAATACCTATATTTTGAAAGGTTCTTACTTTAAGGTTAGACTTCAGGAGCTAGTAATGATTCATGGAATGTTTTTACGGTTAGCCTAGCAAGATATTTGCCACTGCTTATAGATTTCCCATACATCCTGTTTTCAAACAAAAAATACCCTTCGATTAAAAATTCAGTTGATCTATTTTGTTCCCTTTCGAAATGAAATCTGCCTGCCTGCAGGGTAGTGAAGCATCCTGCAGTAGGCACTGCATCCTCCCTCTATCAGGGGAGTTAAAAGAAACAGATGAATTTCCAGAAAGCTTCTCACAAGCACTTTCCCTCACAGAAAACTTATCTGAAGCACTCCAGCTCAGGAAGGAGCTGTGCCACATCCACTGCAATCTAGTTAGACAAGGATCTCACTTTCCTAACTTCCTTCTCTCTTTTCAGCAGTGCAGCTAGTCAGAGATATTGCCCTCATTACAGTTTAAGTTCCTATCAATGTTACTTGAACTATAAGCTACTTTTCACCCCATGCTGAGAAATTACAGAATGTTCAGTCCACCACCCACTTTACAGATGGATAAACTGCAGTTTAGTCTTTAATAGTGCTCTTCCTACAGAAAACGAACCAGGTCAAAATCCCTTGAACAATAGGAGTTGATTCACAACTTATTCTGCCCTCCAGATGTACGGAACAGGGTAAGAAAAAAGCAAATATTTGTAATACGGTGTCCAGAGCAATCTCAAATTTGGAGATTCCCCCTGAGGCAGAGTGTGGGTACAGCGACTCAGCCCAACAGATCCTATTTCAGGGCTGCAAAGAGATACAGTTAAATTGTAAGAAAGCATTTTGAAAGGGGATTTTTGCGCTTTCAGCTACCAGATTTACAAGGATTTTTCATAAAATCCTGTTACCAAGCCTAGTCCAAATAACTTCAAAAGAAGAATTTGCACTGATGTCTAACATACCTCTGCATTTACTATTTGTTAACTAACAGTGCACCAAGTTGCAAACCTTAGTTATGAAACATCAATTATAGAACAGTTTGACTAAAGGGTTTACTTACATAAACCCTGCCCTTCAGTGAAAGAAAAATCAAGACAAAAGCATTGAACTTGTTTATTTGGGTTTTTTTAGTATATTTTGTTCTTTGCAGGACTCACCACTGAACTTTTCCTGGATAATATCTGTTTGAAGTTTTTCCTACTAAATGCCAGCTCATTCCTTATGCTAATATAAATAGCTTTTGCTCCAGCTTTATATTCCTCCTTAATACCATAGAAAGGAGTGGTATTATTTGGTATTTCAATTCCTGGAAAAATAATGGCTCCAATTCTGGAAGAAAACAAAATGAAACACAGGTGCAATCCCTTTTTAAAAATAGAATCTAAGTAGAATAAAATACACAATTTATCAGGCAGATTAATCAGCATAATTATGGTGATATATTTTTGTATTTCTATAGACTTTCTCAGAGGCACTGGCTACTTTAAAGCCCTGTAGATAACCTGATTAATAAATACAGTTAATCCCTCTCCTGCTTGGTAACCCTGGCACCAGGACAGACTGAGTTTGCTATAAGCTAATTTTCTTTTTTCTCAAAATTGAGCAGTCTAGCCAGACTTTGTGTGGATTCAAACTGTACTGATACTAGTTATTCCTCTAAACCTTTAATCTCTACTAATCTCTACACCTTTCAGCATTGTATTCGTCCAGGTGGTTAATTATTTGATACACCTTGTGAAAAGTGCCACCTCTCACAGGAGCTCCTGGCTTTTCTATGTCCTTTCCCTTTCCTTCTCAGACATGAAAGCCAGACTAGTAATTCCCTCCTTAGAATGAAGAAATTTTCTCATCTTGTTCCTGGCAACTGTGTTTCACCTAGCTTGTAGTGTGCTCTCTAAGACAGGGGATAGGAACCAGTGATGGTCAGCACCTGAACCAACTCTGCCTCCCTGTTCCTTTGACTGCTATTCAGCCTTTTGTAGAAACTATCCAATTCTAGCAATACTGTGGCAAATCGCCATGTTGTTGTAAAGCAAACTCAGCCCATGGTGACTGAAGTTATGTGTCAGTGGAATGTTGTTTCCAGGCATTTCAGTCATGCTAGTGGCTTAGCAAAATACTGAGACCTGCTGAATCTAATGCTAATAGCAAAGTGGTTTTCAGGAGCTAGGCTGAGATACAAAAGCAGCTTGTCATCCCCACTTCCTTTGTGTATACAGAACTCAGCTCAGACCTTTCAACCAATTTCTACTTATTCTATTTGGAAATTTTTTTGGTTTAGATAGTAAAAGTTTGATTAATTTCCATATTTTTAAAATAAAATTTCTCCTTTCAACAGTTTTTTTTATTGAGAATTAGCAATACAGCTTTTAGAATCCCTCAAGCCATTGTTTCCTCTAGCAGTAAATATGATACTTAGATTTATTTTAATGACTGCAAAATTGGCAGAAATTTTATTTTACTTAATTTTAAATAATTCTTAGACATGATACCCATGTCTAAAGATATCTCTTACAATTTCCATTATGTGTTTTGGCTTAAGGAGAGCAAAGCCCTGATATCACTTAACTTACTTTCCACTAAAGTCTAAGATTATAGCTGAAGGAAAAATCAATAGGATTGTTATCAGGAATACAAAAAAAACCTCTTAAATTCTTGAATAGAGCATGTAAGTAAATAAAGTTTTAAAAACAATCGTTAACAAGGTAATTTAACTGCAGGAACATTTTGCTAAACCTTGAGAGTTGGCTAAGGGACAGAAATTTGCACAACTACAGAACTCTGTCCTCCCTGTCATATGTAGATTCTGTTTTCTCAAGGTGATGAGACTCAGTCTCATTACAGGAGTAAATTCCTCATTGTTGTAAGATATAATAAAATCCCTCTGTCCCCCATAATCTAGTGAACAATTTTTCCTTCTTGCTAATAATTTTACATTGTTTATCTAGCGTGTGGTTACATAAAATATAATTAGGACAACACTGACAAGATCAGATTAAAATAAAATTACTTCTTAATGCACGGGGAATAGCTGCTTGGTTACATTCCCATTCTACCCACTCGTCTTGTACTCAAACCATTTTCTGTCTCCAGTGATACTACTACCAGCTGAAGATACCCATACAGCTAAAATGCCGCCCTAGTTTACACTTCTTCTAAGTTTAGTGCTAAATTAAATACTATCACCAATTCCATTTTCATAATTCATTTTGCAATTATGTTTATTTTGGTTGATTTTTTAAATAATCGCCTTTTAGGATAGTAGGATTCTCAGTTTTAGTTTAAGTAAAGTGAAGAGATTTTCTAACATTCCAGGTATAAAATGGAAAATCTGAAACTCCAAAACTCTAAAAAGAAAAACCAAACCAACATATGGGGTGAAAAAAGGCTTAGGATTAAAGTTCTTATCATGATTTTTGGTTGACTCATGAGCATTGAACCTGTGAAACTGGCTTTGCTGCACACTCTGTACTAGCAATTTAAGATGATATATATCAGGTAGAAGTAATTTTTATAATCTGACAGGCCCACAATTCAAAACCTAGTGCTGCAAACAAGCTACAACATCCATAAAGTAAAGGAAAAAAAATGGCACTGAATTTTTTTTAAATGTTTGAATATGTCTGAAAATTCACCAAGTCTACATGCAAGATCTTTGTACTACTGAAATCTAATAATGTTCTATCATCAGATTTTTTTGTACCAGAACAAGTCAGTCCTCTGTGCTGCGTTAGAAAGAAGCTGAGCTTTCTGCAAGCTATGCTGTGGTTTAGTTTTACTAGTGCAATGCATCAACCCTAGGACTGGCGTTCTAATGAGAACAAGAACTGTTCTTTCATACAAAGAGGACTAGTTCCCCCTCCAGTCTGTTTAAAATATTGTTCACAGCTTTGAGCACACTATAGTTACAGAGCCTACTTTTCCTCACAGGAACTAATACAAATGACACAAAGTCTAGGTCAATATGCTCAGTGTTTGGTGACTTGATTCCACATCACAGTAACTAATCTTGATTAGTTACAAGAATCACCACCTTTTACTTTGCCAGCGCTTCTTGTCCTCAGCCTGCCATTTGCCCTTGTGCTTTGGAGAACTGTTGTTAAAAAAACCAGCAAGCTTCCCTGCATCTGCCCCTTGTTGTTCCTCAGAGCTTGGCTCTGCTGTGGGGTACACTTGGCCTGTGACTGGTTACATAGTCTGCCAGCAGCAAGCCATAAATCATCCCTTATATTTGCAACATAGCAGTCTCATTGCACACCAAAGCTCTTACCTTCTTAGTCTGCTTGCTCCAGCACTGGTATTCATGATTTTAAACCCCCAGGGATTTATTTTAAAAGTCCTTAGTACAATGTGTTTACCACTGAGATCCCAAGTATATCACCCTGACTGAAAAGGCACAGTAGTAGAATGTTAACACAGCAGCATATTAGAGTGTTTGTGAAAGTTATTCCATATAGCAGTTCTCTCACCACAGGGTAGAGCTAGACAAGAACTGTAAGGAAAGATTCATCAGAATGAAAAGTGTTCCTAGGAACACAATTTTTTGATAGGCTCTGCTCACAAGAAAAGCTCCTCAGGCTGAGGGTAGAAGATCTTAGCAAGACTGATGACAAAAAACGTGATTATGACACATACCTAGAATACAAGATCTCTTTGGGCATGGGAACCAAAGGGTGGTCACCATATAACGATAAACTTCCAAATACATCTTGGCAAGACATGGGAAAAATTTTACATAACAAAATATTTTGGTTTGTTTTTCAGAAGAAAACTCCTCTCATTTCTATACTAAAGCTTGAGTTGAAAACAGGGACAGAAAACTTAAGCCATGGAGGAGGAGAAACCCACCTTTTCCACAGAAAGAACAAGAACATATTGAGTATATGTCATACCAAGGAACCATCCACTCTACCTCAGTGGTTCTGCTACTCATTTCTGTCAGCATGTTACAGACAAAACTGTGTGTAACATTGGGAGTTCAGGTGCAAAAAATAAGCTAGTTGGTGCCCCAGAGTTTATGAGAAGGGATAGAACATCTTGACAGTACAACAGAGCAGTTAAGTCACAAGAAAAACAAGATTATTTGGTGTTGTTTCTATTTCAGTCTGGGCAAAGCTAGATTACAGCAAGTCTTGACAACCCTCCTCGTTCAAGCACAGGTCTTTGCTTTAATTAGCAAAAAAGCTACGGAAAGAATTAAAATTATTAATTTGTTGACTAAGGATCAGTCTATATCCTTGTTGCTCTCTTTACTGCTCTCCTATTATTCTCGTCCAGTGTATTTCTTCTATTAAATACTTTACATTTGGGCTGAAGAATAGGCACTGAGGGTCTTAGTCCCCTCTTCCTGTTTGGAAGACTACTGTAACAGAAAAAGCAATGTTGTATGCTAATACCCAACTACAGGAATTCAGCAGGCAGCCTCTAAGCCACTAATCTGAATGTAATCCAGCTATACTTTTGAGCAGCACCACAAAGGTAAATCAGGCGTATTCATCCTCACTGATACATGTGCATTTATCTGAGTATTAGATGGGAAATTATATAAGTTCCTATATAAGACCACTCTTTCCTGAATAGTAGCAAATCCATCCATACAAAGATTGGGAGATTGTTGTGCACTTTGATTTACTTTATTGAGTAATCATCTGAATGCTACAATGGTGAGTTGGAAGTTAAAAAATAAAATAAAATAAAATAAAATAAAATAAAATAAAATAAAATAAAAGGAAAGAAAAAGAAAATAAAAAATAAGAAAAAGAAAAACTAAGCCCCCCTAAAAAATTCCACATCATATTTCCCCATATTTTGGGAAACAGGCTGAAGAAAACATTCTACACTGTAGAAGACACATGTAACTGCTGATATCCATGTTTTAACATTGGAACTGCAAGCCTGGAGCATATAGTTCTAAAGCCTCCACCAAAAGAGGCTTAATGATAATAGCATGGATACATCACCACTGTGAAGATGTTAAGGATTCTGGGATACCAATCTGGTATAATCAGCAATATACTGGGTTCCTGTGAAAGATGTGGCATTTCTTACTGAGGTCAGCTTTCAGAGAACTTTGAAAAACAATGTTTTAGACTGATTACTTACAGTACTCCTTTACTTGCAGAAAAGCAGGAGAGTAGTTCAATAAAAACTGAATGCATGATCATTTTTCTGACTGGATTTGATTAGTTGCATAACTTTAGCAAGATTATCACAGTGTGATCTAGTTAAGCTTTTAGGATTATATGAACACCAGCACCAAATTAATCTTGGAATCAGACGACTGAGATACTCATGTCTCTGAGCACTTACGAAGTCTCTCCCGGTCCCAGTGCTTCAGTAAGCATTTGATAGTTAGTGCAGCATTTTATTGACAAAGCAAAACAATCTGGACAGATTCCTGGCTTCTCTCTCCTTGCAATAATAGCATGCCACCTTGTTGAACCCCCAACAATGCAAACTGGGATTATTTTACATAAAGTCTCCCTTTGCAGCATCTGAAATAAAAACCTTTCCCCCAGAACTGCCACTGTTTTGATAGTGAATTCCATGCTGAGTTGTACAACTGGTTACTCAGTTCTTTGGCTGATTTTAAGAATTGCATTCAAAAGTTACTCTGTGTTAGAGGCATTTAGAAAATATATTTATACCTGGTACTGATACTCTTTCAAGTACTCTTTTAGTCTTGTTGGTAATGGCAGCTCCCAGATCTGATTTGTGCTCTTGTTTATAGCTATTCTGCAGCGGTGTTGCAGAGATGGAGCAGATGTATAGAGGGGTTTGTTCAAGTAAAGGTGAACTGTTCCATTTGAAGGTGTTTCAGTTCTATCCTTGCACATAAGAACATAGTACTCAATTAAATGCACAACGCTGTTGAACTGTTTAAGTCTAGATCGGACACAAGTGATAGAGTCCAATCTAAACTTGCCATCTTGGTATTCTATACGTAGATTGGTCGGTCCCGCTGAAGTTTTAACCGATATAGTCAGTAGATACTCTGAATGCGAACTATCCCTAACCAGAAAGGTCCCTTCAGGGGCATCCTGTAACCTTTCTTTGGCTTCAGCAACAGTCATGTTGCCCCAGTACCATCCTGTTAAAAGATGAGAGAAAGAAGGGATTTGTTTATTCCTGTTTGGTTGAAAAGCTGCTCTCTGGCTGATATACTTCTAGTCACCCATTTCTGTTGTTTGAAAGCTAAAGTCCTGCAGGCACAGTAAATTTTTATTTGCTATTTAAATTCATTTGTTTTACAATGCGCCTCGTTTTGACAGAGCCTTTCAGGTCACTTTTTATTTTCATGTCTATGCATACACACGCACAAACTTTGGTGCAGCGTCCTGCGGGACTGACACCGGAGCCGCCGACCCGACGGGCCGCCCCTGAAGCAGCAGGGACGCGTCCCGCGGCACCCCGCTGCTCTCCCGCCGGGGCCGGCGCTGCGTCCGCTGGCAGCCCGTAGAACTCCCGCTTTGGGTAACTGAGCAGGCTGCTGTCGGAATGAGCTTTGTCTAGTGATCGAAAGCAAAGGGATAAGAAAATAACTTCGGCGAGGTAGCTGCGGTCCTGGCGCGGCTGCGATGAAGAAAAAATGCCCTTCCCTCTGCCTGCAACCAAGTCCCACGTCCTGCGGGGCCGGGCGAGCCGCCGCCAGGCCGGCGAGGGGAGCGCAGGTACGCGGGGCCGAGGGGATGCGGAGCCGCGGCCGCCCCGGCCGGCGGCAGCGCCTGGTCCTCGCCCGGCCGCAGATCCCGGGCTGCCGCCGGGGCGCGGCGCTGCCAGTGCTTTCGCTTCGGCCGCCGCAGTCCGTGGAAGGTCGGAGTCGTCGCCGCCCTTCTCTGCCGCGGGAACGCGACCTCGCAGCGCCGGCCAGGCGTCGCACCACCGCCCGGTTCCCCTCTCGGCCCGGTGGGGATCCCCGCCGTGCCGCTCTGCCCCCCCCTCCGGACAGCGCCGCCGCCTCGGGCGCTTTCCCCTTCCCCGCCGCCCGGGCTTACCTGCCCGCCGCAGCTCCTCCATAGCCGCGGCCAGCTGCTCCGCCTCACGGCACTCCTCGGCAACGGGTGCCGCCGCCCCGGGGTGCCCCCAACGCTCCCCGGAGCTCCCCGCGCTCTCCAGGGACTCGGCGGAGCGCAGGGTCATGGGCGGCGGCGGCGGGCGCGGCCCCGCTCGCACGCAGGTCGGGGGCTGCCGGCAGGAGAGGGCTCCGCTTCGCCGCCGCGGGGTTCAGCGCCGCGCTGGGTGCATGGTCCCGGCCCCCAGCCCGGGCGCCGCCTGCGAGCGGAGAGCGTGGTTAGCGGCGAGCCCCGCGAGAGGCGCTCCCGACGCAGAGCGTATTTCTGGCGATCCCGCTTCAGAACTTCCCAGCATCCAAAGGAGGGACCCGAGGCGAGAGATCACCTCCCGGCGGAGCGGGGGAGGGACATCTCCTCCTCCTCCCCGCCGCCCAGCCCGTCCTCGGCTCCCGGCGGCGGCCCGAGAAGGTGGTCTCGCTTTATCGCAAAGGCGAGCCCGCTGATGCCCCACTCCCTTGGCTGGGGCAGGCGAGCCCGGCCGGCAGCCGTGTGACTTTTGGGGAGGCAGGAGGTCGTGGGGGATAGCCGAGCACGTAAAGGTATGAGAGAGGAGAGGTAACCAGCAGAGCGGAGCAGAGGTGCCTGCCCCGGCGCTGCCCGGGTTTCATGCTGCGGTGCACGGACGGTACGTACGGACACCTTCCAGTAAGGTCCTCCACGAAGTTGTACCTCTAGGAACGGGAGCCTGGCGTGGGCCATGCTCCTGGGGTGGGAGACCTCGCCCGGGCAGATGCGTACCCGAGGAGCTGCGGGGCGGGTGAGCCGGGAGCGCCGGCTCCGGGGGCTCGCCGGGCGCTTGGGAACGGAAAGGGCAGCGCGTCCTCTATAATTAGTGCGGGGCAGGCAGGAAATATGCTTTTCCCGCTCCATTAAATGCTGATATTGGCGGGGAGGGGGGGAACCTTTCCTCTTGGCTAAAGCTAACGGAAGGGACAAAAAGAGCCTCTTCTCTCCTGGTTGCACCGCCACATCAGGAGCGACACAAAGCCGGGCAGTACCAGCGACGGGGAGCCTAGCCGGCTTGGCCGGAGTGGAGGGACTGGGCTCGCGGTGAAAACTGGGAGCCGACCGCCGGTGCTTGAGAACAGGGCAGTCTCTGCCCGCGGGTGCACAGCAGCCGTCAGGTGAGGGATTATGCTGAGGTGGTTCCTCCCATAACAAGTTCTGCGGCGACAGAGCTCAGAAACTTTTCCAAATTAAACTGTAGTGGCAAATGATAGGGTTTTCTGACAGGTTTCTATCCCAACATATGTAGGCACACACGCGAGAATCCCTCGACAAAGCCTACCCCCTCCTTCCCCCGCGCAGAAGCTCCCGCCGCCTGCTCGGTGACCGGGCGCAGGTGCGCCTGTCACCGGAGAAGCTGCGGGCGCGGGGCCGACGAGCGCAGGTGGGAGCAGCCCTGCCAGCGGTGTCCGGGCGCGATCCCTTGTGAAAGGGAGACTCCCGGAGCGCCTAGCCGCGCAGCGCCGCCGCCACGGAGTTCGGTGGGGACGGAAGGCTTGCGAGGCGGTGGCGGCTAGCTGCAGCCGGGCGTCCCCCGGCCGAGGCGAGGAGCGCTGGAGCAGCCTGCTGCCGGCTGCGGGGGAGCCTCCAAACCGGCGGTCGGCAGCGCCGTACCGGGAGCGGGGCGGCGGGCTGCCGGCTCTCGAAGCGCGGCAGGGCAGCGGGCGGAGGGGGATGATGGCAAGGGGCCTCCCCCGGGCTCGGCGGGACGGGGCTGGGGCCGCCGCTGCCGCCGCCTGGAGGTGGGGCGGTCAGGTTGTTCTGGCTCCCGGCGGCGTCGGGAGGCCGGGGGGACGCAGCACCCGCCGCCGGGGAGAAGCGTCGAGGCTGTGCTGGGGCGGACAGAGGCTGCGGGAGGAAGATGGTGCTCCTGGGGAAACAACACCCTCCGCTCCCCCCCCTCTCCCCGGCGCGGGCGGTCTGCTCGCCTTTGATTGCGAGGCGAGGGCATCCTGCCCCCGCCGCTCC
>VXBI01002874.1:61107-91766 GCA_013397375.1 Toxostoma redivivum | reverse complement strand
AAAAAATATTATTATATATTTTTTAATAACCACGAGGCTGTTTTTCAGCGTAAAGATGGTTAATTGCACCATGGGTGCTGCTCGGTAACCAGCCACCGTTCGCCGCTGCCCCGGCGGCCCCGAGCCGACTTTAGAAAGGTACACGAGCGCAGAGGGAAAAAAAAAAAAAGAAAAAAAAAAAGAAAAAAAAAAAAGAAAGGAAAGGGAGAGANAAAAAAGAAAAAAAGAAAAAAACGGAAAGAAGAGAGAGAAAACAAAGCAGAAGTAGCCGTAATAGCTTCACCCCAGCCCTTGGCTGCAGGTCAGGGCTCCCTTGCAAATTGCACGGGGATATCTGGGAGGGAGAATTGACGGGAGAAGGATTGAGGGGTGTCTTTTTAAAGATTTCAGGAAAGAAACCCAGACCGATAAAATAGTAAAAGATAATAGCTTTAAAAATCGGAGCGGGAGGGGAGAGGGAGGCTTTGTTATCAGAGGGGCAAATGAATATGTATGAGCCTGGACTGTCTGGCTGAGGGAGCAGAGCAGCTCCCTTGCACAGAGAAAGCTCCCACACTGAGACGCTGCCTTAGGTCGCACTCCCCAATAAGATCAGAAATGCAACGTTTCTTTAAAAAAAGTAAAAATAAGGACTGAGGAAGGATTACAAATCCTGAAGGATTTTGTAAGAGTTGTTCCTTATAATTCTTAAAAATCAGGAGATAAGAGAATTAATAGTAATCTTAAAAATTAAGTTCTGTATTTAGTAATTAAGCCAATTATTCTGAGAAAAAAAGCCTACTTTGTTAAGTTAATATTTGTTAATATTGGTCAGTATGATTTCATCTGTTTGTAATGCCTGGGTGCTTTTGAATTTAATTTATTCAGTTTATGAAAAAAAGGTGGTTTTAATCACTGGCAGCAGCACAGATTTAAAATTAGGTCTGAGGAACAAACACGGACTTTCTTAAGCATTCTCAGAAATGGTTTAAAACAATTTAGGTCTTGAAGGTCATTCTTGTTCCTGTTTTCTGTCTGTGAAGTTCAGATAGCCTCAGATCCAGCCTCCAGTGTTGGTTATGAAATCCCCACTAAGTTTTTTCGTTGGGTTGATGTGAAGAGGAGAGATAATAGGTTTGTGCCCCTTGAAATTTAGTTGACAGTTCAGCTACCTACGATGTGAGAGCTTGCAAAAAACCCCCATTACTTTTTCAGAATGGCACTGACTTCACTATGCTCAGAAGAGCAATTAAAAATTAATACAGCTTTCTTTTTATTACTAAAATAATTCTGTATATGTAGGCAAAGGGCTTTTGTTTAAAAATATGTTATTCTGATATCATAGTGTTCAAATTAAGGTTATTTTTTGAAGTTCACTAATGCATCTTGGAGAAAAGGAATGCGTCTTGTCTAGATGCAAAGCTGCTTTTTTACAGCTTTGCTATAGTTCTCTTTTTCTATGTTATTTTATTAATGGGATTTTTATGTGAATAGTATCTCAAAACTTCCTTTGCTTCTCCTGTTTATTCATCACTTGAAGTCATAATAATTTGTTTTTAAAACCACAGCTGGTTGCTATAAAGGCAGAGGGAGGAAGACCACGATTTATGTGGTGAATGAGAAACAAGAACAGAAGAATGTAATAAATGTTTGTTACTTAAAACTTCAGATATTGTTATGAAAAAGGTAGCATAAAAATTAAATAGGCAGTATATCAGCAGGATCTTTACTAAACAGAGTTCTGTTAATTTTTTTTTTCACCAGAACTTAATGTCTCTTAAAAATAGCAATAAATATCTGATAAACTTACAAGAGTAATGAAATTCAAACTTAAAAACTGCAAATCGATCTTTAAATGGCAATACTGGCACCTCATAAGAGTGCTCTGGTTCACACTTACCTTTTTTCTCTGTCTTGAGACATTTGAAAGTGCTGTAGGCTCAGTGGAATATGTTTGTATTTCACTGTTTCTTTCAACAATGTTACCTGCTCTTTTTCTCCTCTGTCTGCATGGGTCTTCCATACAGTCATAGGAGAGAAAAGAAATAGTTGTAAGGGTAAGAAAAGGTGACTAAATTAAATTACTTTTGGGATTATGGGCTGTATGTAGTGCATTAAACTACTTAAAGCTACTTTTTAGCATCTTTGGCACTGGAATATTTAATACAGGTTTGGTCTGCCTGAAGAGTTTTACTTTATAAAAGTCGGAATGGAGTAGGAGAAAGATGTGAAATGGAGAAAGAGAAAAGAAGGAGCTGACTCAGAAAACTTAGCTGTCCATCATGTAAACAAAATTGGGTTTTTTAATCTGCCATGTAACAGTCATTCTTCTAAACAGTCACTAATATAAAAACTATATACAAGTGAGGATTTAAAACTTTTATGTACCATTCAAACCAAATGCTTTATTTATTTTTAATCTGCGTGTTTTGGGGTAACAATTCTAGAACAAATATTGCTGTACATATGCAAATATGTATGCTTCTGAGCCAGTTTTAGAGGCATATCATCCGACTGGAGAAGAAAGGCAGAAACTTAAGCAATCCTTATTTTTTTTCCTGATACTCTCTACTATTCATGAATGTTGGTTCTGACTGTATATCATCCATATATAGATATTTTTTATCAAGTTTTATATTAGTAGTGAAAATATGAACATTAAGAGTTCTTGAAAATCACAAGCAGAATGTATTGTTTCTGATGGTTTCAAATGCATATGCTCAAGACAAGGAAGGGCGAGTGAATTTATTTTTTATTTTTCCTTTAGGCAAAAATCCCTTTCATGACCAAGGAAGGAGGCAACAACGTTTTTACAGCCCTGCGAAGCGCCTAGAAATGATTACTAGAAATGATTTTCATTTTGTTCCTGAAAAGCATGCCAAGTTTACTGGTGAGCTAGTATGCTGATTTATTTATATAGTATGATGTGAGCAGAGGTGGGGGGGTAATGTGTTTCTGACTCGGCTGATTTTGCTAAATTTGCTCTGGTTCACTGAAAAGATTTATTGATTTATTAAGATAGATTTACCTAGCTACCTGGAAGAATACAAGGGGCCTTTCCTTAACTTTCCAAAGATGCAGCACAGAATATCCATTATCCATGGCATACCATTTGGTTAGTTAAAATCCCCTTCGTTTAAAAGGACAGCTATTGCTTATCACATACACCTACTTATTGACCATGTTTTGACAACTGTTTACCTGAACTAGTCTAAATAACAGTGTACAGCTGCCATGGTTTCTCCCTGTCCTGGGATTACAGTCTGGTTCTTGAGCAGAGAAATATGAATACTGAGCCTTTAGCTCCAGCAAATTGGAATGAGTTAATTGTAACTCCACAGCATGAATGAGGTCTGCAATGTGAACTTTTAGAGGATTTCTCACTTAGCAGTTAGGAGAAAGGTTTGCTTATTTCACAAAGAGTTCCTAAAACATAATAAATAAAACATATAAAATAAAACAAATATTTTAGAGTATGGGATCACCCTGCTCTTTCCAGCTGCCTGAGGAACAGAATGTTTTGATGAAATAGATTAAGATTTATACCAAACAGTTTTACTCTTTACCAGCTGCCACCTTATTTCCTGCCATTTTTATCTATTCACATATGAATGCTTTGCCTTTCTTGATAATATACTTTTGGTAAAGAAGAATAACAAAATAATTCAGTGAATAATTTCTATGAATCAGGGGTGCTCTAAAAAGAAACCAGCACTTGCAATTTAAAAGCAAACATCAACGGATGGCACCAGGAGAGCAGTACTTTAAAATAACATCCAGATTATTTTCTTTCAGAGACAGTTGATAAAAAGAAGGATCATTCCCTTTGATTCAGTGGATAGGTAGATAGATAATAACTGACATGCACAAAACTGACCATAAAAAAGGTGGCATTTAAGTCCATCTCTCATCTCATCCTGTACTATCTACTATCTAAAAGTAAAGGCCTAAACTGCATTGAGTAAGAGGTTACCCACACTTGCAGTCTTCAATAAAAATAATTAAATGTAGTGCTTGCTTAGTTCCTCCAATTTACTATTTACAATTTAAGGTAAAACCAAAATAACATAAAAATATTTTGGATAGGCATGTGAAGGAAAAGTAGAACATGGTGACACAGGGTACTAAGTATTAAAAAAAAAGATAATTTACACAGCAGTTTTTACTTTGTGTTATGTTAGGCTTCTTTATAAACAGTAGAATTCTGGTCTATCATTATGTTATTTTGTGAATTATCAAGTTTCACTCTGACTAAAACTAGCTAAATATTGCTTAAAGATACTAGAAAATAAGTTGTAAATATACATGCTTTGATAGGATTTTCTTCCCATTCATGCTTCCTTTTCATTAACATGGTAGAAAAAATGACTGTTGGAAAGGACCATTTTTTATACAGTCTTTTCAAACAACTACTAGGAGAATATTTGATATGGATTTTAATATTCAGATTATTGCATAAAATGCTGTGACTGTAATATTTATTGACCTTGTTTTTTTGGTTGAGAAAGAGCATATAGGTGTATATCTGCATTACACCTATACACACACACGTTCAGAACCATGCTTCCTGAAGTTGTGGATTCTTTAGAGAAACATACACCCTTGGGTTTTTTTGGTTTTGTTTTTTTTTTAAATCCTAGAGATAGCACAGCTGAAAGCACTGTGAAATCTTGCATTCTCGTCCTAGAAGCTGCCAGAAAAAACAAGCCTTTTATGCTTGAGGAGGCTCGAGATGTTTTTCTGCCAGTTGCGAGTCCTACGCCTCAAAGTAAAAGAGAGCAAGTAATGTCTGTGAAAAAAGTTTTCCTAACAGACAACATGAAGGCAGCTCTCCTATGCTTTGCCAATCCATAACTAATAAAGTTCCTTTGTTGGCAGAGAGTCAATTTTGAAACTAATAAGGAAAATTAAAACAGGTGATGTAGTGGCTATCTCTAAAGGGGAGATTTTTGAGTGGAAAGTGAAGTAGAAACTGGGTTATGCGTCTCTGAATAAATGGCCTCCCATCAGAAAAAGATTAATTTTAAATCCCTCTTCTAGTTCTTATATTAAGGATAGTTTAATTCACCTAGAGCTATTTGGCCTTGAGGATGAATTCCTACAATTAAGTATTTATGATTGAAAGTGCTGCCATGGAGAGCAGACAGATGAATATCATTTTAGGAGTACTGTGAATCATTAAATGAGTTGTAGAACATTTTTCTGGGCATGAGCACTTTTAAATTTCAGGCTAAGGCTACAATAGACTTCAGCGTAAGGCCTGATGTGTTGCTGTACTTAGGTGTTTGAATAACTGCACAATCAACATTTACTAATGTATTTATATGACTTTAAACTTCTTACAGTTAATTGAAAATATGTTGCCTTTTGTATGTGAATATACTGCTGAGCTCAAATACATTTTTCAGATTAGTGCATTAAGTGTTAGTGTCAGGTAATGGACTTAACCTGCTTCTGACGTGTTGGCTTCTTTTGGCTCAAGATAGGCATGGCTGCTTTCCCTGCTTCTGTATAAAGAGAGGCTGGATGTGGAATGTCATACAAACCTGGACAGATGACAAGAAAACAGTGCTAGCTGCCAGCTACCTTCTCTCTGTTTGTCAGGATTAGTGCTTGCTTTTTGTTAGCATGGCTCAATGCATCGTCCTGTGTCTGACTGGCATATCGGGAGGACGTAAACTGAAATACTGGCCAGACAGGCTGGCACTTTTTAGGCTCAGGAGAGGAAACACACATAGGGCTACTCCTTCTGATTAAGGAAAGAACATTGGTCCACAGCTTGCCTTTTCTTGGCACAGCCTGTCCATTCCCAGAATTGCTTGCTCCTCCTGCAAGCAGTTTTTCCAGTTTTGTGGAAATTAAAGCTCAAACAGTAGTAGATCTAATTGGACAGGCTGCTTGAAGCAGTACCCTGTACTGTACCCAAAACTGTCCTGTGACAGAGCTCTGCCTGCAGCAGGGAAGAGAAATTAACCAGTGCATCTCCTCCATAACAACCTCGGCTTTCATACTGGTGTTTTAAGAACAATGCCAGTTTCAGTGTGGCTCAAAACTGCCATCGATGAGGAGCAGCCTCTGTGCTGTTTGGTCATGAGGTGGCAATCCTGTCCTGAGGTGGGGTGAAAGACTTGAGGGGAAGAGTAACAACTCCTTCAGTCATCTGATTTTAATCCCTTACCATATGTTACTTGAAGTCCTTAGATGCCCTCTACTGCCATATACCAGAATTAACAGATGGCTCTGTGTAACCAAATTCAGATTTGCTTAAGTTTGTTATTATCTCTCTGTTTTTATAGATTAACAGGGAAGGGGAAATAATAACCATAATTATTACAAAATATGCAAAGCATTTTATAAAGTGTGAGTTTGGGCTAGACATATTTTCTGACTTTCAGTGCCATTGCCATATATTTCAAAATTTAACACTAATTTTAGTAGTCTCTTCAGAGCTCATTTCTCTCATAAATTATCCCTCTGTGAATATATGTGATCTGGAAAGATGCCTGAGGCATAGCAGAATTTTTCCCCAGCATTTCATGCCACATGATGCTAGACAGAAGGAAGCTGCAAAACCTGCTGCTGTAGATCAGCCTTTGTTCTGGTGAGGAAGGAAAGGATGTGTTTAGCCATCAGATATATCTTTTGTGTGAGACAGAACAGCAGGTAAGATGTACCTAAAATGGAACAAGAATTAAATTTCTGTCCTACCTTTGCCTGTGTTATGACAAGTTTTGTGTGCTGGCAGGCACAAAGCAATCCTAATCAAACAGAACTAATCTTGGAGGAAATTATTCCCCAAGCTCTTAAGTATCAAGTGGCTTTGTGGTGCTTGAGCTTTAGCTGTGTTGGGTATGTCAACGCCTTCCTTTTCCTTCTATAACGAAAAGCCAGCAAAACAATCCCACCTTTAATTCCCTGACCCAGGTTTCTATCTCTGATCTGAGTGGGTTTGTTCCAAATTAGCAGCTATATTTTGTGTACATTTTTAAATATGCCTTACCTTTCCTGAGGAAACTATTTTTCTTTCTACTCTGGGTGTTTGCTGGTGATGTTACAAATAGAAGCAGGCGTGGCAGGAGGGAGCATGAGCTTTCCAGCAGAACATGTGACAGCAGGGACCTGCTCCAGGTAAACAGAGGACATGCAAGAAGGCCTCTGCTAGGCCAGTAAAAAAATTGAGTTCATGAAGGGTGCAACTTTCACACTGTGCTTTCTTTTCCCTCCAGCACAATCCTCTACTTTCAGGCACACTGGTCTAGAATATGGTGCTTACATTTTTCAGGAATTTTTATAATTTTTCCAGAACATAATCTCAAACTAACATAAGTCCATAGCAAAATCTTATTGTGAATGGGGGCTTTGTTCCGGGAGACTATTTTTGAAAATGCCAGGTTATCAGTTAGCCATTGCACAAAAGGCTGAAACATGAATTTGTTCAGATGCCTTTGTTTCAGCATATTCATTCCTTCAATGTCTCCCCCCACTTTCTCCAAGAAATACACAGAGCTCTTCAAGTCCTCCTGGCAGGTGGGCTATATAATGTCATGGTGGTAAACCTGGAAAGCTTTACCAATTTATACTACCCAACAATGTGGTTCATTGCATGTATTTTTATTAGATCCCCATTTTCCCAATTTCTTTAAGGGCATTTCAATCTTTCAGTAGCTTTTTTTCTTCCCCTATCCATCAGGGAGTGAAATCATGTGTCCACAGAATGTAAATAACAGCTGTTTCTAGTCAATTTGCATTAATATGCTTAGCACTTAAAAATAGCTTATTTCTAGAGGCTTTCACAATCTATTCAAAATTTCTTCTTGGTGAGAGGTACTAGTGAGATGTTAATGAAATCTCTTTGTACAGGCTAATCAAAAAGGCACAGCAATAACAATGAAATTCTTCAAATGACTGATCAGTTATGCTTCTGAGTTACACTTCAGTCGACTGCTGAAGTGTATCTTTTAATCTTCTTGGGCATTTTAAGATCAGTCCTTAGGCTGCTCTAACTGTTCTAATGGGGCAAAATATGCCAGGTAAGGAGATCAATGGTTTAAAAAATATATGCTGAACTGTTAGTGTATTTCTTGTAAAATCAATTTATCATACAAGTACAGCTGAACAGGAAGAAGAAAAAACACCTGGCAACGTATTTAAAGGGAACAGCTTATTTGCCAGTGTCACAGATCTTTGAATAAACAAATACCTTATGCCCTGAGAATAACTGAAAACCAGCTCTTTTGTTTTTTATTATTTTCTTTTGTTGATATTTCATGAACCCTAAAGCAGATACACATTTTTATTTATTAATGCCTAAATGAAGATCCTAAAAATCATGTCCAATTACTGTGGGGTTTTATCCTCCAGAAAAACTTTGGAAAGTTTGAAAACTTTCACCTCACTATTTTGCCAAGTGTCCCAACTTGAACCTTTTCTTCAGATTTTTTTGATCCTCTGAAGACTGAAAATTACAGAACAATGACATTTAGTGACCTTTGGTATGGTTCATTTACTCCAATTTTGACTGTGTAGGAAGATGCTTGCTCCTAAATCCAGATTTTGTTTGGTGCTACAGAAATGCACTTTCTTCTCTGCATATTTGTTTATTCAGAAGAAAAATCCTTTTATTTTTACAGGAGTCTCAACTGGGGTGTCTCTGAACTGGAGACTCTGGACTGGTGACTGAAATTGCTTAGAAAAGACTAATTACGTGTGTGAGTAATCTAAGGTAATCTATGATCAGGTCATCTCTAAAAATACTGTGGCTTCACACTACCTGATTTCAGAGGGCAAGCTTGTATTTCTAAATTTAAAAAAATGTGCCTTCTGATGCCAAGAAGGACTTATACTGGGAACTTAAGAGGAATATAATATGGCTTATATACACACTAGCTGTGCTAGTTCCCTCTAGAGCAGACTCCTATATTCACATCCCACAGTCCCCCCTGGACTCCTTCTGGTGCCCCTCCAGACCCAACATGAAATTCTGATTTTTCTGTGTTATATTTCAGTTTGAAGTTTGTGATGTGAAGCTGTCCTGTGGCCAGTGAGAAGGGTGCTTTCCTAGATCCAAGCGAGGGTACGTGTTGTACGTTCGGGGATGCGGTAAGGCTTGAGCGTGCAGCCAGCTCGGGTGCTTTGGAAGAGCACGTCTTGTGAAGTCAAGCAAGATGTGACCTTGGGAGTGCTGCTTGGTGCTGTCCCTGCAGCAGTGGGAAGCTGTTTCTTTCAGCAGGGCTTGTGGAGCAGTGGGAGGCAATAAGGAGGTGTGGGAGCAGCAGAGGGGCCTGAGCTTGTCCCCAGGCTGCCACAGTGAAAGCATGCCCAGAGGGATCCTGTACATCTCTCTGCTGCCGGCGCCACCTTGGCTGTGGTAAAGCCCAGGGTCCTGGTTTCACCTGCCATAGTTACACAGGTATTTTCACTGCAGAATAAATGCAGCACTGTTAAAGAAATAAAAGGCTTCTTCTATATAATTTCCACAGAGTCATGAGTGAAAACTTTGAAACAGTTGTATTGAAACAAAGCACTCACCTTATTTTGTTAATTCAAGCTTTTGTCCCTGGACTGGACAGGGCACTGTGAAGGTACTAACCACTGCTGCTCTTCTCCTCACAGGCCATTGTGTCACCTCTCAGCCTTACCCGTGGCCTCTCTGGGTTCTTCAAATCTTTCTCCAACAAATATGGCCATATAAAGTCAGTGAACTGTAACCCCATGCAGCCAACACACAGTGTGTTTCTTTCAGTATTTTAATACAAATATATGCTCTAGAAAGGGAACTTCTCTGTCATTTTTCTTACCTCTCCTTTTGATGAACTTCCCATAAATTTTATTTGCTCTGTGCTTCTACTCTGGATAGGAAATCTTTTTTTCTTAATCCAGTTCTAAATACTGTGGAGCTCTCTGCCACTTTGTTACTCCATCACTAATGCCAGGATTTTAACTGTAGGAAAAATGGCATGGAGGAAAGGGAATTCTGTGAACATCTATTCTTGGAAAATAACAAATGAACCTATACTGAAACCAGCCAGTATTAAAAACTATAAAATAAATTTTAAAAAGGATATGAAGCCTTTTGTTACTTATACCAACCAAAGAAATGTTAATTAAGGGTCAAGGAAATATTTTTCCTAGCATTTGTTTATTATTCCAATAGAAATCATCAGTTTGTCTGAACTAAAGCAAAGGTGACTCCTGCAGCACAGCTCTGATGCAGTGTAACCCCTACAGACACTGATTTCAGAAAAACAGTACTTACCATATTATTTATTTAAACAAATCAAGCACATTTGAATGAGAAACTAGCAGTGTTTAACAGACAAGAAACTTCAGCAGTGAGTGTTTAAAAAACTTGGTGCTAATGATTAGGAGTGTTTAAGAAACACTAATCTTTACATTAAACTATTAAGCTCTGTTTTTTTACCATTAATGAGTAGGAAATACATGTTTGCACAGAAGGGTCATGCTTCAATAGTTTAATCTTTTACTTAGGTTAATTTTTATTCAATATGGTAACGACTTAGTGCAATAACTTTTCACTGTTCATTTAATTTTTCTCTGTAACCTTCATGGTCAACATTTTATTAGTTTTAGCAGAAGAGATGCTAAAAAACAGGTCTTGTAGATTTTTTTTTAATCATCCCACATTTTGCCGGTAGGGAGATCCTTTTGCTGAGGAATTAAACTTTGGTAGCAGTCAAAACTGATCTTGTTTAAAAAAGTAAACTGCCTCTGACCTGACTGTTTTTCATCTTGACAAGCAGTAAAGCTGAATATAAGCACAACTTTTTTCTCTATTTATATTTCATAAAGACCAGTTGGCAACACTTCTTAATTCTATTGGCTGCGCCAACATCTTGTGTTGTGACTACACAATGAAAAACTTTGTGATACATTATCCCTTTTCACCTACATCATGATGCTTAAGAAAGTGGCATGCCAGGCCATAAACTTCTACTTCTCCAGAAGCCATGAGATGCAAAATTGCTGACCACACATGCTGTTTAGTTCACGCAGCTTCCACATACCTCCCACTGTCTGATCTGCAGTGTTCCATTCCAACAGCTGTAGTTATACACAGTGGAACTAACATTCTGTAGCAATTGTATTTAAAGTTTCAGATAATTGCCCAGTAAATCATAATTTATCATGTTTGGGTTTTTTTTATCATGTTTGTTTTTGTAGAAGTACCTAAGGATAGCAATTGAAATCATAGGCTCATTTTATAAAAGGTGCCAGACAGATACATAAATAAGTAACTATCTTATTTCTCCAAACAGCTTATTATTTTTAGCATTAGAGAGTTGATTAAATACAAGGTGAGATTAAAATTCCATACACAGTGTACATTTACAAATTAAATGTGTGTGAATTACTCTATATAGAAAACGAAGAACTCCTTTATACATACTACATACTATTGAAGGCTAGCAGAAACACCAAAAATGGTTTTATCTGAATTTTAAGAGTATTTTGCACAGATGTGCTCCTAAATTAAAAAACAAACAAACAAAACAAGACAGATATCTGAATCTCATATTCATCCTCCCTTCACAGAAAAGGAAAATGCATCTCCAGAGAACAGCTGGGTGACATATTCTAGACAATAAAATGTTAAAATAAGATCAATTGCCTTGTGCATGTACTTTTTCTGTGCTGACTGACCATAAGAGGTGCCTTTGAAGATTAACTCAGGTTCAGATGTTTAATTAGTATCTGTCTCAATCTTGGAGATAACCCCAACTTTTATGTATTGTAGGTACACAATTTGTTTCTTTATATGGGTTACTAGTGGGTTTGCTCTAGGTCAATTTTGTTATATTGCAGCATTAAAATAAAATATACATCATCTATTATAGATGAGGAATGCAGTCTACATCTATTTGATCTCTCAATTTCATAACTTTGTATTGGCTTTGAGGACAGAATGAGCATGTGAGAAATTACAGCAGAGAAGCTGCTAAAATTCATAAAGACTGGAGTAACTGAGACATGCAGTGGTACCTTTAACAAGCAGTCAGTATTGTAACTTATAATGACCTGCCGCAACGATTTACTGTGGAATAGCAGAATTTGGACACGGCAGGTCCGGCCCTGTGCGGTGCTGCCTCCCGGTGGTGCCACGCACAGCCTGCACGGCCGCTCCCGCGGCGCGCACCCAAGGGAAAAACCCGCCTCAAAAGCATCCCTTTTGTTTTAATCTGGGAATAATTAGAGGAGGGAAAAGAATTCTTTTCACTAAGGCACCACGGTTAAGTGAGCTGCGCTTTAAATCCTGTGACGTAAATGGTCCGAATTCCTGTTCGGGAGCACGGGAACAGGCGGCCCAAGGAGGTTGTGGAATTTTCTTCTCTGCAGAAATTCCAAATGCACCTGGCTGTGCTCTTGTCACCTCCTGCAGGTGACCCTGCCTTAGCAGAAGCGTTGGACAATATGATCTCCAGAGGTCCCTTCCAAACCTAACAATTCTGTGTGTCTGTGAATTAAAGGCAACATTTTTAATAGATGATGGAAACAGAATTTTCTAATGGCATGCAGGACAAGCAAGGCTGAGGAGACTGTTAGTGAGACATTTAAAAAACAAAAGTCCCTCAGTAAGATGTACCCAACTGTCTACTATACACAGCAACGAGCCTAAGACACTCTGGAACACTCAATAGCTACTAGGTACAAAGCAAGTGGCTAAGTGCCCAAACTTGGATACAAAGTGCCAGAACAGACTTAATATTGTAAATTTTATGCAACTTAAGCTTTCAATAACAAGGACAAAGAACAAGGGCAACAGAAAACAGAAATCCAAAAGTAACTTTCAAATTATTTTTTGGTGTTTTTTTTTGTTTGTTTTTTTTTTTTTTTTGCATAGAAGCAGAACAATAATCAAGTGGATGAATTCTGAATTCTAAGTTTTCAAGTGAAGAGAAACAATGACAGTTGTTTGAGACCTAGAAAACTGAGGGCTTCAAATTGTGAGAGTAGTATTTTGTGTCATACCTCGGGTAACCCAGGAAAAAGATTTAGCAAAAGAAAACACAGTAAGATTGAAGGCAACAGTACAATGCAGGGAAAGATTTTAAAACATCACTGTTACAAAAGGGCACAGGGTACATGTAGTGAACATGTATTTTAGATAGTTTCCAGACACTGGGCAGAAGAGGAAGTACTTTAAAGATAGCAGACAAGCACATAATAGATTTTTAGCTCTCAAAATGCCTGAAAAGTATCCAAAAGTGTTTGGGGAACATTGTGAAACCCAATGTTTCTACAGTGATAGTGGATGTTTGATCACAAACAGGGTTTGATAGGCAAGAACCGACAAATGTCATAACAGAAGGTTTCACTGTAAAGCAAAATTTCTTAGCAACATTTGGCAGCAGTAAGCAAAATATGGGAAAAAGAATGGGGGAAAATAATTGTAAGTTTAAATTAGTCCAAGGATATCTCTTCTTACACCGGAGTGAAGTTAAATGGTAACAAATTATGTCTCAGCTTTCCAAAAATAAAGGGGAATCAATTTTATGCATTGGAACGTAACAAAACACTATACAAGATGTAAGTTCACTTACATACCAGAGTCCTTACCAGGCACCTCAAATTGATGAAAAAACCAAAATTTGCTGTACTAGAAATTACTACAAATTTAATTTGTAGTAATTTCTGCCTGGACTATTTTAAAAGTTATAGTCCAGGCAGAAAAAGACACAATTATGTTAATGCAATTGAACTTAGAGTTAAGCAGCCATCCTTTCCAGAGACCCCATAGACATTACTTCACAACAGCAGACTAATTATGTTAGCAACACACCCTAATAGGGAGCCAAAATCACTTGGCTGATGGTGGCTTGAGCACGGATTCTGTTATCTTATAAGCACAACAGAGTGAAGGAGCAAAACGATTTCATGCTCTGCCATGATAAATCATTATCAGCTACCCAGCATTTGGAGTTCACTGGCACTAGTTTTCCGTAAAAATTTCCACAAGCATTTAAAGGCAGTCTTTTTACACACATCCACTGTTGCTTTTTCCACAAATAAAGGATGTTCAAGGGAAAAAAGGTTATTCAGTAGTATCTTTAGAAACCAGCAGTTTCTCTCAACTTCAACTGAGAAGATGAGCGGTACTCAACTTCTAGCAAAATCTGTAGAAAACGCACACTGGCAAAATGACACTAGACTAACAGAAGAAAGAAAACTCTTCCTAGGTTATCCAAATTGCTTTGGAAGGGAAATGCAATAAAAATATATGATGTATATGAGAAATTATTTTCTGATTATTTAGAAGGATCTACTAAGAAGGTTTATTGAAGTCACTGGGATCTCTGCATCCACACAATGTTCCAAGCTAGCCCTTTCTATCAGAGGGCTGATGCCTAAAACTGTAGACTGGAACAAAGGTTTTTGCCTGTTCCTGAAGGACTATTACAAGAAGAACATTTATGTACTACAAAATGCTAAAGCAATGAAGATGTTTTAATTTAAAGCATTTTATGTAATAAAGGGTCAATCCTTCCTCCTTGGTACGCAACAAAGAGCGGTGATTACCTTGCTGATATAAACAATTTCTACTATGATACAGCTATTCTAACTTATGTATGAACACAGCATTCTCACTGAGTGGCAGCTGGGGTGGGATTGAACAAAAAAGCCCCACATGAACCATGAATGCACACAGTAGTTCTCAGATATTTGAGAATGCTGGATGATTTAGAAAGGCAAGTTACTGTGTCTGGGATGCTAAAAATTAACCAAGTTGGCCAGTTTTCCATACATAACCATAGGCTTAAATACAATCACTTGGCTGATGTATAATTAAACATGGAACCAGATATCTTGCAAGTGTAACAGAAGAAGGAAAACTATTAATTTTCACAAATACCTCAAATAATATTTTTCATAAATACTATTTCATTAATACTTCAGTATTCAAGCTCACCTGCTGTTACTAGATTCCTAAAAGGAAAAAAAAAAAAAACTATCCCACTCAAAACCACCAAACCCTAACACGTCCATTTCTAGGCTTCCCACTTTGACAGAAGACCTGTATGGATTCACTTGACCAATGATGAGCCTTTGACCTCTTAAATTTAGTTAGAGCACTCCATCCCTGTTATATCCTGTTCTAAGACCAGTCCATTTGCTGACCAGGAATGCACAACTGCCTTCATTGACTCACTGTTTTATCAGTGCCATTTTGTTGTTTTTTGTAGAAAATAACAGTCAAATCAAGTTAAGCACATTCTGTTACAACCAAGCATGTAACTTTCTGTAACTTTTATTTCCAATCAAAATTAACAGCAAAGTCCTGATGAACAGGGTTATCTTCATTATCGGTCTTTAGGAGGATTAGGATTCTTGCGTCTTCTATGATACCTAAAAGAAAAAAAAATATTGCAGTGAGTGCGAGCTCTGGACAGCCTTTATTTCTGTGGTATTTCTGCTCCCAGTGAGTGATCAGAGGTTACACAAGGAAGTGAAATACAAGATACATGAACACAATCCATCACCATTCATTAGATGTCATCTCTGTTGTTTGTGGAGTTACATAATGCTACTCATTTCTACTGCTACAAGCACGCAATAATCCAATTAGTTCTACAGCTGAATAGGAACAAAGGCTGCTGTTTATTCTTAATCCTTTGTGTGAAATTAATTTTATTACATGGTCAGCCTTGCCTTTGGCTAAAATGATTGCTATAGAACAAAGACGTTCAAAGGAGTTAGCTGTGCCAGACTGTATGTTAAATTGTGTAATATTTTGCAGAAAAACTAAAAAACCCAAATTCTTCAGAACAAAAAATGATCCACACTTTCCTTTTAATTATGCATGCTAAACAAGGCAGATCCTGTCTGATCTTCATCAGAGTGACAGCTACCCTTTGGTCATAAAAGTCCTACCGTCCCATTCCTTATATCTACTCCCAAAGCACATTAATTAAAAGTTTTCTGTGGACAACAACAAAATTTGCCTGTATTATTTCTCCATAGCTACAAAATTAGCAGCTATTGAAAGATGGCATAACATGGAATAGAAGGGAGTACCACACCAGAATGCTGCTTGTTTACATTAGAATACCTGAATGTCCAGAGTTCCTCTTTAAGCTCAGTCATGTATATGTGCACCTGTCCTCCTCGTTGACTTCTGATTACAAGGCATACTAAAGAGAACTTTTGACCCTTCCAAATAAAAAACCTCTACTACTCTTAAGTCTGAGAATCATCCCATTGAGGTTGCTAAGGAATAGGCAATGCATATTTCCAAGCTGTATTTGGTTATGTCCATTGAGGGTATTTTACAAACTAGATGCTGTCGTGGAACTTTGATGACTTGAAGCAGTAGCTAACTGGATGTATGAGAAATGTCTACACTGTCACATATTTTACAAAAAAAAAAATGGCAAAGACTATCAAAAGAGCAATGTTAAAAAAGCCCCTCTTTAGATACAGTATTCCATCTACCTGCATTGAAAATTTCATGTAGTAGCCCAAATGCTAGAGGCATCTCATGTGACATGACTCATCCTAGGTTGAATCTGGTCATTAAATTATTCCAGTATTTCCCTTTACTTCCAAAAGGAACAAACAAATTGAAAACACTTACTGTCCCACAGGATACCAGCGATGTTTTGTTGTGTAAAACATTTTGCTGAGCTCTTCAATTGTAGGACCTCTATTGTTCTTTAGCTCTTTTTCATTCAATCTGGATTTTAAAACTTGATCGAGGTTTTCTTCTTTATTATTCACTGGATCTGGCCGTGGTATGGGCTAGCAAAACAGTAATGCATATATATGTCCTGTTTCTTCTTGTTTTATTTAATTGAGAACGTCAAAAAGCCAAGCTACATAAGAGTAATCTGTAAAGCTATCTAACAGCTGAAACCAAAAAAACACAGAAAAATACCTGCAATTGCACTGGCTGTTGATTGTCCCCACCTTCCCACCCTGAATGAAGCCACACCACTGTGGAGCAGATGTCTAGACACATCTATTTACCCTAGGTGCTACAGGTGATGACCCTTCCCCTAAAACCAGCATTCCTACAGTCATTATTGCAGATCTCAATCTTAGGATTCACTAGCTGAATCATCACCTTCAGTACTACTAACACAAAAGTATCCACACTATTCCTAGTCAGAATTTTATTCACAGCAATCATCCTCATTGCTAAAAATCTTTCAGAGGATATGTACCTTTGAGAAGGATGTAATTTCCTAATTTTTTATGCAACAGGTAAGACCAAGTTGTTTGTTTTCAATTGGAAACACAACTACTACCATTATTACAAATATTTTTTCTTCTTTTAGCCTTTTACACCTCTTTTCCTTGAGGTACGTGCAACTGACAGATTTAAAAAACACTGCTATGTAATTTGAAGGTGAAAAGTGCTAAAATGATTTATGATTCAATGGAGAATTTTCACATTGGCTACTTCAGTAACATAGCTGCCAGCTGCAGTATTTTACTAGCACATGAGAACTGGAAATTTAAACAAAAAGTGTACACTAAAAAAATTTATCTAGGTGTTAAACCACAACACTAGATTTACTTTCATCCATGTAAAGAACACACTGAAACTACTACTGATAGATTAAAATCAATATTTAAAGTTTTGTGGCTTTTATGAACTCAATGCTGAATAGAATTTAAAGTTTGAGTTGAAAATAGTAGTAGCAGTATTTCTTTGTATTCTCTTGCCCAGTAGGACATGTGAGCCATAACCTGTATTCCAATCACCCTCTCTGAGTAGTACCTGCATAGACAAGACACTATTTTCTCTGTAGTGCACAAGTGTTTTAGTGCCTTGTTTAACTCTATTAGAGCTACTGTATGCTGTGATATCTGAGCTTCTCTCACTCTACAACCTTCCCTCAATTCAACTAAGAGTAAATTCCTCCTTGTGGAAGGAGCTATAATCATCAGTCATTTACTTAACAGATGTGCTGATCACATGCTAAAAAATATTTCTCATTAAAAAGATGCTCTAAAGACTCAAACCTAGTGACTACTAAATGCCTTTACAAGAGTAAGAAATATGAATGTGCACACTTGGACATACTTTTGTATGCTCGTATGGAATCTCAAGCGAAGGGTGGTAGCAGACAATTGTCTTCAAATCAGATGTCACTGCAAGTTCCACTTTGCTATAAAAAAACCCCAAAAAACTCATAAATCACAAAAGCACTGAAAACCTGAGCAGCCCAAGTCCCAAAGAAAACTGGATTTGACTCTGCATTTATGAATCATTAATAATCTTCTATAAAGTGGGGGTCAAATATTTGATCCAAACCTCCAATTTTTGTTTCCTCAGTCATCTTCCTTTTTCGATGGAAAGGGAAAAAGGGCTAAAATAAATTATTAAATTAGCTGGAAATATGAGTTGGAAAAAAAATCTTAAATACTTAAAGACTTGCATATAAAACTCCAAACAGGTGGGGATAATGATCTCTAAGACAACATGCCTTTATAAGATGTATGGCATCTGTAATGAAATAGCAGGAAACAAAGCAAAGTTTGGGGTTCCAAACTTTCTATTACATAAAAAATGCTGAACAAAAAGTAATACTGAGAGTTTCATAGTGAGAATATAACTTTTCTCACCTTCCCATGACATGTTAAGCTTCCTAAAGCTGTGGATGACATGAATTCAGTGTTTCTCACTTTATTTGTATCATCTTTTCCCATTTCTACATAGGTTTCCCATGCAGCAGCACAAAAAATACCCGGACTTTGTCTTAACAAGAAGCATCAACGGAAATGACTAAGCTAATTTTGCTCTTCCACAAACAAAATTGCAGAGGTACTGGGGGTCATCAACATGTTTAGAACAAGTGCTACATGATTTTTCATCACACATTAAAACATTAACTGAAACATTAACTTCACAATCATTACTATCAGAGACAGTACTTTAGCTAAAATTATTACATATATCTAATATTGGCAATAGATGTATTTGATACTATTACATGATGACCTGACAACAGAGAGAGAGAGTAGCCCTGGAATAAACATTACATGAAAAGGCCACACATCAAAGCACATTTACATACCAATTGTAGTCTTCAGGGAGAATTGAGTATGTAGATTTATGGCAAGCATGATACACAGCCCCATCTGCAATAAAAACCCAAGAATTCTGATACAGAAACAAGCAGAGCTGTGCCCAATTAAGGATGTTTACATTTTCAATTTTCATTCTGTTTCAAGTCTTAATCAGGGATTATAATCATATTCAGTTTTAGATTAACAAAACCCAAATACTATCTAAATAGACATTCATTTTAGTACACAGCTTTCTAGCAGTGCCATAAAAAAAACACAGTATGCAGGCAGCTATGACCTATGCTTACCTTCCTAGTGTTATTGCTTACCTGAGTAAAATCACTATATGAACAAAATACCTATAGAATTCACCATTAGGAAATATCCTTTATACATGTAAGGACCATTACCTTATGACTTTAAGGGAAGATCATCATTTCATTCATAGCAATATTTATTACAAAAATCAAGAGGGGCTCTGACTGGATATGAAGAGAAATGTTTTCCTCATGAGGACAGCCAACTAGGGGGATTGAGATCAAGGCAGGCCTGTGAGTTCTCTGTCCTTGGAGATTTCAAAGACCCAACAAGCCCTGAGCAACCTGATGTGACTGCAGAGCTGACCCTGCTTTGAGCAGGAGCTTGGATTACAGACTACTCAAAGTCCCCTCCCCATGGTTTAATTCCCATTCTTGATAGAGTCATAGAATAATTTAAGTTGGAAAAGACTTTCAAGATCATAGAGTCCAAACATAAGCCTAATATAAGGTATTCAATAGCCCCTCACACAGGAATCATCCTGCAAGCATTGCTTTCCACAACAATGCAGGTATGCATGCCTAAGGCAGGCCTGGGATGTGCCTGGAGTTGACTTCCACTGAGAACCCCCTTCCTTTATTGCCGGAACCTGACACAAATCCCCATGAAGTTTCTGTGTCCACTGAAGCTTTTTCAACAACTATGCTTTTAGAACAGAATTATGATCACAAGAAACAAGTCTTTACATGTTCTGAGCTTTCTGTTAAGTCATAAAAAGATTTCAACTTTATCTGACATTATTTTATTTAGACCATCTTTTAATACAAATAGGATTCTTCATGGCTGCTCCTGGAAGAGGGAGAGAGCATTCATTGTGTCAAGACTTGGCTGAAAAAACCAAGAAGAAACTTTTGTGTAGCTATTTTCCTCTCAGAAATATTTTAGATGCAAATTCTTAAATTCAGAATTACTGTTAGCATTTCCACTCTACAGTTCTTCTAATTAAACTATTCTTAGTTATTAAGCAGTTGAGTTCTGGTAAACTGCAACTAGTTTGTATTTCTTCCTACAATTTCTTTCCCTTCCTTGCCCACTTACCTCTAAAATGTAACAGGTCTATTCTATTTTCTCTGTCACTGTTTTTTCTACCACCTTATCTTCCTTATGTCTTTCTATTGACATCTAAAACATGGACAAAAATCTAAGAAATAGTACTGTCTCTTTCTACTTGTTCTCTGTTTATGTTAAGTAATGAGATTTTACTGCAGCCTTTTCTTAGCACTCAGTGGTAAGAAGGGTGGTATTTACAAGCTAATCAATTAATTTCGGGAGCAACCTATTTGGACCATGAAGGTTTTAAAAGCACAAAAAAAAAAAGGAAAAACAAATAAAGATGTCCTTTAAATTACTGTTAGAATACAGTACAGACTTGATTCTGTTCAAACAGAAAAATCACTTCCATGCTTCCATTACCTTAAACAGTATAGGAAAGAGGCTCTCAAGAAACAAATTTTAATATGGGACTTCCACAATTTCATCACTACTTACCCTGCAGTGGGACCTGCTTACAAGTTGCTACTGAACGCATCCAAAAGAGGCTGGACCATGCAGTTCTAAGTGACATAGCCATGCTGACAGCAGAGAGGAAGCCAATCCTGGACAAGATGGAACTCAAAGAACTTTTTCTCTGCAGAACACCCTCTGAAAGAAACCTGAAAGTTTTAGTTACAAAGTTTTGTAACTATTCAGGATACAAAAGACTAAAAAATTTCTTGATTATCTTAAGAAAAACTAAAATTTGTGCAACGTAATTCTTCTTCATAATTGTCAATTGTTTAGAAGTCCTTATCACTTAAGATAATGGTATCTGTCTCCCTAACAATCAAAAGTAGCACAAGACTTTACTTATCGAGAGGGAATCTTTGAAGCTTTTCAAAAAAAGCTTCCACGCTTGTGCCTTCTCACAGGCTTTTCTACTGGCACTCACCCACCTAAAATTTCATCCTTTTTTCTGCACACCCCATAAAATTACTCGTGAAATATGCTTTTCTTCTTCACAATGTAAATACCATCACCCAGTACAAAAACAGAAGTACTTATAAACTACACTTGCTGTAGATAAAAAACTCTAAATGCAGTTAATTGGTTTCATCCATCTCAAAAGCAATACACCTAAAAACTCAGAAATACAATTTAGAATACCTTAAATGTTACCCAAAATTTCACAGAAGCAGAAAAACATCTTACATTTTCATTGTCTACTGAAAAAAAAATTGCTTTAAATAGAGACTTATAACAAAACCTAGAAAAACGTAAGTGGAAACAGTTTAAGGACATGCACATTAAAAAAAAAATAAACAAGAACCCTTTAAAAGTACTTCATATTTTGCGCTGGTAAGAACATCACCAGAAATGTGCATTTTCCAATTTCGATATATAATAATTCAGCATTCTTTTTATTAGTGCCCACGCTACTGAAGTTAAGGGAACACCGACACCTACAGAGCTGCTCATAACTTGCCCTCAGAAGCTCATCAACAAAAAGGGTGCGAGCAACGCGACGGATCTCGGTCCAAGGACAGGGGTCAGGTACCAGCCCATTCCCGGCCCCACTGCGGGGACCACTCCAGTTTGAATGCGAACAGTCCCATCCCTGAGACAGCGCACAGGAAACTACAATGCGTGTGCCAGCAACGCGCGGGAACACAAAACCCGAGGCTTAGAATTAAAGAAGACATTTAGCATTAAAAGAAGGTCAGTAATCCGTCAAAGCAAGCAAAAGAGTACCCGTTATAAAGTCCTGAGCGTGCCGCAGTGTGCAGAGCCGCAGCCCGGCCCCGCTCCGCGCTCCCCCGCGGGCACTGCGGGCACTGCCAGCTCCGCACCAGCCCCGCCGGCGGAAGCGGCGCCGCGCGCTCGTTCCGGTTCCGGTTCCGGCGGCGCCTCGGCCCGCGGCACGCCGGGACTCGTAGTGCGGGCGGCGGGGGCACCGGCACCCCGTCCCCTTTCGCCCTCCGCGCTGCCGCGCCACAGGCCACAAACCCTGAGCCGCTTCTTATAAATGTGGTGGCAGAAAGGGCTAGGCCGGGCCGGGCGGGCAAGCGGACACACAAACACAGATTCACCGTGTCAGTTAAATTGGAAAAGACCTCTGAGATTATCTAGTCCAATCTTTGACCTATCTACACCTTGACACTAAGGTCGTGGCAGTGAGAGCCATGTCCGGTCATTTCTTGAGCACCTACAGTGATGGTCACTCCACCATCTCCCTGGGGAGCCTGTTCCAACGTTTAACAGTCGTTTCTGTGGAGGAATTCCTCATGATATCCCACCTGAACCTCCCCAGCCTTGAGGCCGCTATCTGTTGAGCTGTTGTACACAAAACCCCAGGTTCATTACCTGATGAACAAGCCAATAATTAGCCACTGTGGACAGCACTGCCACAGGTTGTCCAACCCCCACCTCATCACAACCTCTTCTCAGGGAGTTGTAGAGAATGATGAGATCCCCCTGAGCCTCCTCCAGGCTGAACAGCCCCAGCTCCCTCAGCCGCTCCTCATGGGACCCTTGGTCAAACACTCACTGCTTGCTCTGGTGGTCCCCGTGCTGCGAGGGTTTTGGGAGCTCAAACCCACCGTGGAGGCATTGAGGAAACCTCAGCATTGGCAGCAGCTGTTCAGCTGAGGGAGAGGCACAATGCCCCAGCAACAGGCAGCAGTGCACCTGCCAGTCCTAGGAACATGCCAACATGCCATAGTCTTATATTAGCTGCAAAATAACTCCCTCTAATCCCATAATTCGAAGGGATATCTCCAACATTATTAGTTATTTCACAAGCTTGCAAGCATAGCCTGCTTGCTTTCCAGGTTAAATGACACAGTGGCTGCAGCAGGTTCCTCTGTTCAGCCAGCCAGATCTTCACAGTAGCTGTAATACTCTTCCACAGGAAAGGCCTGTGGATCTTATGTAGATGAAATTGCATGTTTTCAATATTCAAGGCATACAGAAAACTCACCTGAATGTCCCAGGCCCACTGCTACTCTGAGGGTACTTGCTGTACTTCTTTCGTAGACTGAGTCACAAAGCGTTTCAAAGACAAGGTTCTATTTAGACAACATAGATAAAAGACAAGAAAAGACAAAACCAATTGTCTAACCTGCTGCTCAAGTGTCTGAAATGGCTCCAGCACTTTTGGCATTTATATATCCATGAGGCCTTTAAGTCACATCAGCAGACTGTTACTCTTTTGGAGACTCTTGGATAGTGTCTCCTGGAAGGCTGCAACCTCTTCCAGATATCTTCCAATGATTGCATCTTTTCTGGTCATTGACTGTGGTATTGCAATTTCGTGCTGTCATCAGTGAAAGCTTCACAATTTCAGTGATGTTTAACTTTGGTCTGCAGTTGCAGAGTTGTAGTTACACTAATAACTTCCAGCAATATAGCAGAAGTATAGCCAGAAATCAGTAGTCAAGAGCTGATCACTCCCAGTAGTGCTGACAAAGATTTCTTCTTGAGTATTTTTCTATACAGAGGAAGATAGAAGACATCCATTTTGGGGCTCCCTGCAATATTGGATTCACTGCACCACAGAAAAAGGGGACAGAGATGGGCCAAAATGTTTTACATACTGCTTAGAGAGATGCAACCAAGGTGAGAAATCACAGCTCTACTACAAAGCTTCTCCAGATTTGTGGAGATGAACTCACTTTGTCATTCCAGCAACTTTCTGTGTGCAGATATGGAGGCATCTGATCTGGGCTCACGCACCAAACAGAAGCAATACAGTTCTATGTATTTTCTGCTTTGTAAGAACTCATGATTCCCACAAGGAAATCCTTCTACTAGGATGAGGGCAGCATCCTATACAATCAAGCACTCATCCAATACAAGCAAGACAGTGATTCTACTGATGGACAAGTAAAACACTTTGAGGATTTTAAACTCAAGGACAGTGCTGAAAAAATAAAATAGTAATAAACTGGCTGAAACAAGTGCACTCTGGAAATTAAAACAAAGGGATGAATCTCCATTTAATGAGTGAGCTTCAGGAATATCTTGTCCATAGGCATAGTGGGGGTAAACAGAGTTATTTCAAAGTCAGTCTTGCCAGGAGCAGTTTGTGACAACGTGGGAACTCCTCAGGATTCTTGACTTTCTCCTTGTCAGCTGCAGTGGGACACACCTGTGTGCAAATGCAATGTGTGCTACTTGTATGTGTTTGTATGTGAACCTCTGACAATCACATTAGGCCTTGATTTCCTTCCTAGGAAATGCTAAGTAAAATTAAGGCTTCTCTGAATTTTTGAAGATGCTTATGAATTAATTGTCATAGCTTCTTTAAAAGATTGCCTAAACGCAGGGATGATGATGACTGTGGTTGACAACTCTGATTCTTAGCTGCTTTCTCAAAAGGGTATTGTTCACCCATGCAGGAGACAAAAATTCTTTGCTGTGCAGTGGAAAACTTGAAGTTAATTCCCTTCACAGCTGAAGACCACTGTAAATTTCACCTGTTTGTTTCTCCAGTGGAAGACACTTTTTTTCGTCTCTATATGGATGGCAACTCTTAAAAAAAATTAAAAACCTCCCTAGCCCTTTAGAAATTGTCTTGCAACAAAAAATATTAAAACTTTATATGCTTGAGTATATTTGTCATGTTTACAATATAAGACTTCTGTGGTGCTCCTACATTACTGTTTCCTACATCAATTTATTTGCTTTAATAAGGACAATTTTTTACTCTTCAGTGCTATATGTACTTCCTGAGGACTGCATACACACTTGCAGATACATGTGCTCTCCTCAGACACAAGTTTGAAAAAGTAGAGTTTCCAGTGTTCCTGATGAATGTGACCAACAAGTCTCCTAATGGTGGGATTTTATAGGCTGGTGGCATTGAGTTGTTAATGACTAAGAAGCTAATTCATTAACGAGATTGTAAAGATCACCAAAAGCTTTAATTTGAAGCTACAGTCTGTACTGCTTGTTTTCAATGACTATTTTTTTTTCTGTAAGGATTTTATTCTGGAAATGTGCACTTTTAGAACATCCCCGTAACAGCAAATCTTGTAACCTATATCCTAGTTCTGAAAAGTTGCAATTGAAGGTACCACAGAACTTTCTTTTTATATTTTAAAAACTGAACAACATACCCTGTTAAGCTTCCAGGCTAGTTTTAGGTGGTTTCTATAAAAAGATTTTTAGGAGATAGTAGATGAAGTCTATCCCCTCCCTGACGCATAATGTTCTGCAAGTGTATTCTTAGCAGCATGTTGTGACAGATTACAGCTTTCTAAAGGGAGATGGGAATTGCTTAAGGACAGCTCAGAAGCGTGACTACACACTTCTCCAGCATGTCTGGAGATGGGGTTATTAATAACTGCCAGGGCCCTTGCTTGCCTCAGCAGCTTGTAGACAGCAAAGGGGAGAGTCGCCAGTCTGTACCAACTCAACAGGAAGGTTGTTCTCTCCATTCATTACCTGTGGAGATACTATGGAGACACTAATGCTGAGTTCCAAACCTCTGGGACTTCATGTCTCTGGAAACCTGGAAAGTTTTGTTTCTAGGTTGCTCTCTAACTGAAGATAAATCGTCAGCCTGCTCTTACTCCAATAGTCAATTACAAACTTCTCCAGCAAATGTTTGCTCTAACTGATCAGATGGTTGAGCTGTAGTTAGGCTGATGAGGGCAGGACTATGTCAGTTGGCTCTGTTTTAGAACAAGAAATTTATAAATCAGAGATATCATCTGCACTGGAGTGGGTTTTGTGTGAGCAGTTGCACATGCACTCACAGCCCTTCTGAGAAGTGAAAAATTGGGACCTGGCTGTTCTAGCTCTTTTGCTGCAGTGGCATATTTAGGAAATTGTTACTTAGGAAAATCATTCAGGCTAGATCATTGGCAAAGTGAATATAATAGACATTTATTTTTTTCCTAGAAACCAATGTTTCAAAATATTCCTAGGAATATACCTAGCATGTGGTTTCCTTTATTTCCTTTTAAACTGGCAAGTACTACACAATCATACCTAGAAGTGAACCTGAATTTGTGAATGGATGGATGTGTTTCATTGTAAAGGTTGTGTCTTAACAATGGGGATGGATGGGCCTCCACTCCTGAAATGCTGTATCTTAATTTCTATGTGGTTATTTTATAAATGTAGAAATCAAATTTCTAATGAGACACTGTAGTTTAGTTATGGTCTTAATTCTCAAGTTTTCTCAAGTTATGTTGTAGACAGACAGAATTCTATTTTTTAAGTCAATCTGTAAACACCCAGAAAAAACACCAAGGCTTATGTCAGTAGGCCCTCTTCATTCTTATCTCACACCATTTCATCTCTGGTCCATCCTGTTACTGGTAAGAAGGAAGCTGAAATTGTAAATAACAGATGACAAAACTAAAATGCCTCAGCAGTCATATGCAGCCTAAATAATTTGTGTTCCTGTTGATTACCACAGTTCAAGGAAACAATATTTTATCTCTATTCAAGCAGCCACTTTATGAAAAAAATCAAAAACAACAACAAAACAATAAAAACAATCAAAATCATAGCAACTCTTGTGAAAATACTCTGGGATTTATTGAACATTTTTAATATAAAATTTGGAGTATTCATTCTGTATGTGTACATACATACATCTGGTTTTTGCTGTAGAACAGATTTCCTACAATACTTGGCAAAAGTATAGAAATGTTTTTATGCAAAAATAAAGAACCTGGGGTTTGAAAGAGAGTTGTAACTACAGTGAAACTTCTATAAGATTGCAAAGAGGGATAGGAGGAGGAAATAAGATTAGTCAGCCAGTGAGTAATTCGATGACAGCAGAAGTTATCACAGGAAGACGGTCAGCAGCTGTATTGAATTGTTCCGGGCGTATTAATTGCCTAATTGCAATTACTTCTTTACCTTTCCTGCCTATAGTAGCATTATAGAACACTTTGTTGGTGAATAAGGTAGTTGCTTAACTTTGTTCTTGGAACCACTGTAATCCCAGCAATGAAGTGATAACCACAGATTTGTGGGAGTGTCTTGGGGTAACTGTATAATGCCTGTATCCCCAAATCGTCTGTTCTGTTAGTATTAAATATTAAATTCTGCAACTTTAAAACTAGTTTCAAGAGTAAAGCAGAAAAAAAGAAAAAGTGCCAAATTTGTTACCAAAAACTGCACCAACTCCCCCGCATTCCTGCTGGCACTGTGTTGTCTGTGGTAAACAGCCAAAAAGAACTCTTTTTTTTGCTCTAGGTTAGTTCTTCTGGCTAGCTAAGGCAGAAAAACTCCCTAAATTGCTTTTTTCCTCCTTTTCCTTTTTTCCTAGAACTATTTTAAACCTGCTCTAAACTAAAAACTTAAAAAAAACCACCAAAAACTCACACCTGTGGCCCAGCAGGCCTAGCCTGGACCGTAACATTTCCCAACACCGGAGAGACTGAAAACAACCTGAGTGAGCCGGGCAACCCACAAAAAGAACTCTTCTAATCCTGTCATCTCTTCAAAGTAGCAAGAAGTTTTTACTGTTTAGTATTGTTCAATTTTGTACTGAAAAGTATGTTGCCTGTTAAATAAACAGTTCTGTTTCTTTTTTCCACTTCTCTCCAAAAAAAATTTTTTTCCCGAACCAACAAAAAAAGAGATTGCTTAAATTAATTTTTTTTTTCTCTCCCCTTCCCTAAAAAAACCCCATTCAAAAGTTTCCTCCCAAATTTACTCTAAACCAAAACAGGGAGGAGGATTGTGCTCTCCATCCTGGCCTTTGTAGTGATGCAGTGGGACAAGATCAGCTCAGCCAACAGGATAGGTCACTGCTGTGGGAGGGGGTGGTCCTACATCTGCACCATCTCACTCTGTTTCCTGCTGCTTCTCTTGTGCCAGCTCAGATGCTTCAGGGAGCTGGTCAGAAGAGTAATTTAGCCAAAACCTCCACCCAACAACAATCCCCTATACCCCAGTAGATACATAGCAATGGCAAGGATGCATCAGGAATACAGTGCAGGGAAAGGGAGCAAGACCTCAGTGCTGCCTGCAGCTTCTCCAAAAGGCTAAGGGGCATCCAGTGCTGAATTAATTACTCATGGATACTACATGGTGCAATTTCACTCCCACTTCTATTACCTTTTGTTGTTTGGGGCTTGCCAGACCCCACTGTAAGACAAACTAATTCACCAATCCAGCAGAAGACCAGACTGAATGGCTGTTTTTCTGCCAAGTTAGTGTATTGCATCAGCTCAGCAGAATGAACAGCGGGGAAAATGCCATGTTTAAGGAAAGAAGGTAGAAGGAGTGAGATGGGAAAGGGAAGAAAGAAGCCCTCTTTTTAGCAGATTCACTCAGCTGTTTGGTTTAACTTAACCTCAAGTATGTAGTTTCACACTATCCCTAGTGCAGGGAACTATAGACACTCACTCCGTCCCTCAGGCATGGGTTCCTGCCCCCTTGTTTATGCCTTACCTGTACAGCTGTGTGGCTGCCTGTGGGTCACAGCAGCTCACTGTGCACCCAGAACCATTTGTGCTTTTGATCAGTTCATCTTAGGTGGGATAACGGTGTGAGCTGAGGGAACAACAGTGTGTGATGGAGGAGGAGGGCAGCAGCTCTCTTTAGCAGCAATGCAAATAAAAAGTGGTGTGCCCTTGACATAAAACTACACACTCAATAACCACTGTGGAGGCAGGCCTTGGTGGAGTTGGGCTATAGGAATGAATGCCCATTGGAGTGGGAACTACAGTTGACAGTCTACAGTTGGTATTCTGGCACAGCCAGTTTGGATGGCTTTTCTAGCCCAATATGGATACTCGGGGATCTCTGCAGCAGTCCTTCTAGGAGCTAAAATGGCTTAGGGGAACAGTCTAAATCTTTGTAGATATGACAACAGAAATCAAAGTTTTTGTTCACTGCCATCTTCTGATGAAGTGGACTTCAAAAGCCTTTTCATAAAAGAAGCCAGGAGAGGTGTAATGAAAACTCCCAGGAAGTGACAGACCACTTGTTGTGCAACAAAAGCTGTCAAAATGTAACAAGCCAGATTGACTTGCTGCAACTTCCGACTGAAGCAAGATTCCTGGTCTATGACACTTGAAAGGAGTCACTGAATGCAACACTGATGAGCATTTATTTGAGCCAACAGTGCTTCACTCTGTTGTTGCATCTCACAGACTTTCAAGAAACTGAGTGGCATCTTACTCCCACAGAGCCTACACCCACCTTTTGGCCCATATTTTCTTCCATGTATGCCAGTCCTTTAATGGACAGTACTCTGGGAGAAATGTAAAAAAGAGAGAAAAAAAAAAACGAGGGGGGGTGTGAAGGCAGAAAAAAATAAAGAGAAGTAATTCAGCATGTACTGTAACAAAATACATAATTTTCCAATTACTTTTGTCTTGAGGGTATGGCCCAGTGAAGATGCTTTGATATCTAAATAAGTGTTGGAGTCATGGAGTCTCTCTTTGTTTTAAACCAGAAGAAAACACTGGGCAGGGAATCATATGTACATAGGGTTCTATATCTGGCTGTGCTGCTGACTTGCTGAGTAACTTATGGAAATTAGTTCATCTTTCTGTGCTTTAATTTCCCATAAATAATGGCACGCATTCTTAAAAGTTACTGTTACTATGCAGCTGTAGTAATGTCCTAGTATGCTTGTGCAGTAATTATATTCCAATGTTTACAATTTTCCTCTTTCTGCTGAGAAAGAAGGAGATCCACTAACCAGGTATTATTAAGACAAAGATCACAGAATCACAGAATTGTTAGGGCTGGAAGATCCTATTTCCAAACTCCCTGCCAAGGCAGGGTGACCAGGAGCAGGTGACACAGGAACATGTCTGGGTGGGTTTGGAATGTCTCCAGAGAAGGAGACTCCACAACCTCCCCGGGAAGTGTGATCCAGTGCTCTGCCACCTTCAACATCAAGAAGTTCTTCCTCATGTTGAGGTGGAACTTCTTGCGTTTTAGTTTATGGCCACTTCTCTGTCCTGTTGCTGGGCACCACTGGAAGAGTCCGGCGCTATTCTCTTGACATTCACCTTTGAAATATTTTTATGTATTGATGCGATCCCTTCTCTGGACTAAATAGGCTCGGTTCCCTCGGTCTCTCCTCGTTAGAGACAAGTGCCAGACCCCTCATCACATTTGTGGCTCTTTGCTAGACTCAATCAGTACCTCCTTGTCTTTCATGTACGGATGTTCTAAGATATCTTTGCGGCAGGTTTAGGGACAGTCACAGAAGCTAAAAGCCAGGGACGGGCGGACGTTTCACGCTGACAGTGTAATTCCGCTGACGATGGCTTCGTTCGGTCCGTGGTGGGCGCAGACCCCTCACACCGATCCCTTTATCCTACATTTCCCGGCGTCGCGCGCGCAGGGCGGCGCCAGGAAGCGTGGCG
>VXBI01002874.1:10268-55133 GCA_013397375.1 Toxostoma redivivum | reverse complement strand
TTTTTTTTTAATTTTTTCTTCTGGGAAGACACTGTTATTTGGAATACATTTGTCTTCATCTCATTGCAAGTGATTTTGCAGTGGTTAAAATTGTGTGGTGAGGGGATTTGGAGAGCCAGAAGTTTGTGAGAGGATTGAGAGGATTGTGAGCAATCTAGAGTTCATTCTCAGTGCTTGCTTAGCAGAGTTGTAGTATTGATTATGGACAACTGTCCATATATTGAGTACTAGTTAATGTTTTCTAAAACTGCTGTACCACTGTTTTAGTCTTACTTTTTTTGCAGCTGATGCCTTTGACATGTTGACACTTTGAATGTGTTTTCTTGCCTTTTATTTGGGAGGCGGTGTTAGATACAGTTAGGGCTGGTGATTGGGTCTGGGAACCTGCAGGGTAGTAGAAGCATTAGTGTACAAGAGACAGTAGCCCAATAATGAGTCCAGGAAGCAGGAACATGTGGAATGCTGACACTTGGGGATTATATGGCAAGGAAGAGAATTCATGTGGAGGCTGCTTTTTGTGAACCAAAGTGTAACCTCCTATTTATGATGTTTGACCCTTGCTTTACAGTTTAATGGGCTTTGCTGCTAATTCTTTTTTAATTTGTCCTGAAAGGTAATGTTATTTTCAGAAGATTTTCTTCAATGAAGTTGTTTTACAGTGATATAATTTTACTATAAATATTCTGAAATCTCTCTGATAAATGACATCTGCTTAGGTAAAGAATTTATTTTTTATTTTTTATTCGTAATGCTGGTTACAACTGGTTCTTTACATAGTTGTAGCTAATGAATTGATAGACCCTGGAAGAATTTGTGCCAAAGTTTGATGTAATGTTATACTAAGTTTTGAATTAAGTTTTTGTAGTTTTCTGACGTAGCTTTGCCCCTATATGTAGAAAACAGTTTTGACTCATAAGTTTCACTTTTTCCTACTGCCTCCCCCTCAAAAATGAGAGCAAAAACGTGCATGCTTTGTTACCTTCTTGTGTGCAATTTATCACTCCTCGGTGAAGGAGATCAGTGTGATCTTCCCCCTTATCTCAGTCAGACAGGAAAGAATTGTCATTTGGCAAGTAATTATAACTTGTCACTGTGCCGATATAGTGCTTTAACTAAAGCCTTAAGTTTCTGTTTCATACCCCAAAATTAATCTGGACTATTGGATGTAGGTGGAAGTTAATGACACTGGTAACTGGCAAGAGTTACCTGTGGTCAGAATAAAAGTATGAAATAAATGATTCTCCACGTAGTCCGAATTGAAATGCCGAAGTTGGTTATTGTACTTCTGTTTTTTGCAGAGAGCTGCACGAGGTGAAGAGGTTACCACCTAATAAAGTTAGCTTAACCAGAAGTTCATGAAGTGATCAATCTGGCTCATTCTTGTAGCAGCCTTATAGTACCTAAAGTGGGCTTACAAAAGAGCTGGGGAAGGACTTTTTATAAGGGCATATAGGGATAGGACAAGGAGCATGGATTCAAACTGAAAGAGAGAAGACAGGTTTAGATTAGATGTAAGCAAGAAATTCTTTACTGTGAGGGTGATGAGACAAGTTGCCCAGCGAGCTGTGGATGTCCCATCCCTGGAAGTGTTTAAGGCCAGATTGGATGGGGCTCTGAGCAACCTGGCCTAGTGGGAGGTGTCCCTGCCCATGGCAGGGGAGTTGGACTAGGTGATCTTTAAGGTCCTTTTCAACCCAGGCTGTTCTATGATTCTGATTCAGGTTGAACAGCCTTACTGTATGAACAGATTCAACCTGGACTGTGCTGGCACAAAAATGTTTGCACCACTGAGATGAACTTAGACTGAGGAACTGATTTGGCTCTGAACTCTGCAGTAAAGGTTATTTCTTAAGCCAGATCAGTTCTGTGATCTCATCTGTTGACTTTGCAAACACTTGGCTGATGAGGGGGGGTATATGGAAGGATGACTGTTCAAATCAGCACTGCTGCTGAGAGGTTAGAACTCAGGCATACTTGCATTTTGTGAGGAAAGGAAATGGTGGATGTGAGTGAAGTTAATCAAGAAGGACTGAGAACCATGCTGAAATGGTGGGTAGAAAAGCAGTTTGACTTAATTGTAGACTCAACAGCCAATGAAAAATGAAACAAAGGACTTCCACTCTCAATAACTAAAAATTAGTGGAACTTAGGTGTCATTTAAAAAAAAGAAATCTTTAATTTTTTGCTATTTGTAGTGTCTTTTCATCTGTTTTAGAAATCTTCCTGGAGAATTTGGCAGCAAATGTCTGATCTCCCTTAGGAAGCAAATACTGAAATGACTGATGAGCAATCAGTTAAATTGAAAGATCTCTCTTTTTCCTCATCACGTTTTCTCCCACATAAATGGTTTTGTGTAGCACTCTGCAAGTGATAAGTATTATCATTTCAGCTGTAACAGGAAATGGAGCTAGTGGTTTTAATTTTAAGTCTGTCATCTCTTTCTCAAAAATTCTTAATTTTCAGTATCATCTGTGGAATCTGAAACTATCTACTGCATTCTCTCTAAAAGTGGTTCTGGATACAACAGCTCAAACACAGACTAAAAAGTACTGTATGATTTATGATTAAGTGAGCTGATCTCAGCCAAATACTCACCCAGCCACACTCTCTCCCCACCTCAACCAGGCAGTGGGAAAAATAGGAAGGAAAAGCTCATGGATCAAGACAAAGACAGAAATCATTTACTGATAATCATCATGGCAAAACAGGTTCAACTTGGGGCACATGAATTAATTTGCTTCCAGGTAAGATAGAATTGGATAGTAAGAAACAAAGACATAATTAAAATAGCACTTTTGCCACTCTTTTCCAATATTCAACTTCAGTCCTTCACTCCTTATTCCCCAACTACCCTGTCCCTGGTGGATGCAAGGGGATGGGGAAGGGGGGTTTATGGTTAGTCCACAACAACTGTCACTGCTGTTCCTTCCTCCTCATGCTTTTCCTGTGTTCCAGAGTGGTATGCTCCATGGGCTGCAATGTGGGTATGTGCTCCACTGTGGTCCTTCCTAGGCTACAGAGAATCTTTGCACCAATGCCTGGAGCTTGTCCTTACTGTCTTTCTCTGACCTTGATGTTGAAACTAGTTTTGCTCACAAACTTTTATTTTTTTCTTTATCCCTTGCTGTTCTCTTGTGTCCTTTCTGTCCTTTCTTAAATATATTTTCCCAGGTGTGCCACCAGCTTGGCTGATGGGTTCACCCATGGCATTGTGGCATGGTTTTGGAGCTGGCTGTGTCTGGTGAGGTACAGCTCCTGGCCTCTCCTCACAAGGGTCAACCCTGGAGCTCCTCTGCTGCCAGCAAATGACGTATACACCCTGTATGTGTGCTCAGTTGGTAATGCAGTTAAATTAGATCGTACCAAATACAAAAAAATTGGGGCAATTGATATGGATTTCTTTCAATGGGGGTGCCTTTTTCATTTTACAAGTAATGTCTCTTTTTGGCCATTTTGGGACTATTCCTACAGTGTTGCATTGCATCCTATTGTTCCTTTATAAATGGCCGGGGTTACCAAAAGGTTTGTTTTGTAGCTGGCTGTTTGGAGACCTTCACGTATAGCACCCATGGAAGAAACTTGTCAAGGGATGTGCAGAGTTTTTTCATTTGAACTGGTGGAAGATGCTTTTGTCCACAGCTGGTGCCAGCTATTCCATGTTTTCTACTGGAAGTTACTGTCCTATGCTGGATGGCAGCAGAGTTTTTATGTTGTCAATCAGCATTTTTCAGATTAAGGATCTAGTTAAGAAGACCTAGCTCATTTTCCTGAGTTGCATTGGCAATGCTGACAGGGTGTGCTTTCTCAATAAATTTGCAGAATGGTGATTTCTGGCAAGGTGGCAGCAATACACTCATACTTGAGCTGTAATTCCTGTTGTAGATAAAGTCCACATCCTTAGTCTGTCTTTCCTGATCTGTTCAGAATAAACCTAGGGTTAGTTGAACCTACAAGTAAGGGTAGATACTTCTTCCTACACTTTCTCACTGTCTGACGCAGATTAGAGAGGACTTGTACCTTGCCTTGGTCTGACAAAGTAGTAGGAGTGTAACCTCCATCCTAGTAGGTGATGCTGAAGGAAAATTGCTTGACTACTGCTTAGTGAAAGGAGCTAGTAAATGTGCTACTGAAAATAGGAGGAAAGAATCATTCCCCTGAGACTTTGTATAAAGATGTGGTATTGTGCCATTTTAAATATTTACGGCTTTAAGACCTGCAGGGTTTTCTCTTTATGTAAGAGGCCATTATTAGTATTTTATGTTTTAAAGTTTCAGAATAATTTTATCGCAGATATGTCAGCCTCTGAATGATATTATCTCTCTTTTTTAAGGTAATTGCATAAAGTTGCTAGCCATAAGGATGCTCTTCTGTAGTCTTAGTGCTATTAAAGATTCTTAAATAAGTGTTTATAACAAGAAAGATATGCAGAGTCTTTGGTGTTTAAGACTTTTATAGATGGATGAAGACTTTTAATTTAGTAGTTTACCATCTGTTACTGAAATTAGCCCAGTTGGTGGTTAAGCTTCTTCCTTTGGAATGAGGAGGAAGGCTCTGCATTTCCTTTTTTAGGTTGGTTACAGAATAGTAATCTGTTATGCTGGTATCCTGCTGTGATTAATACTGCAGTCCCAACTCTTTAAACCAGTCCTTTCACCAAAAGGAATCTTCTTCCATCCTTCTGAGCCCATGGCTTTGCCCCCTGCTTTTTGTTGGCACAGCTGTTTGCGTGAAACATCTGGTGCACTGAATCAGGGACTCTTCTCTTTTGCATGACTTCCCTTCCCCTTCCCCTTCCCCTTCCCCTTCTCCTTCCAGACTGGCTACTTGCTATGTTAGACCATGAGGTCAAAAGACAGCTATACAGGCAAAAGTGAAAGTGCAGAGTAGGCTGAACTGGGAAGGCAGCACAAATTTGTTTTTTTCCTTTCTGCAGTGGCTGATCGTTTATCACCTTACAATATTCAGACCCTGTAAGGTGGTGTGATTTCCTTAAGCTGCCTTTTTTCTAGTGGATTTTTCAAAGTTCACTAGGTTTTACAGCTGGTATTAAAGGACAATGTGGACCAGAAGACCATTCTGTAATGTAGTGTGTTCCTTCAATCGTAACACTCACTGAGACCACTGTATTTAATCAGTGGATTAATAAGCAGCATTTTTATTTATTAAAGTAATCTGCATAGCAGTAATATTGAATGTGAATTAAGAAAGCTGGAGTGTCAGGAAAATTAAATGCAGGTAACTGAATTACTAAGCAAAGCACATTTGTCTAGAGATATGGAGCTTGGATCTCTTTGAGCTATTTTCTGCTGACTTCACAAGCAAGTTTCTCTTAAATTCTAGTGGCCTTCACACAGTAGCTTTAAAGTTCACATGTGTTATAGGTGCTCAATATTGATATGTTCCAAACTATTTTAGCCATGTTGCTTGGCAGGCAGTGTAAAATTTGTAGTGGTTAACTATTGCCATAGCACAGGGAATGGAATTGCACTATTTTTCCTAGCAAAGAATAATTCTGCTTTCTATAAAGCAATGAAGAAGCTTTTAAAATTGTCTAATTCCATGCCAGAATTTGTTCCTTCAGTACTGCAGTGGTCTCTGTCAGACAGAGAAGCTTTACAGTTTAGCTGCAGTGGCTGTGCTAGGTATGAAATAACATTTGGGTTTTTTTGCGAGTACTTACATAGGTGAGTCTTCTAATTGTGGTATTTGCCACTTTTGTGTTTTGGCATTGTCTATTTGTAGTTCTTGGTTGGGTCCTGCCTTAGTCTGTTGATAGCCAGCAAGACTTCTGAAGTACGTTTATGTTTTTCAAAAGAGTAGCACACAGAAATCTTTTTTTAGTTGTTTTGACTGAGGCCTTGGCAGCTTGAGGCTTTTGTAAACACTTCTCCAAGACTGAAAGTGATGGAAATAATATATTTCTAATGGATTCCTCCTCTGTGTGCTTGCTCATACCTCCACGTTCGTTAGTAGTTGATTTTCCTGGTTGTATGTATGGAAGCATCTTCTAGGTTGTTCAGTTTACTTCCTTAAAGCAGTGCTCTCTTATTCTGTGTGTATGTACAAGGAGAATCCTGGTGGTTATGTCTGATTTTCAGTAACTTTTTTCCCTTTGACTGAAAGCAGGATAAACAAGCAAAAGCTCAAAGAATGAATGAAATGTACTCTCCTGCAGATCCATCTCTCCTCATTGTGTGGCTTCTCTTAGAATTGGCAACCTCAAAAGCCCTCATTCCGGCCTCCTGCTCTGCTTGTCTCTTCCAAAGATCACAATGCTCTCTCTTCCTGAGGCTTCCTATCCTCACATGTTACTGTAAAAACAGGTTGAGGGTTTCTTCCCCCTCAGGTACAGTTAGTTTTCAATTTGATGTCTTCATAGAAGAATAGCTATGAAGAATGTCAGCTATACCATCTGTCCCATCAGTATCATCTGTCACTCTGCTTCAGGCCACCTGTGTTAATAAGGAAAGCTTTGCTTTTGCTTGTCAAAACACCTTCAACACTTCTGTGTCTTCTAACCATTTAATTAAAAATAAAAAAGGGGAGGCATAAAAAGGGGGGAGGCATAACTACTTGTGATTGTCAGATTTGTTGTTTTTCAAGTATGGACTGGCATGTATCTTCCTTTTGGGTTTATTAATTTATTTTAGTTAATGGAAATTGTTACATTGAAATTGGAAAAAGTGAAGTAAATGCAGGAGTGAGAAGAAATCTCAATCTAAAAGCATTGCAGAGTATGACAAATAGAAATAATTGCCTACGGCAGCATGGGAAACTTCAATGAAAGCTCTAGAACTTTCAAAATATGTGCTGAAATATCTTCTGTGAAACTTCAGTATGCTAGAGGAGAGCTAATAAAAACCACTACAGAGTGCTGTTCTGGAATAGTTATTTGATGGGAGTTTACTTGAAGACAAAATTAACTGTTCTTTTGTAAAAACATTGCAAGCAGCAGAACTGCAAAACCCAGTTTTCTCTGTTTTTTTTCTTCCTTTTTAGCATGTTTATATGTGGTATTCCAACTCTTTTTATCTTATTGTTAGGTATTTTTGCTGGACAAGGATGGTATATACTTGGTTCCAACCAATAAACTGGCCAAACAGCAGTGATGGTATTGGAGCTGTTCATGTCTTCCTCTTCAGTAGCACTGAGCTTGGTTAGCCTTAATCACTGACAACTTACAAAACATACAGAACAGCTGAAATTGGACAAAAGATTTAAAGGTAGTTTTGGGGGAAAAGGGGGAAGTAACAGTGCATAAAACTCACTTCCTCAGTTAAAAAAAGTGTAAGAAAGACTGCCTGAAAAGATGTGGAAATTCAAGTATTGCAAGTATTCAATCATCCTGATTAGTGAAGAAAGGTGATAAATTAAAAGTTTAATGAAAAAAATTATACATTCATTTATTTATTTAAACATGTTTGAGAGAGTTATTTTTGTTGTGTAGCCATCCTCTGGAAATTAGAGAATAAGATCAATATGTAGTTAAACATTTCCTAGTTTGGTCCACATCTCATCATTCTCTTGTGGGTGATGTACAGGGTGGTAGGTGGGTATTTTTTGCAGTGGTTTTTTTGTGTTTATTTTTTGTTTGTTCTTTTGGGTTTTTAATATTGGTAATATACAATTAAAATAATTAAAATCTATAAACAAGTCAGCTTCCTGACCAGGTGTATAGCATTGCCTGCATACTCAGATTTTTTCCTGTCAAATATGACTTATTTTTGCAAGTTTTATGACAAATCAAATTTATTTTTGTATCAGCATGTCTGCAACTGTCCATCTCTACCCTAAAATGTGGAAATCAAGTCCCTGTAATCACTTTAGAATTGGATCTAGTTGTATGTTTAAGGATTTTAATATGCTTCGTTAGATGTTACAATGTAACTTTTTGATTAATTTCTTGCGTTCTGTTCCTTTTCCATGGTATCCCTCCAAATATATTTAAGATATTATTGTTAGTTAATGTCTCATAATTGCAGGACAAAACTCTTATTTACTGTCAGAATTTAGGAGGTGTTGATGTATTTAAGTACAAACATTGTGCATTCTCTCAATAAATGGCATCTTTACTGTGTTTCTCACAGTCTAACGAGCTTGTCTGTTAGAACAGAACTGTTACACAGTTCTAAAAAGATGTGTTTTTGGAAGCTTTTGCACCAAGGCAAAGATGTGTGTTCACAGCATCATGGTCTTTAATTTTGAGTGTATTGGACAAGTTTAGCCTGGTGCTTGCTCTCTGCTGTACCAGAGCCTAGCAGGTGTGAAAGGTGAGCGTCAGCCAGTTCCCTCACAGGTACTCGTCCTCATTTCTGTTTGAAAACAGCTTCAGTTACACTGATAGTGATGGAGCGCTGTGCACAGTGCAGGAAGCAAGGTGTGCTTGCTCAAAGGAATTTTCATCTAATATTAATGTTCCCCAAGGGGCCTGTATGGGCTCAGAGTAGCACTCAGTACTTGTGTGGCTGTAGGCAGCATAAACACTTTCCTTGGCACTCCTTTTTTCTGGGGTATTTTATGGCAAGATGACCACACTTATGGAATATGGAGGCATGAAGGGCTTTCTGAGTGGGCTGACATGCTCACAGTGGTACAGCCCCATAGGTATTATGGGGTGCCTGCATTGAAAGAATTGTTTTTCCCATTGTTTACTGACAAATGATTTTTAGTGTCAGAACAAGCAGCTTGCAGCTAGGCATTGCACCCTCAGATATGCTGGCAGGTAGAAGTGCTGATGCTGCTGCCAGAGAGCTGCTGATTCTGGGTTATTTTAAGCCAGGATTGGCTGCCCAGTATAGTTACAGTCAGCATACTGGCATAACTAGGGAAGCTGTCTGGGGACGGGGGTGACTGAGGGGGAGCTGGGGACTGCTGAGATCAGCCCAACTATTAAAATGTGTTATCCTGAATATTAAAAAAAGTCTTCGAGTGTGCCCATCAGAACCAAAGCCACAATTTGCTTACAAGCACATCTCTAGCAAAGTGCAGCTGTGAAGAAGTTTAAAAATTGGTCTTTCCATAAATTCCTTATTTTTAAGTTTTCAGGTGGCTCACATTAGTTTATATTTAGTGTTAAGACGCTGCCTTTCGCCAGAACTGTCAAACAGTATATGGTCCTTCACAGGCAGAAACCCAAATTGTTCCATCTACCTGGAGCAGCACTCATACTGGCAGCTTGCTGAAAGAGACTGAGAATGGTTTATGCACTTTCAGGGATAATCTGTAGTTTCTTACTGACTTTTCACATCACTGAATGTAAACTATCAGAATTTGTTACAACTGCTTTTCTACACAATTAGTGTACAAGTAAATAGCCAGCAGAATACAAATGAGCAAGTTATAAAATTGTGTGTATAATTTAAAATATACTCACAGAAGTAAATGTAGGCAACTCTAAGAAGCTTGGATGGCCTTCCAGTGAGGTGTGTAAATGGCATTATTGTCTGTGCAGATAAGTGGACAATATGGAGTTGCAACAAAAAAGCACACCAGGTTTAGGTTTTAGGTTTGCATATGTACATAGTGGTAAATTCTGTATTATGATTTGTAGGACCTTGACAATTTATAGATGAATAATTGGATTTTGGAATTAATTACTGTGACTTCACTGCTTTATGTGTTGATTAGTTTTTGTAAAATGAGGTGTTATTTAACTGCATCAAGACAGCCATATCACTTAAATGCTGTGTACATGTGGCAGTGGATGTTGTAGCTAGTCTAGCAGATGCAATTTGAAACCCAGCCAGCCTTTTAAGCAGACCTGAGTGAAAATCCCAGCCCATCTATTGCACCCTAAGTGCAGATGTATCACTGGTTGAGGAAATGAGTGACTGAATTTGTAACCAATCTCCTATGTGTGCCCAGGAAAAGCAACCTATTTAAGGGTGCTCACAAAGGATAAAGTTACTTAAGTCTTGTTACATGAGTCAGGAGTGCTGGTGTCTGTCTCGGACCCAGCACCTCCCCCCCGCCCCGCGGCGGCACAACCGATGTAACATGTGCACTTATTTCTGCAAGAGTAATGTAGCAGTGCAGTTATGTTTGGAGAATTTATTTAGCCTAGCAGGGGTAATCTGTCTGTTTTGTGCTTGTATTAAAGAGAAACTTACTGTATTGAAGGGAGACTGACTGCAAGGGTGTGTGTACTGACAGGACAAGGAGAAACGGCTCCAAACTGAGAGTGGGTTTAGATACGATGTTAGGAAGAAATTTTTTACTGTGGGGGTGGTGAGGCAGTGGAACAGGCTGTGCAAAGAAATTGTGGATGCCCCATCCCTGGAAGTGCTATTGTAGATATATGGAATAAATATGCTCTAAAACTGAAATAATCAACTAATGTTACACCTACAAGTTGACATCTTCTGTCAGTAGAAACAAGATATTTTTTCTTTGTGAAAGTCAACACAGAAAGGTGGTGAAAAAATTAACTGCACACAGTAAAAGCAAGCTTAGAAGAGGAAATGAGACTAAAAATGCATGAGGAAATGATGCTTTAGCAGGATTTTTTGCCCCTGCCTAGTGTCCTTTTGCCCATTTTGGCCTTGGGATCTTTTTTATAAGAACCAGAATGGTGCCGATAAGACTTGTGAAGATAGGCAGCAGAAGAAAGGCAAGATGTACAGGAATTGGTCTGTCTGCTCAGTGCATTAGCAGGATGGGCAGCTCTTAGCTGTGGTCACAGCTTGATGCCTGAGGTAGGATTGGCAGAAGAATGAAGCAACAAAGAAACCAGGTCCCTGTAGGAGACTGGCCTTCCCTAATTTTGCTGCTTACAGAACATCTTGACTGTCTCCCACTGTCTGTTAGGGTGACTTTAAATATAGTTCTATGTAGGCCGAAAGTGCTCACGCTATTTATGCATATGTATGTCTAAATAGATAAAACATTCTTAAAATGCACCTTTAGTGTTGCAGCAGAGTAGCACTTTAAATTCTTCGAAGTTGAATCTGATTCAGTACAACTGTTCAGCTTAATAAACCAGTCAACTCTTAATAAGAGTAAACCTTGAACACTTTCTGCGGGTGATTAATCCCTTTGGCTTTTCACTTATGGGAGTTTCTATTTAAGGTAGAATGAGAAATGCTTTTGGTCTTTTCATTGTGGTATTCTTTAAAGTGCTTTTAAGTATATTGAGAAAAACACTTGGCAATAGTTCAATCAAAAGTTAAGAAAATTAAGGACAGTAGAGTTATCTATTACTGTGTGTTACAGAAGCACACAGCAGGTGAGGATCTGAGAGGAGATGGGTACCAGTTTACCACAGCCTCATCTTCTTTCTGCAGATGTTCTTTGACTTTAAGGTATTTAACATGGTTTCTGTGAATGTAGGCTAAATGAATGCTTGTAGCTTTTAAAATGGTTTGTATAGGTCATATTTATTTTAAATGTGTTTTATTTGTTTCATTGCCTCCTTTTCTTCTAGGAAACCCAGCGCTTGCTGGCGGAGCCAGTCCCTGGGATAAAAGCGGAGCCAGATGAAAGCAACGCACGCTATTTTCATGTGGTCATTGCAGGTCCACAGGATTCCCCCTTTGAGGGTGGGACATTTAAACTTGAACTATTCCTTCCAGAAGAATATCCAATGGCAGCTCCTAAAGTACGTTTCATGACCAAAATTTACCATCCTAATGTAGACAAGCTGGGAAGAATATGTTTAGATATTTTGAAAGGTAAGTACTACTGTGTTTTCTTTCTTCTTACTGTATTAAGTACAGATATTTGTAAGCTGACACTAAAAAGAGTTTTCATATGTTTAAAGAATATATTGCTTCTTCTTTAATCTGGAAAAACTTGCTATTTCTCTAGACTGTGGTGAATATGGTGTTTCATAGTGCTATAAATGTTTCTTCAGATAAATGGTCCCCAGCTTTGCAGATCCGTACAGTTCTGCTATCAATCCAGGCTTTGTTAAGTGCTCCCAATCCAGATGATCCACTAGCAAATGATGTAGCTGAGCAATGGAAGACCAATGAAGCCCAAGCCATAGAAACAGGTGATGTATCTTCTAACTTTTTCCTAGTTTCAGGAGTTGCTTATTACTCACTAGCTGTTTTATGTCTGCAACTTGGAGAAACAGATAAGTACTGCATGCAGTCATAGTCCAAGTGCCCTGACTGTGCCTGCATTGGTCTATTTTTATGTCTGCAAAGCTTGATAGAAGAAGAAGCTCTCTTGATCTGTTTATCTTGAATTTTGATGGTTCTAATTTGCTAGTCTGTCTAATTTGGAGTTCTGGTAAAATGAAGGAGCATTCTACTGTCCTCTGCAGTTTAAGGAACAGATTAACAGGTTTGAGGAAATACATCTCTTTGATATTGTATCTGTTGCAGGCTATAGTGGAATGGAAGAGTTACTATGTTATGCCTCTTCACTTTTGGATCCACTGCTGTCAGTCTGTTTCTATAATATAAAAAAGTTAATATAATATAAAAGTTGACAGCTGCTGGAATTCAAAATTTCACGTAAAAATCTCAGAACTGATACATTTTGTGTGCTTGCAGCAGTGGTATAAAAGAGATCTTTAAGAATATGAATTTAAAATTACTTTAATCAAGCCTGAAAACTACATCTTTTCTTAAATGTGTTTCTTTTTCTTTACAGCCAGAGCATGGACTAGGCTATATGCCATGAATAATATTTAAATGCGCTTTGAACATCAAGTGTGCATCACTTCTCCTGTTCTGCCAAGACCTCTTCCTTTTTTTGTTTGCATTTAATGGACACAGTCTTAGAAACATTACAGAATAAAAGCCCAGACATCTTCAGTCCTTTGGTGATTAAATGCACATTAGCAAATCTGTGTCTTGTCCTAATTCACTATTGTACCGCATGAGCAGAGGCTAGAAGTATCATCTGGATTGTTGTGAAACTGTTTGAAAGCAGCAGCACATCTCTGCTTTTAATAATTTTTCCTGTCATGGTTTAAGTATAAGCACTGTGAATGAAGGTAGGCAGGGTTAGCTGCAGGGCTTTTTGTTTTAATTTTGTGGGCTCCTCCTCCCTTTTTATGGTGATGCTAATTGCATTCGTAAAAGCAGCTAACCAGTTATACTTTAGAATATACCCTCTAGCCCAGTCTAACTTAGACGCTGTAGATGGACAAGCTTCATTGTTTGAACAAAAAATGGGAACATTAAACATCCATCACCTTCACTAATACTATAGTGATTCTGCTGTCAAGTGTAGAAAAATCCCTCCAAGAAAAAGCTTGTGACCATTTTGTATGGCTTGTCTGGAAAATCTCCTGTAAATCTTATGTTTTAGTAAAATATTTTTTGTTATTCTACTTTGCCTTTGTATAGTTTATTTTGCTGTGTTTTCATTTCTCTGTGACAATCATATTTTAAAAAATTGAGTCCAGAACTGGCAATTTTTCTTCAATAGTCTGACATATTTAACAGTAAAGAGGGGGAATTCACAAGTGTTTTTTTTTTGTTTGTTTGGGTTTTTTTTGTTTGTTTTTTTTTGTGGTTTGGTTTTGTTTTGTTTTTGTTTGTTTGTTTTTCTTCTTCTGTTTCCTGTATTCTGTGTTATATGGGTGACCTTTCCTGGCCAATTTAATATAAAATTGCATTTGGAGTGACTTTTAGAAAAAGTCTCTGATGGAACAATTGTAACTTTAATTTTAGTAATGCATTGATGTGTGTTTTCATGGAAATAACCAGAACGAAGTAGGAGGTTGAGAGCAAATGACAGCACTAATTATTAGTATCTTCATAGCAGCACGGTTTTCTAACTTCTTTAATTTCTGCCCCCTATTAACTTGAAATTCCAGTGTGTAGAACCACTGTTGGAGCCTGCTTGTGTATTGACTGATGTCTGCTTAGCTACTTTCAGCTAGCTAGCAACTCATACCCCTGGTTTTCTCTACAAGCCTTATTAAGCTACTTGCTTGAGCAACCGGTCAGCTTAAATAGCAACAAAGCTTCTTTATTGGAGGGAAGGAAAGTGATGAAAAAATTCCTTCTCATCCTTGTTTTTTGTGTGTGCATCCTGTCTAGGAGTCTAGTATTTTTTCTGGGAACCCATCTAATTGGGTTCCCTTCATTTCTTGTATCTCTATTCTCTTCCTGTCCCCAAGCCCTCTCTCTTACAAAACCAACCAACCAACCAAACAAAAAGCTTAAAAGCTTTTGGCAAGACCAACCTGAAATGTATAAATGACAGCTTGTAGTGGTTACAGTAGGGAGTGTTTTGTCATGCAATTCAGGGGTATGGTTATGCAGTCTATTGATATTCTCCCTCTTTCACCTCTTCTTCCTCTAGTGTCATCTGAAATTTCTATAGAATGTGGTGTATTTATTGTGCTCTTATGTAAGATGAAGAATATCTATTAAAACTATGTTTTCCAACAGACAGTGCTTTCAGTGGTTGGTAACTGGTATTGTCCCTCGAAGTTCTCTGCAACATGGTTGAAGAATGGTTCAAAATCTAACTTTCTCACCAAACAGTCATAAAAAAACTGTTTTAAAAGTAGTTTCTGTGTTGAATGTAAGCCAAAGTTGAGTCCAGGGCTTGTGACATGTTCCTCAGAGTGGGTAAGCACCATTAACCCTTTCTTCTTACAAATGTCTGTTTGGGGTTGGCTGGTCTATATCCTGGATCTGCTACTAGCATAGATAACTTTTATAGCAGGCAGCTGAGAATAAGTGAGCTGTGCCGTAGACTCTGGATTCACTTCACCTACCTCTTAATGCTTTATCTTACACTACATATACAGCTTTCCTCAGCTCTGTCTCTAGTCCAAGGGCTGGTGGCACCCCCAGAGGACAGTCAGACCCACCTAGGCATCCTGTTTTAGTGGCTTTCCATCCCTTCAGTAGAGAAACAAGACCTGAGCTGGCACTTAAACAGTTTTAACTTCATAGGTGGGATGAATCCAGACCCAGATAACATATATTAAATAATACTTACTTTACTTTTAAACTTGATTTAAGAGCCCTGTATAAAGTCAAGCTGGGAATTTCATTCCAGCTTGTGACACGGAATGTGTGATAGGCTAAATTCTTTGAAGCCAGTAAGATATAACCTTCTACCCAGTTAAGCAGGTTCCCAGTTGTTATGTGAAACTCAGTTATTTCTCTTACACCTGCCATTGCAGCTGATTAGCAAATGCAGCTGTCTTTTAGGGAGTGTTAGTTTTATCTCCACTTTTAGTATGTGTCTATTGGATCAATTTATGGTAACGTTAAAATAACTGGGTTTCCTCTACCATTACTGGTGCTATGTGTCAAAGGTCCTAAAATCCTGAGCAAGAGTGATGACATTGCATTTTATATGTCAGTGTTTGGGTAGTAACTGTGTAGCTGTTGAGCCTGGGTTATTGCATGGGCTCTGTAACCACACATGCAAAATACTTTTGCAGTAGTTTCCTGTAGATCAAGAAGAAGGCTTTTGGTTTTGCATAAATATTCAGTGGTGGTATCTTCACATGTAGCCATGTTCTGTCATGGGTATGAAGTATATGATTATTGGGAACTGATGGAACAGATTTTGGATCTTAGCTGACTTTAGTCTAAACCAAGTGAAACATTGCTTCAATAGCTTTCAAGTAATTGTATTTCTAACACATTGAGACTATTGTGGAACATCTTAATGGACTAGTGACATCAAAAATTGTGACATCTCTATTTATATACATTCCTTCTTGGGTTGGGTTTTTTTGGGTTTTTTTTTTTTTGAGGGTTAAAATAAAATGTCTGGTAGGTTTTGTCAATAACATGTCTTGACTGTAATGTAATATGACACTGAAATAAAAGGAAGAGTGATTATTCATTTCTTAGGCACTGAGCTTCATTTAACTGCAGTGGGCTGCCATCAGTGTGCAACAGTTTCCTAACAGTTCTTAACATCTGGTAAAATAAGAAAGATAACCTTTAACTTCTCTCGTAACTTTTCGATTGCTTGTGGCTTCCCCTCACATTGTATGGAGAGAGAAAAGCAGCACCTCTGTCCTAGTTCTCAGACTGCTCTGGGATGCAGCTCAGAGGATATGTTGAGTCCCTTCCCTACTTCTTTCCTTTTTTGTTTGTTTGGTTTTGTTTGTTGGTGTGGGGTCTTTTGTTATTTTTTTGCCTGCTAGTTCAAATCTGTCTGGTTTAGTACAAGACTTTCCTACTTATATGCACAGTTTGGACAGTTTCTAATGCAATCGAATTGATAAATGTATTGAGCTTTGCTAAACTGTGTTACATTATGATCATGGCACAGGATTAATAATCACATGCCCACTCGGGTGGAGTTTGTACAGTTTACTGCAGCCTTTACTGTGGAAGTGTGCAGGATGATTTTAAAGTAAATATTTAATTGTTATGTTACACTGAAGTGCATTAGAAAAGAGGCATCAAGCAGCATGACTGCCTTATCTGTGGTGTTTGCTTTCATAAGCTACCCTCCACACCTAGATAAGGGGTTAGGTGTGAGCAGGTAAAGACTGCTCCAGTGGAAGTGCTCAGGGGAACATTACCCAGCTTGGGTTAGGAAAGGGAATTCTCCGGAGAGGACACATCTGGGGAGCTCAGTTAGTCACTGTTGGTCTGCCCATCACTGAGACTGAGTGCTCTACATGAAGGAGAATTCTTGAGCACTGGAAGGTAGAAACCACAGGTACTTATCACACTGCATGAGCCTTCCCACATAAAGAGATAGACACAAGTGTGGCCTGTAACATGAACATTTTAGTTAGCTAATTTTTTAGGAAGGTAAATTGAAATTATTTCACATAAAATCATCTCTGACTGGAATACTTATGTAGGATTGTTCCAGATACTCATGTAAGCTGGATTCTTGTCTTCAGAGCTGCAGTGAAGGAATATTTTTGGTTCAGGCCTAATCTGCACCTTCCTACCTAAGTTGCATACTAAGGCTTGTGAGGTCATTTTTAAATCTGAAGTATTTAATGTGTGGTGTTCAGTTGTTGCTTGCTGTAGTAGGGTGCTTGTCTCAGCCAAAATACCTGCTGTGCCTTCAGAAGAACTGCTGTCATTTACAGTGTTCTTCCAGGTAACACTGAAGGCTTAGGCTGGGTCCTGGTAAATTTATGGAACAATGTCTGTGGTCCCAGGCTCAAATTTCAAGGGCAGACTAATCTCACAAGACACAGTAAGGCGATTCTAATGGTGTTTTTTTCTTCCTTCAGTTGCTGTGGATGTTCATCTACATTATTCAAAGACAGGTTCCATTAGTGTCAGCCAGAAATCAGGAAAGAAGGAAATATTTAGGAGAGTGAAGCAGTTGAATGACAGCAAAAAGGCCCTTAGGACAAGAGCCTTGTCACAGAATCTGTCTGGATGTAATGGGCACTAGGCCACAGGTAAGCCAACAGCAGGGTAAGTGCACAAGCTGATGATCTTTGGCTGGCATCATACATTGCTGTAATGCTCCTTCATGTTGCCCATCCATCAGAACTGATGGTAACAAATGAGGGAAAGCTGTTGGGAACCAGTGCTACCACTGAACTACCAAATGCAGTGTGGACCATGAGGCAAGCAGCAGCTGATCACACAGCAGACGTATTCAGTGGCCCTGTGCCTTGCTAAAATGGCACTTTGGACAGTATTTCATGCTTATTTAAGAGAAGAAAATTGTCTCAGAGCATTGTTTGGGGCTGGTGGTGCATAGCCCACAGCAATCAGACTGTCACAAGCAGGAGTATGCCTGTGATTGCTCAGTCTGCATGTTAAGAGGTGACACCACTCTGTATGTGGAGCATTGTCCTAATGTGAATGTGGTGCTCTTTCCATCACTTGAGCAAAGGAGGCAGTGCCTTGCTTAATGCCACAGCAGCACTGAGACCCTAAGAGTACTGAAAGAGGGTAAGTTTAAAAAAAACTAAACACTTTCAGTTCAAGCTTGAAGATTCTTACCATCTCTCCAAGTCTTGAGAAAGTCAATCACTCTGCCTTTCCTGCTGTTTTTTATGCTTTGTCACACTTCTGCCTCGATTTGAGTCTTGTACTTCACTTGATGCCTTGGAGATACGGTGATAGCAGCCAGACAGGACTATGGTAAAACTCTCCTTAAGCTGAAGAGAGGGAGGTGTGGTAACTGTGAAGTCATACTGAGGAGGGGAAACAGGAGCTGCTTACCATCTGTGGAAGAAAACTGGTTAAGATAGCTGTGGAAGAAAGCAGGTTCAAAAGACAAGGTAAGGGAGGTAGGTCTGCAGCAGCAAACAGCACTGGCACCAGCTTTCTAGTTGGGACACTGGCATTGGACGTGTGTGCTAAGGGGAAGAGTGTCATGGAAACATTTGGAACAACAAGCTTTGTAAAACTGGAGTGTAAGGGACAAGGCAAAAAGTAGGAAACGTTAGATGAAACTTCAGTGTAGATGAGGTTAAAGCCTTTCACTCAATCCCTTCTGGTGCAGTTTTGCAAGGAATGACTACATCATCCACAGGACTAATTTAGATTTTATTCTGGTATTTCTCAAATATAAAAAGTCAAAATTCTTACATCAATCTTTAAAGAAAATCCATGCAGGCAGGTCAAAATGTTTACAACTTAATTCCCTTCCCACCCCCCCCCCCTTCCATTCAGTTTTCACTTCACAAACCATGCTGGTAAGTAAACCAAGTGTCTGCCCCTCATGTTTCTTTTCACAGCACATTGTTAACAGAACAATGCTAGGCTAAGTCTAGGGTGCAGTAAGCACCAAAATAAGATTTTTCACTTTAACAGCCTCTGCAATACCTCAGGCTTTCTTATGTTTAAAAGCACATCCATTTTGCTTAATTGTGGCTCTGTGAGATTTTAAACTTTGAGGCTCGTTTTCTTTGATACCACCATAATGTAACTCATGAGAATCTCAAAACCTCTCAGCCAGGAAAAGCAGCAGTACAAACTAGACTCTGACAATTGCAGATGACAACCTGTCTCTTCTCTTTTTCCTCTGGAGAACCAAATTGGATACATTGTACAGAATTTTTGGCATGAGAAAATTCCCAAATTTGCCTTGTTTGAAATAGGTTTGGCCCATCAAACTATAGACTCATGTAAAAATAAAAAATGCTTCTAACATTTAAATTGATAGGTAGTAGAAAAAATTGTAGCCTTCCTATTCCCATTTTTACAATATTTTTCTGTTGGAATTTAGTGTCAGATTTCATTAGTACTGAAGCCACACTGCCATCCCTTTACTGCACTTGCTCCCTGTAGCAAAACTGAAGTGTCTTCAGTTTCCATCTGCAATTCACAAAAACATTTCTCTTTGAAAGGGAGTAGAGGTCAAAGCAATAGAGCTTCATTCTGAAGGTTGCATAGAGACTGAAGAGATTTATACAACAAATGCTGTTTAAAAAAAAAAATCTGTCTGACACTACTGAACAGCTCAAATGTGTGTGACCAAAAATATTTATAGGCAATCAACTCTGAGTTTGTTAGCAACAGCAATACTGTACATTTTACATTATTATCAAATACATAATTCAAGAGTTACAAAATAAGATCATGCATTACCAATAAATCTCATACAAGCTTGGATTGATTTCATTCCAAGAATCTGAAATGGAGACAGCATTTTCTTAAAATGAATAAAACCTCAAACTCTGGATTCTGTTTTAGCTTTCATGGATTTGATATAATCTTGTTACAAGAAAACCTATACATGTTTGCTCAATTTAAAGTGTTAAAATAACTACTGAACAAAAAAAGTGAGCACTAAAGTGATCATAAAAGGGAGCTAAATGATTAATTCTTTTAAAGGCAGCTTTGGAGCCAGAGATACCCTTCCATACCACGAGTATGATTTTAACAAAGATGAGACATTCATTGAGCTCAGCCCCACCTTCCTCTTTCACCTGGCAAAACAGTTTAAAGCAGTGAGTGAGCTGAGCAAATGGTGTCCAAGTCTGGAAGAGGTTCAGTGTAAGATAGGTGTACCCATGTGTGCACTACTGAAATAGCAATGCTCCTTCCCTGGCCTCCCACCTCATGGCTGAAAAGATGGATAAGCTGTTGGCAATACTTCGACCTTTAGGTGCACCTGAACATTTGTGTGTTTTTTCCAGTTCTGGAAGTGACCTGGACTAGGAGCTAAGAGAGATGGAAAGCAGTATACTACCCACTGTTTCAGAAGTCTTCAGCTTTGTGGCTCATGCCTCTTGTCAGTAGTATTTATGCCTCTTCAAAGAGAGCAGCATTAAGAGATCAGATCATCTGTCTCCCGAGTTTCACTGCATTTATATATGGCACAAGATTGTTTTTCTAGGAGTAACTTGTGGCAACAACATTTTTTTCCTAAAAAAGTGTAACAGCACAAAAAAATTCATAGCAGCATTTTACACAATTTGTGTTAAAAAAGTAGAAGTTAACCATTTGTGTATTGAGTAACAAAAGGTTTAAATTACATTTATTTTCCATTTTACACTCACTATTTACTAGTTGGACTATTTACAAAGGTTCAAATGTTGTATAAGAGAATGAGCTTTACCCAGAATAAACTTCACACGTGAGGTAGTGGTCTACCTCGACCTGTTTTGGCTGGATATAAAGGAGGTACAGTTGGGTTTAGATCCTAGAAAAAATTCAGAAGTAGGAGGTTCATGTGTATTAGACTGTGTTCTTGTAGAAGAAACCATGCACACACACACACACACACGCAAAGGGAGTAATCCTATGGTAAAAAGATTAAGACCAACAGCTTTCATCTTCTTGGATGAAAAGGAGGAGAAATAATTAGAACAGGGAGGTTGTCAGCTGTACCTCATTTATTCCAACTCTATTTTTACCAAGAGGCCAGCTTTTATTTGAAGAAGCTAAAGTAATTGATGTTAAAACAGCAGAACTGAAGGATTTAAGAATTAACTTAAAATTGGGGGTTTCAGCACTCCTTCTATTAAGACAAAGGAGTACTATTTCTCTACTGTTGGAGTAGGTATCAACACTCCTGTCCCAAGCACTCGAGGCAGCACTACTGGCTCCTGCAGGGCAAGGCACCTCAACACATGCTTGCTCATAGACACCTCTGCAACCTAAGGGTGCCCCCTGGTTAAGTCTTTCTTTCCTCCAAACATTTTTAAATTGCAACAGACTGCAGGAATGCTACATGAGATGTTTCCAATTGAAGATAGAAGTTTTTGGAACCTGCAGTGCAATCACACTATGAACAAAATATGTATCAAAGTTAAAAGGAAGAAAAAAAAGGGGGAAGAAAGATCTACAATGCTTTTCACACAAATCTTCTGACAGTTCACCAGCTGACCAAGTGATGAAACAAAAGTCTAGTGGATAGTTTTGGTAGCTGCAAGACAAAGTTATTGTTCTTGCCCTAGTTATATGTTACATGAAGATTGCATAGGACAAGGCAACCTTTTGGATAACTGAGGCAAGCAGTGCTTAGTGTTGGTATCCTTTGCTCTTGACAGGCTGAATGTGGTTAGTGCTTTATTGTAGTCACCCTTGTGTATCTCTCTGCCTTCAACACATCCATTTACCCAATACTGCCAGCTTAAGATCTTAGCACTTTTATCTGTGGATACCAAATACGAGTTTAGTATAAGACTATTTGCTCAAGCTTTAACTACTGACTAAAACTCACAAGTTTTAAATAAGCTGAACACCACTGAGATGCATATTTTATTTTAGCAGATATGGAAATTGATAAATTTATATAGTCAAGTTTCTTTTTTAATGGCCTATTAAGGCATCTTAAAAAATTCCCTATATGGCTTTGGTTTGCTGAAATACTACTTTACATTGTTAAAAGAAAAACATGTTCAAATAAATTCAACATTATGACACATTCACATATTTCACTTAGAACTGACAGTTATACAGATGCCTACATGTGATCACAGATGTCTCCTGTTGTGATGATACGAATAAAAAGGTAATCCAAATGTTTATCTCACAGTAGAGGGCAACCCAGAAGTCTGTGCAGAAGTGACATACAAGGAGTTATTATCTGGAAGAGGGGGAACCACAGAGTTTCCATTAGTGGGTGAACAGCTCAGTTTCAGTTTTTCCAAGTATTCTGCATGAACAGGCTTGTGACACTGAAGGACCTTGATTGCATCTTCTACTTTAAACCATTCTCTTTTCCTTCCTGAATGAGTACAATCCACAAGAAAAAACAGAGTTATAAAATTTTAACGGCAATTGCTATCTAGTAATTCACTTTTTCTCAGTTCTTTGGAAGTTGAAGTTGTCAGGCAAAAGAGTGAATGAAAAAAGCTTGAAAGAACTGATAAACGCAAGAGATTCACTCAAACTTACTGAAACACAATTCATAATAAAGCCTTTCAGATAACTCTCTTGAAGCAGGTACTGGACAGAAACTCTTATGACTCTCTATATGCTCCAAAAGCCACATCTGGTCATTAGAGGAAAGTGTGATGCTATTTAAATGACTTAATACTGCACTCCTATGTTGTCATACCTAGCAGAAAACCAGTCTTTAGATTGAGCATGCATGTATGAAGAATGGCTTGGTCTGATTTCAAAAGCCATGTTCCATACTTAAAATCTCCATATGCATATGTATATGAAGTTGCTCGGGTTATCTGTAAGTCTTACAAAATAGTATACCTTGTATCAGACATGTTTATATAAGTTTCAAGACCTTCCTAAGATCAGCTTAAGACCATCTTACTCTTACAAGTTGGTCCTTTAAAATTCAAAGTCTCTGAAAATACATATAGACAAGGTCAACAATAGTATTGTTAAAAATGGAATTAATTCTGTTTTTCATTTGGTTTTACAGCATTACAAGTACTTGAACATATGTGCTTGAACATATATAAACCACTTGTTTAAGATCAAGGACACTTTCAAAAACACCCTAGAGTATGAGACAGTAAAACATTATTTTTATGGAAAAAACAATTTGGCAGTATAGTATTTAAAATGTATGTAAAAATTACAATTTTTTTCTGTTATAATATTTAGAATATTCTAAGAATAAGAGTAACTCTGTGTTGGAAGCAATGTAGTTACATCTGTATTAAAGTGTGCAAGAAGAACATCCCTTGTTTTTCTAAAACAATACTAGTATTCCCCTTGAATGACACAAATTGCTTAATAAAAATAAAAAGAGCTTGCTTAAAACATTTTTAAGTGTAGCACATAAGGACAGAGAATTAGTTTACCTATATTAACAGAATCCTCCCAGTCTTCCAGTATTTCCGTCACAGTAAGAACATAAACGTACGTCCTATGCTTCCGATCCTGGTTCTGCTTGAATATTAGAAGTACAAGTTCAAATTCTCATCTAAATAACTTACAGACTTACCACAACTACAAGATTAGAAAATACTTACCTCTAAAGGATAGTTGCCAGCAAGCCTGGCTTTTATTTTCACTAAGCAAACATGTCTATTGATGAGACCCAAAATGATGGGAAAACAAAAATTTTATTTGAAACAGCTATTCTCTTTTACTAGACTAAAAAAAAAAAACCAAACCAAATCAAAGACAATACAATTTTGAAGATTGTGAAGTTCTGACCAAAGTGTGTTCTTGGTCATCCAGGTAAATATTAGCAGTTGTCCACTAGTACTGCCCAAGGTAAGTACTAGCACGTGTCTTCTACATATGTTGTAAATGACCACAGTACACCACGTTTACTAAAACTGTTTCCACAATGCATTTCCTGGATGAAAGGTCATTTAAAAAAACCCAAACACTTTTTGCAAGGTGGAACTGCTGCATCATGTGGCCATGTCATCTACACAATGCAGGCTATAGTTTCATTCTGTGAGTGAGGCAAATTAAACAGTCTACGCTTGCAATCATGACAAAGGCAAAAATCATTGCCATCTGCTCATTTAGCAGGTTTGCCACGATGGCAGCACTCACCACCTGTTTAGAAGGCATGTGTTTTGCACAAGGCAGGTTAAACACAGAGTCTGGCAGCAGTATCTGCTCAGGGCAAGGCCAGTCCATGTGAGGCTGGTGTAGACATTACTCCCTGCTACTCCAAAGCAGGCTAGTGACAGTGTTTGGGGTGCTACCCAATCAGACCATCCCTCCCCTTGGAGAAGAACTGAGCTCCTAATAAAACCAGGACCATCTACAATTACAACTATATTAAGAACCAAGCGATGTTATGGCCTAGCTCCTGTAACAGATGGCTGTATCCTTGTGCCAATAACCTTTCCTACTTAAATTTGTTTCACTACAAGCTTAATATAGCTTTGAACTGTTGTGCTTTACTAGGAAATAAAAATTCTCCAGGAGTTCTTTGTCAGTATCACCATTAAATAGGATACATTCGTATCCTCTGGCTGTAGTTCTAGGATGACTCAGCAGCAGCATTTATTTCAGTCTTCTCTTAGTTCCAATCCCCAGGTCACAAGGTGTGGCCCCCTCAATGGTACTAACAAATTAAGGCCTTGATTTAAGTTAGAAGTAACCTAGAAAAGTGACACAACAATCATTTTTCTCTTTTCTGCTCTAGCTTGTGTAAATGGCTTCAGAAGAACATATACCCAAACTAACAATGAATCATGATGCTTTGCTGCCCCTCTCTTAAGCCAACAACATGGATAGGTATCCTGGATTTTTTGGTCTGCGCTAGGAAGTGGAGAATACTTCTGTAGACTGACCAGTAGAGTTAAAACACAGCCAAGTTTTTAATGTGTAGCACCATCCAGTTCAACTCAAACCCAAAACATATCAGAAAAATGTGAATAGTACTAACTACAAAACTACAAGAGCTTCTCTAATTGTGTCATGGCTTCCATACTTCACACTATGGGACACATGACTAAGTAATATTTCACACAGGAAATCCCTGGCAGGAATACACTGCCAATAAAAGCTGGGCGAAGATTTGTACCTAGCTGAGACTAAGGGACTTCCACTTAATATGCAATACAACATAGGAACACTGGATGTATTAGGAGCTGAAGACTATTAAAACTACAGTCTGCTCCTGTCTAGAATCTGAAGTGAGCAGAAGTGGGCAACACCAACACTAAAATAGAGTTCTAGCTAGCATGTGTTCTTGCACTGTTGGTAGTTCAGAGTCTGATGTTTACACTATCAAATAGATATTTTGAACTACATAGTTTGCTAATGGTTGGATTTACCTGTTATCCAAAGTCTTTGTATTTTTTTAGTGAATCAAAGCCATAAAGAGAACTGATATGTGTGAAAGTTGAAAAATAACTTTGGCAAAATCTAACCAGGGAGGAAAAGTCAAAAAAGTGCCTCAAAAAAGGCTGGTGTAATGTTTCAGAAATCCTAACTCTAGGAATGGTTTGGTTCTAAAGATTTTTTTTTTTTTTTTTAGGTATTGTCCAAGCATTAATTTAATCTTTCCAGTAAAGGTCCAAAATGACCTGAGATTAGTTCAGCTGGTGAGAGCCTGGTGCTGGATAACACCAAGGTGATGGATTTGATCCCTGTACAAGATATTCACTTAAAAGTTGGACTTGGTCTTTGTGGGTCCCTTCCATCTGAGAGTATTCTGTGATTCTGTGAAACTAAATAAGTACTTTGAACTCTTCCTATTCAAATCTTCGCACATCATGTGTGGACACCTAAAGTCCTGTCTAATTTAGTAGACCCAGTAACACTGCAAAATTATAGATAGGTAATACTTGTGAACTTAAGTCTGATGTTGCAGTTTATCAATTGTCACAAACAAACCATTGGTTTAAAGGAAACAGCTCACCTCAAATATCCCAAGTAGTCTGCCTAGCTTTCCCTTTACTCCAGCCTACAAGACAAACAGGAAAAAGTGTTAGCGTTTGGTATTAATTTAAAAAAATATAAAGCATCTGTACCATCATCCTACATTAACATACTCCTCCTTATAAGGGTTATTTAAGTAAGAGTTTTAACTTAAGTTTTAATTAAATAGTGTTTCAGTAATCTTGGAGATTCTGGTTTTAGATGCTTTATGACTAGAGTACAAAAGCTTGTCCTAATGAGTGGATCAAAGAAACCATAAGTCTTTCAAGGTTTCTATACAGACCAAAATACTGAATTACTTAGCACCTTTTTAGTGTACTGTATTTTATTAAATAGATAAATCATACCCAATACTGAAATAATCCAGGAAAGTAGAAAGAAGAGAATTTTAAGTAGTATTAGAATTAATCCAAAGCAGCAATCATTGAAGCTTCAGTGCTATTTTATACAGAAATTTAAGTACAAGTTTTCAAAGTAATAAATTAAACTGTAGGTTATTGCACAGATCTTGCAGCATAATGGCTTCATGCGTGCTCGTTTTCATATCAAAATAGCTTTTGGCATGCAATAAAAACCCCAAATTTATATCCCAAATTCTCTGCAGTTTTGAACTCTTTCTCTAGCTAGTATGATTACAAAAGGCTTTCAGTTTAGAGTTTTACTCCAGTATTTTAAAATAATCCCTGTATCAGCCCATGCTTTGTGATTTCTATAAATTCAGATAAGGTGGTCATTACTTTCTACTGAGACACTAAGGACTGCTTTTCAAAAAATAATATATAATGCTTTATATGTTACTATGTATAGTATATATAGTAATATATACTAACCTAACCCTAACCTTTCCAAGGGACATCGCTTACAATCATCTATTAATTGTAAACAAGACTCAGTCCATATAACTGACACATAAAGGCATATGTTGCCTACTGGCAGACAAAGCCATATTTGTCTTGCTGTATAACTAATATTTGAAATAGACCTTCTTAGTGATGGCATTTTCTAATTTTCAGTCTTTGCTTCCAGCCTTAGCCAAAGACAGTTACTGATGTCCTCCATCTTTATATAAAGGACCATATGGATTTTAATTTCATTACATTTTAATGAGTAACTGACCAATAACTGGGCAGGCTTTAGCTATAAGTCTAATCAAAGTCTTACAAGTGAATATTTTCTTGTTTTCTGTGACTGTCTTTTTGGTGTTATTTATTAAGCCATTTTGATGAAGGAAGCCTGATTACAGCCCATGCAAAATCATCAAGGCGTTTTGCTTATCTAGAGCAAGAGCTAAAGCAAAAGTTAATGCAAAACTACATACAATATTCTGTTTGTTTGCTGTGATGGCTGAGATACCTGTTAGAGTTAGCTCATAAAGCCAAAATACTCAACTGGACCTGATAGATAAGTGGTTAAGCAGCACATTAATTAGGAAAGCGACAGGCCCTTATTTTTAGGCTGAATGAGTAAGCTATGCCACAACAAGCACTAAAGATTGCTTGTGCTTTATACTGGGTAATGAAAAAGCACTTATTTGCAAAAAGCAGCATGTTGAAGAAATGTTTAAGTTCTACTGATCAGTCCTAATTTCCTCAGCATTACAGTGTCACTTCAGTTGGGAGTCTGACAACTAATATTTAACACGTGGCAAAATCATCATGACCAGCTAGATTTAACTGACACTGAATAGCATTCATAGAGTAGTTTTGTCAAGTTATTGGTATCCCACAGTTATAATGTGAATTTGTCTATGTTACTCTAAATGGAATGTACTTAACAGTTTTCTCTTTTCTCCTTCCAAGCAAATCAATGGTTTAAACAAATATAGTTTGCTGAGTAATTCTGAATGAAACTGTTTGAAGCACTTCATTTCACCAAGTGTAAAAACTCCCCAGAGCTCGAGTTAAGCTTTGGTGCAACCAGATGTTGCAACGCAAATGTGGTTACTATAACTGATGTCTAATTACTCTCCACTCAAATATACATGTTTCCAAAATGTAGCATCATGCCTGCAGAGAGCAGTGTATTTTGAAAACCTCTATACTCAAAAGTGTAAAAAGGTAGTAATTCAAAGTCTCATGATTTTTTTCCCTAAAAATAATATTCAGCTGAATAATCTTCATAGTTGAAAAAGTACAATGAATTTGACAGTAAAAGCACTTCAAAATCACTAACAAGAACATTTCCTTCAATTTTTTTTTGGTAACGTAGTTCAAAATGTGCTAAATTTAAGTGCTAGAGGACCAAGAAATACTTCAGCTTTATCCCCAGACCATCAAAAGCAGTTCCCCCTTTTCCAATGGTATGCTTCTAATCCAATGCACTGATTAAATTCTAGGCTTTGAACCATTTTGCCTCTCATAAAAACATATTTCTTCCTTTGGCTTTTATGTACTTATGGCTGTTATAATATGGTTCCTCAAGTAAACAGAATCCTATAGGCTTCTCTAAGTGTGTAAGGCCATCTAAACTTTGGGAGAAAAGCCTGAAAAACCCCCAGCTTTCTTCTGACAGACAAGCTGTTGAATTAAGTGCTCTACTTCCCCGGAACAATTCTCTAAGGAAGTCTAAGTACTATGCAAATAGGACCTTGGATCTGAATCTTATGCATATATTTTAGCATTATTCTAAATCCAGCCACAAGAGAAAACACTATCCACTTCATCCCATAGTCAATCTGGCCTGGAGGTCATTTCTGTTTGCAGCTGTAGAGGTACTGCAGTCTCAGACACAGATCAGACTCGCCTCTTTCCTGTAGATGGAGCAAGAGGCATACTGCAGTTTAATTTCTAAGCTAACAGTCTACCAGGGCAGAAAGTTGCTTAAGATCTGAAAGATGAGAGTTATTTTTAACTCTGGCATCTGCAGGATAGTATTGTAGCCATTTTAATGGCTACACTCCTGAAGGGATGGTGGCAAGACTATTTCTGCCCCATTTTTGCATACTTTTATAAAACAAAATGTTTGACTACATCTGCCATAATCTTTCAGCTGAGAATGTGCTTTATTAATCTATTAGTTTTATTAATTAATTGCAATGTCTAACTAGTTCTAGTCTGTAACATCCAATCATTTTTCAAATAATAGATGCTCGCTGGAGCTAATTCCTGTATTTCCTGTGAGAAGTCTTAGATTATATTACTGCCACTTTCACAGTTGCAGCAAATTAATCTTCAGGATCGTGCTCTTCTCAGAAACTATATCCACGCAGAGCTGGGGGAAATTGCATATTTTCTCATAGGCCTTTCAATACACTACAAAGACAAAGCAAGAGTCTCTTTTTTGTTAGATGGAGCAAGAAAAGGGAGCATTTCACAGTTCACAGAAGACCTCCATTTACAAGGCTTGCCACTCATTCGTGTAATTTTTCTTTGAACAGTGCATGTGCAGACAACTTACTTTCATCTTTCATGCTATGCAATAAAAGACAAAGTTCCAAATTCATTAATGGAGTAGCTCCTCATTTAGATGAGGTTCAATACCTTTCTGGCATGGCTTTATACTGTAACTTCATTTTGGTATTCTACTTTCAGATTTGTAAAAGAGTATTGTATCTAAATAATTAAGGTAACTGTCAGTTTCCTGTAACCTGTGAAATGTCAGACAACCCTAAATGAAACACTAAATATTCAGTAGAGGTGAAAACTCATCACTAACATGAACAGAATTGAAGAATTAAAAAAACTCTGGAGTAATTAAAACACAGGCAGCCTATGAAACAACTGCCACACACATATATTTGATTACAGAGATCTTTGAGTTGTAAAACAAAGATTCTAAACACACTACTGTTGGTGTCAAAGCGAGGATATTTAAAGCCATTGGGCTGTCAACACTTCTGCCATTAAGGAATGCCATTTTAATTCCCACTATGAGTTCACCAATTTTAATAAATTAATAGAAACTAGTGCTTAGTTTGCACATGACCAAGTACTGAAGAAACATTTCAAACCAGCTCCACTGTGCTTTCTTTGAAGTTTATTCATTCACAAAACTCTTAACAGTTCACTGTACTGTAACCAGCTTGCCAGGTGACATTGACCTTAGTATAAAAATAGAAAGGACATCCACCTTTAGAAAGGTCAGTATGAATTTCCATGGCTCAAACCCCTAAATACCACTCTTTTTTCTTTAAAAATGGCATTTGGCAATCTCATGGAAGCATGTAAGACTTAGCTGATAGCTGATGAATATTTTACTTTAAGACATGAGCTTCTAAGTCTGATCAGCTATACAAGCTATCATACCCCAGAAATTCTGAGGGAGTAGAACAAGTGAAACCAAATTATTTTTGCTTATTGAAGACCCACATCTGTGAGAACTCTTCATGCATTTCCAAGCACTGCTTAAAGCTGAACATGGCTGGAACTTTATATTATACTCCAAAGCATCATAAAAAGCATAGTCTGTTCAAGATCATCCATTCTTTACCACCAAAGAAAAAACCCCAAACATGACTACAGTTTAGTCAGCTCTAATTTAACATGGAGAGAAGACTTTACTATCCCTCATCTTGGACTATACCTTAAGACAAATTAGCAATTAAAATTACCAGTGTTTCTAAGAACACTGAGCAGAGGACTGTGTTTTTTAATCCTACCCATGAATTTGTGACAGTGGGAAGACAACACTTTCCTTAGAGATGTTATTACTCCTTGGAAGCCCAAATCTTTGCTGACTCATTGCTAAAATCCAGACTCTTTGCTCCTTGCTCCTTTCAAATGGACTGTACCCTGTGGTTGAGTATGTCTGGTATAGGTCAAAATGGGCTCCCCAGCAAAACTGAACACAGTCTGGAACACTTTTGATTCAGCAAGGCTTATTCATGCCTGAAGCTTGCTGCAGGAAGGGTGCTGAGAGCAGTGAATCGTGAACTAGTCTGTTCCCCAAGTAAAATGGGAGAAGGGTCACTGAATCACAGTTCACAGAAGATACCGTTTTGACACTGAATAGCAGGCACTGTTTGGTGCAAGTCACATCTGCATCAAGTTCCTAAGTCTCAACACCACGAAAGAACCAGTCTTAAAGGTAAGCAAGATAAGTGGCCAAATAACATAGTTAATAGAAAAGAAATCATTACACATACTAATCAGCAACAATATTAGTGTGTTTTGGGAATAGCAAAATGGGATGAGAAAACTGTTTAAGTCTAGTAGAAACCCTGTAGTTCACTCACTTACAAGAATGCATCCAATTTAAGAAAAATCTTATAGCTTCTATTTTGAAGTATGATATTTTGATTTTTCTTGCAGTTTTATTTGGTTTAGACATGGCTGTTAGATATTAAATAAACAGTTAAAATTTTTGACAATTTCCCTAGGAAAAATAAGTAGCAAATTAAACCCCAAAATTCAGAATTTGAAATTTATATGTTGTCATATAGGGAAACAGCATTAATTCATCATGACTTAAAGCTCTGTTTTGCCTAGTCATAGAGGTAGAAATAGAAAGGCAGACTATAACCATGGTGATTTCTTTATACATAACCAGCCTTAAATGTATGAATTCTGAACTGCTCAGATAGATCAGTTTTTAATCTATTTAGTTTGGAATGTTCTCAAAGGTCTGTTGATTTCCTGTTCTTATGCAGCTACATGTTAATAGTTTGTTTACCTCCACTCTGCTCAAGAAGAGCAAGTCAAATGTTTTCTTCACAGAAATGTTACACTACTATGTCATTTGGTATAAAGTCACAGTTCTACTTCCAGTACTTGTTTATAAAGGCAGACAGAAATTTAGCTATGAAATGAAAGAGTGCAATGAAGAATCTAAGTTAATTAGTTCACCTTACCACACTATACCCCAATTCTAACACACAAAACTAGAGTTCTTTAAGTTTCATAACCACAAAGGTCTCAGTCAAATACTGGATTAAAGGAAGCAGTTCCCTCTTCCTTTTTGGTTCCCATCTGAAGACAACAGCAGCAAAGATCATCTGGATTTTTTGCTTTGTTTTGTTTTTGTTACCTCTTCATACACCTCTCTCACGGCTGCTCCCCCTGGCTCTTCTTCTGGTTCCATTCCTCCACCTGGTACAATCCACTGATCTGGATATCGGCTACTGCTTACCAGCAGCACCTAGAAATAATTGCAAGCGACTGTTAAATACAGCTCACAAGTCAGGAATCTCACTACTATCTGCTTTTTCAGTAATGCACTTAGTTACCTCGCCAGTTGGATTATAGACTTTAGAAACAAAACATAACAGGCAAGGAGGAATTGGAAAAAAGTTAACATCCAATCTGTTTTATAAGAATAAGTCAAGACAGTGTCATTGCAATCTCTTTGTACAAATGCTTTCATTGGATGCTTAGACACAATGTGGAAAATACAGAGTAATGTGCATAGGAGTGAAGGCATACAACAAAAATCTAATAACAATATTTTCCAGAACTAAGTCTTCAAATCCTATAGATGGCAAAGCGCAAAAATTAAGACATTTTCATCACATAGAAGTGAAACTAATTCTTCTGGAATGGCATCTTCTAAAAGTAGACTTTTGAAAATATTTCTTATTTTTAGTCAGAAACAAGCTGCTTTTTAGTTGCTGAAGTGTTAGGTTAGCATGGCATGCTTACACTATTGCATAACTAAAATACAGGGAAGAGTACTTCATTGGCCCTTGTCCAATTTGGTTTCTTTTAAACATTTACATAAGAGGAAAAAGCACAACACATTGAATTTGATTTCTAAATTTAACACTTTTTCCCAAGACAATTTAATTTCACTTAATTTGACTTTAACCTGGTTCTGTCATTGATATACACCAATTTAAAATCCCCTATCTATAGGACCTGTCCTTGATAATATTCATAGCAGAGAAGATGTGTAAGCTACCTGTCCAACAAACTATGATATATCTTGTATATGGAGTAATTTTGCAGTAGATGTTTATGAAAATAAGACCTTGATTCAGGACCACTGGGAAATAAGCAGTTTAACTTATGTTTGAGACACATCCCATTTTCTAAGACATACTCCATCATCTGTGTAGTAAAAGGCTTCCTATTCTAGGCATTACTTACATAAAAACCCTACCCTGAAATCAAAGGACAACTGTGGGGAATAAAAGGGCAGGGTCAGTGCTTGAATCTTGAAAAGCAATTAAAAGACTAGTCTAAAGGTTATAGTTTTAACTGGTGCCAGACGAAGTGACAATCCCAGGCCTCACCTTCAAGGACTTCAAACTTACCCCTCTTTGTTGGGTTAAGTAGGAAAATGACTCTCTGATGACAGCAACAGGGAAATGATTACCATTTATACTATGTCCCTTTGGCACTCATGGAAATAGGCTGTAGGTTCACCTACAGAAACTGGGAGTGCAATTCAGATGACTGCATACTTTGTGAATGCAAGGATACGTGTGCACACTGAGGTGAACCTGGAAGAGCCTTATCTGACAGATACTGTTTTGCAATGTTTATCTTATGCACAGTCAAAGTTAGTACAATGGAGAATCCTTTAGGGTAGGACTAATTTCCCCAAAGCTTTTTCCTATGCTAAGTAAGGAATACAGCAGAGACATCATTTAGTACAGAAGCACTCTTAGCATCTGATCTAAATGTTCATGTTTTCAGTCAACTCAAGTATTTTACTTAGCTATCTAAAAATATTCAAAAAAAAAGCAATAAAGTTAGACACAAATGCATCTCAACTTGATCTTTACAGCTAAAGGTTTTGGTTTCCTAGGATCCTTTGACATTAACAAAAGATTCACAGAACACACACAGTTCTACTAAAAGTAATTCAAAAGATTTTTTTCAACACTTAGGTGGAGCATCTGTATCTGGAGCATCTGTATCACCACGAAGAACCATTTTAAGCAGTGCTTAAAGAGCAGTTGTAAAAAGCAAGTTGTGAATTCAGTTCTGAGTTCCAGATATAAGCATTAAACATAATTTTCTGCTGATGAAACTAGCACTCCATCCAGTTATGTGAAAGCTAGCAACAATAATGAACAAAAGGATGAGTATCGTTAAATTGTTTCCAGCTTGGTAGAACAACTTAAAAATCAGCATTCATTGCTTAGTTAAGGCTAAACATAAAACTCTTAATTACTACTATGGGATAAATCAGGTTACTTATTCTGGCAGTGTAGTGCAAAGCCAGGATTTTTTTATGCCTTTATATATAGTAGTTGATTACACCTAATCTGATCAATAGGCTATTAAAGCTGGGCGTGTACATATATTAGCTTTAAATTACCTTTTTAAAAAGCAGAAACAAATACATCTAGCTAGTAATCAACATAAAAATACATCAACTCTTGTAGATAGGCTTTGCAGCTATGTATACAATAAACTCCCAAGCCCTACAGCCTGGGAATTCATTTTAGCAACTATCTAAACCTCCACTAACCCTGGAGCTGAAGCATTTTCTCAAACACCTGTCTGTCTATGCTTTATTCTCCTGTGATCCCACTGCTTTTACAGTCTGAATCCAAGGGATCACACTAAGATATATCCCTGAGATCCTCAGATGCACAATTTTTTTAGCCATTAACTCATGAAGCCACTAGGGCATGAAGCATCCATCCTGGAGTAATGCTATCAAAAACTTACTTGGTGTTAATCAGATTCAACAAACCACAAGACCTGATAGCTAGCAGTTGCAGGATTGTGGGGTAAGGTTGAAAAGCAATCCACAAGTTTTTACAGTCATAGCATCAAGCAATCTTCCATGTTTTTGTTTTGTTTACATTGTTTTTCATTCCACTTAGTTTTGAGGTGTTTCCATCTGTAAGTGGCCAGAAGATGCATTGTCCAGTACTGAAATGAGGAGGCTGTAAATATAAACGTGATTTAACTATGAAGACACCAAATGGCTGTGGTTGGTTGACACTGCACTCACATGCCAAGAGAGGTGCAAAAATCAGCAGCAAAAATGCAGCAATTTACCCTCCCTTAACAGAAGATAATCAAACTAGGAAAAAAGTGATCTAGGTTGCCTAGACATCCAGTCTTTTCTGAGGAGGCTCATAGTCAAGCAGATGACAATAGTCTACTGGAAAAGACCACAGAATCTCACACACCTGTATTTTTTCTGGCTTATGCACCCCAAATTTTACATCATAATCCCATTAGACTCAGAAGAAAAAAAAAGTACTTCCTATACAGAACACAGAATTCTTTGTATCCCCAGATGCAGAAAAAGGACTAAGATTTGAGTTGTATTACTTGCTAGTGATCACTGCCTTTCCCAAGTCTTTGACTAAGACTTACTGTGGATAACTTGTTCAAAAAAGGTATTGCAGTGAAATCTGATTGTGTAGTTATATATCTAAGTTTATCTTACTCCAAAGACTAAGGTGAAGATACCATAATGCTGCCAAGTGAAGAAGGAAAGCTGCAAAGTTCAGCCAGGAGGAAACAAAAGAAAAATTCTTCCATTAAGTGTTACCAAACAAGTATCACCTCACTTCCAAGTCCAGAAATAGCAATGACCTTTAAGTGTAGCAAGGAAGAGAAACTGCTAGCCAGGCCTGCTTGTAATAAGCACCTATCAATACATGTAACCATCATACAGTTAACCAAAAAAGTTATTACAGGGCAGGTGGCCTCATAGGACTTGGTCACTATAAATGATGAGCTCGCAGGCAAACAATTGAAAATTTCCAAAAGTGCTGAAGTTTTGGCCTCTTTAGTGTTCTCAAGTCAAAACCAATCATGAAACATTTAGTAGCCATGTATTCCAGAAGACCAAAATGGCAACAGATCAGTGATACAAGTTATAACCACAAACTACTTATCTTGATTTTTTTTCATATTAAGCACTAGAGAGGTAGAAAATGGTTAAAGTTTATATAAAATACCATTGCTTTCTATCTTTCTTAACTGAAGGGCATTATACCTTAGCAAAATAAAAAACCAATTTACATAAAAAAGCAAGGATAAAGTTTAAATTAGCTAGAGCAAACTCTCTCAGCTGGATTCTTTAGGCTTCAGAACAAAGTCATCCCCAACTTGGAGGAAAAACTTGCAGTTGAAAATATACCATTCCAATTTCACAATAATTATTTGTCATCAGTTTTCTATTCCTAGCCTAATCCCATCTACTCCTGTCTTCCCCACTGCACACCCCATTTTCTCCCCTCTCATTGGTCTCTCTACCCCAATATCTATGCCCAACTTGATGTCTGAATTACCTGGTGGAGATAGCCAAGCCTGCCCTACTTTGGAGCAAAGCTGGCAGTAAAAAGGAGCAATGTCCAAGAGAAAAGGAACCAACCCCTCACTCCCAAAGACTGCTGAGCATGTGAGACTCAGAAAAGAACACCACACTGCTCAAGTGTACTGCTCAGAAGACAGGTGCATGGAAGACAAAGGATTCAGCTCCCAAACTCTACAAACATGAGTACACACAAATCATTTCAGAAGACTTAAAGTGGTCAGAGTATAAAAAAGATCATTAAGGCATTAAAAGGTACCTCTTAGGTACAAAACAGTGTTAAATTCTGTTAGATGTATTGCATATTTTCATATGCATCAGAAACATTAAGAGGATAAAACATCCAAGCCTACTTTGAGAAAAAAGACAGGACCCACTCTGGTGAAGGTTGATATAATAAAATTTAACACATTCAGTATGGAAACCTCAGCCTACGTGGTTGGTCTGCTAAAGTTACAAGCACCTGAAAAAGTCATAAAGATGCTTTAATCCTAATACAGCCAAAAGGGTCAGTCAAGCCCTATGATTTCTTTAAAAACAGCCATAAACAGATGCTCAGGGAAGAATACAAACACCAAGTATTTTATTTTCACTTTTTCATTTTTCGAGTTTTCTTTACTTTCAACTTCCAATTGCTTTCAACTCAGGAGCTTCCTTAAAGGCACTAGGAAACAACTTTGAATGTTGCAACACAGGAACATGATTGAGAAGCAAGGAAAAGCATCTCTTTCAAACATTGAATCATATTTGCAGAATTAACTGCATAAATTTTTAGGCAAAAGCACACATCTCATCTTAGAGAGCCTATGTCAGCCTGCTATTGTAGTTAAGACATTACCTTTATCTAACAATTTTTTTTTTTCTATTTTAAGAATCACTGCCTCATTTCAGCAGTTCTGAAACAGTTTCTCAGTTCCCCTATAGGTTAATGTGGTATCCTTCTCCTAGAATGCCATTGCCTTTTTTTGGACTGCAGAAGGTTGGAAAATGCAGCTTTAAACTTTGCCATAGCAATGCTACACAGGCAGCATTTAGTAAGGAACATGTGCCTTCCCGAAAAGATTCTCAGTAGAGTGACTGCTTATAGTCCTCATTTGTTACTGCAATAATTTTCAAAATTACTTTATCTTTTAAACATAAAGAAATAAAATGCAAAAAGTTATTGTAAAGTAGTAACAAAACCTTAGGATCAGACTTGACAGCATTTTAAGAGCTAATTAAAGTCATCAGTGCAACACCTTTACGTTCTCCCTAACACTGGGATAATGAGTTCAGGGAGCTGATCTGGATGAAAAGTAGATTCCCCATGAAAGCTTAGTGTCCAGTCTGCACACACAACACCCATCAGGACACAGCCATTCAAGGGGCAGCACTGCACAAACTGAGGCAGAAAGGCACCACTACAGTCTCCCAATTTCAGATCAGCCTATACCAATTCAAGAGCCTCTAGCAAAGTACTTTAAAGACAATATACTGAAAAGCAGTCCTCAGCTATGGCAGAGGTTAAAATGATGATTTAGTCTCACTGAACAAGAGCCAGCACAACAGTAGAAGAATGGCTAATTAGCAGTACGTTAATCCTAATGCTCATTAATTTAAGCACAAATCTTGACTGCATCTCAGAAAACTGGGTTCTGTCTACACAATATATTAAAGTATGAAATATCCTCCCAACTTTAAGATCACTTTTCAAAGCAGCAACGCAGCACTTGAATATCAGTCAGTGCTACTTTACCCCCATTCTGAAGATGAATGGTAAAGAAATATGGATATAATTTTATAATACTTTAGAATTAGATCTGGAAGGTATTTTTCCTTTGAGACCTTCTGACTTTAAGGCTGTATGGCAATAAGGAGAGACACATTAGTCTTTTTCAGAAGAAGTTTTGCTTCTAACTTGCAATTACAGCAGTAATATTTTATAAATTTTATTTCACATTAAATTAAAATATTTGGTTAACATGTTACAGTGATACAGAATTTGAGTGTCTTCCTCTGCTATTTAACATACCTAATTTTTTTCTTCGGCAAAAGTGTTCATATTGGGAATAGAACAGCACTGTACTATTATGACATGCCAGTCAGAACACATTTCCTCACATAAAGTGACTCAAGTCACCTGCAGCATTCCATCTCCCATTAAGCTTTAGCATGCTTTGGAGAAACAGATATGTCAGGTCTCACAGTGTGATGAAGGGTGCAGATCTTGCACCCAGACATATGACAAAAGGAGATTCCTGGCTGAAAAAAAAAATCAAACCTGCAAACAAACAAACTTCCCACAAGTGCCTATAAAAAAAGATTTAGTTCTCATGCTGGACCAGTTCCCCAGTCCACCATACATAACAACCTTCTTCCCTCATGTTTGCTAATGCAGACCAAGGGAGAAACCACAATTTCAGGTAGCGGGGAAGAGCTAAATTAATATTGCTGCCCATTTCTTTTTAACTTGAAACCACGGCCTAATCTTGAGCAGAACTGTGCTTTACTGGTTACTCAGCAACATAATCTGTTTGACTAAAGTATCAGCTTCCAAGCACTTGTCAGAAACAAGAGCTCCAATTCTTAGAGAGGTGGTTGGCTGCAGGTAAAGATTTGACAAGGTTATTTCTTGACAAGTACCATTTATCTTTTAGCCTTTTCTATCTTTGAGATACATCTTGGAAGACAAAAATTTGTTTTAGAGTATTTACATTTGTACTACTGTTTCACCAAAGTGCTTAAGTGCCAAGTCAAAAAGCCACTGAATTAAAGTAAGCTTTTCAAGAATTCTACAAACAAGACTGGAAAAAAATTCACATCACCCTATGGTCTGTGAACTCGCATATCTACAAAAGACGTTTAAAAAAAAAGTCTACAAATCCTAGCTATAGATAAGAATGCATATATGTGTGTATATATAGGCATATATATACATACCTATGACATAAATATATTTCTGAAGAAGTCTGCCACTATGCTATTTCACAGTAACTTGTAAGTTTTGACCACCGCTGAGTTAACTGAAGCAATTCAAATAGAAACTTTGCCACCAGTTTAAATCCTAAGTAAACTTAGGATGGTGCAAGTAAGCTAAAAGGATATTTTTTTCAAGTATCTTAACATAAATATAACTAGTTCAAAAAGACAGCATCTTCTGAACAGGGCAAAAAGTGCTTTGTTACAGGACATCTTAGCCTGACGTTATAGAACTACAGCCATATTTCCTTCTCCCCTCAGCCCAGCCCACTTTGAACAACTATCAACCTCATTAAACATATCCATATGGCATAGACAAGTAATACCATAGGTGTGGGAAAAAATAATTGAGATTTCAAAATAAAAAAACACCTCATGGTTGACTGATGTCAGTACCTGAAGACTTATGAATGAAGACCGAAGATTTCTGCCATGGTGGACAACTGAATTCCCATAGCCTCACTAAACCTGCAGGCTTCCACTGCTAGTAAGTAGTTGGAATTTGTCAAAAAATATTCCAGCATGAAAACAAGGTGCATATGCCATGCCTGCAGAAAGCTGCTTTTCTGTGGACATAATAAATACTTGTGTCTTGTATCCAGAGTTGGTTACATGACATAAATCCTACCACAGCAACCTAACATTCAATTTTTCTTAACATTAACACAAGCTTTAACCCCATATGAGCCTGCAGGGATATACTATAGCAAACACTGCCTATGTAGACACATCATAAAGGGCCATTTTGGAAGCTGTTTATAGGTCTTGATTTATCAAGTTATACCCTTTTCTACAGCATGCAGGTCATCAATTCACAGAACGGTTTGGGATGGAAGGGACCTTTAAAGACCATCTGGTAGTCCCAGCCCTGCTGACACAGGCAGGAACACCTTCCACTAGACCAGACTGCTCATCCAACCTGCCTGATAATATCCAAATATCAAGAAAATGCTGTAGAAAAGGTAAGGCAGCAATTATCCTATGTTACTTACTCTTCCTGTCCATTAGCAGGGCAGGGACATGAAACAGAAAAAATAAAAGCAACAGTGTGCTTTAAGTTCATAGTGAAACGTGTATTCTCTGGCATTTAAAATATGCCTATATTCTATCAGACCATCGTAATGCAAGGCAGGTAACCCATACCACTATGGAGACCATGCCAGCCTTAAATAAGGTGCCATGGTCATACCCCAAGTCATTTGTGTGTTTATACAAATAACACAAATACTTGTGTGTTTACACATGAGAGCTCTATGCTGAAAGATAAAGAAATCAAGTGAAAAATTCCATGTCTCGTATGGAGTATCTTTCATGACTGTGCAAGTTTATTTACAATAATTCCTACAACACCCCATTTTGCCAGGGTAGCCAGGTGATACTTCTGGGCCCTAGTTTTATGGATCAGGCTGTGTAACAAAAGGTCTTTCTGGCTTTCAGACCAATGCACATAAAATTCTTTTCTTTAATAAAACCATAGCTAATATGAAGCAACATCTGTGCAAAATTGAGGAACACTGTTTTTTAAAATGATTAAACTGTAACCACCATAACAAGACATAAGAAACCAACGCTTAATCTATCTTGTCATTCTACAAGTAAACAAAGTTATTAAATCAGATGAGAAAGGAGCTATAACATTAGGAGCTTATAATTTTTAACTCAAGAATAAGATAAATAGTTGACATGCATGACCCCCTACTATAGAGGGGGAAAAACCTACTTTTCCTGTAGGTGTGCAACAATATATTTTTCCTCGCTACTCCCTCAATATTATAAAAAACCTTTCCCATCTGTTTTCATCTCATGTACAAGGCTGAACAACAAAGGCAAAATTAAAAATTGAAAAGCTTAAAGACTTTTTCTGCATATGAAACTATTTTAGGTCTACCACTAGCAACTGCTGGCTGAACACTAAAGTAGGGCTTTCAGTACCATATTTGATTACATAAAGCACTGTTACAGATGCCAAAGTAATTAGAATGCGCTCAAAGTTTATATTCAAGATACTTAAAAATGACTGCTCATTTATTTGTATAAGATGTAGTTGATGGAAAAAAAATATTAGATTTTAAAATTATTTCAGTTACTCAAATTGCTACAAAAATTATGTTTATTACTATTTGCTTTTGCTACTTTAAAGGTGTGCCTTGTTCTCTGCGTTGAAAAGAATTTCCTTGCCTATCCTCTGCCCAGACCCTAAGACAGGAGGATTTCAATGTAAAACTACTATTTGCAGAATACCATATGCATAAACAATTCCAACCTGTGGAAGCAGCTGGTCCTCACCGTACCAGGAAGGCTCTCCTGCAGGTTGATTCTAAAGCTGCCATCCACTCCTAGTTGCTCAAGAGAAACTTGCATTTCCTCATAGACAAATCTGCTAGCCCATCCCTGCCTGCTGAATACATCAGCTTTTTGCACACACCTACCAGCTTCTTGTTTGTACAAAGCAAAAATGCCACCTACCCCCCACACACTGCATGCCCATATAGCCTTGTTTCATTTTTTAATGGGATTTCTCCTACTTTATTTCCAGGATGTTTTTTCTTTCAAAAAAAAAAACTTTCCCTGCAAGTACTGGTTTATTTCCTTAAAGGACAAAAGGAACCAGCACTTAAGCTCATACCGAGGCACCTTGCTCTCTCTTCAGCCCAAATGACAGCACTGAGACCAAAACAGGCAACATTTTAATGACAGTAGTCTAAGAGATTACCTCCTTTAACACTCAAAACCCCAAAGCTGCTGGACATGTTACTTGGCTATTTGGGCTTCCTCCTTTTTAAATGATTTTTCTTTTTAAATCATACAGTATGACAGCATGAAGGAAGCAAAATCTAAACCAAAATGGACTATATAGCACTAAATTGTTCTATGTGGAGGCACTTGAATTTGAAGAAACACAGATTTTCACAGTGGTGCAGCTGAACAGCCATCAGTCATCTTGGGTACATGTTTTCAGCTGCAATATCAGCTCTCAAAGCAGAATCTTTTGACAGGTTGCAGGACTACAGGGAAGTCCAGTTTGTAGCCTGTAACACTCAAGAGAACTGACTCAACAATTTTAAGCCTGGCAGCAAAGACTGGCAAGTCCAGCTGTAAGTCTAATTTAACAGGGTGCTGTAGCTGGGAAGTAGGAGTTCGGTGTCTGTATTTCAAACTGCACACAGGAATCACCTGGCTGAAGTTTGCCTCAGCAGTATTCTACAGCACACCTATGTTTCAAATTGAGAAATAAAGAAGCAAACTGAAACCCAATGTAAATAGTTGTGTAATAATAAAATAAATAGATATATAATGTAACATAAGGGATAGATTTGATCAGTCTCTTTCCATTGACATTGTACTTCACTGTGAATAAAACTCAGCTGTAACATCAACATGGCTACAAAGGTAGCATAAGAAATGCAGAATGGTTAAGAAATCGAACAAGCAGATTATACTACATGAACAATAGAGAAATTAAATGTTTTAGTCACTTGCCCAATTTTTGTCAATGGGCACAAAAAGCTGTCTTTAGTGAAGAGGCAGTGTCTAGAAGTCACAATATCAACAGGGGACACCACGTGAAGTTGCAGAAGAGGGAACAACTTCAGATAAGAACACAGCTATGGATTTCTGGTACAAGTTGAGAGTTCATGAGGTGGCAACAAGTTAGAGACTTAGTTATCACCAGTAAATACAAGATGACTACACAATAGCTTTACAAATCACGATAGAGACTTGTCATATTACATAAACATTTTTTCTGGTATAGCTACGGAAGTGTTAGCAACCTTTTACACAGCACAGCATGACCCCATCTAAAGCAACCACAAGTGTCACCTACATTAAAAAATACATTTGCCAAACAGAACGAGATGTAAGAGCTACCATGATGACCAAAAAAGAAAACTGTTTCTAAAAGAAGATGATTTAAGACTTCATAAAGAATGCTAAGAAAGGAATGACTGCTGTCTACAGGTAAGTCAGAAAGCTACATGCAAGAAAGGAGGAAAAAAAGCTTCAGCTCAGCAATAACTGCCTAGGGACTAGCCTTTTGGACAGTCAGAATGGCAGTAGAAAGAAAGGTTAATTCTAAGATTTGTATCACAAGATTGCTATAGATACTCATTCCTCCAGATAGAACTTAGATGAAAAGTAGAACAAATTTAGTCTTGCAGACAGTATCTCCAGAAAAAGAAAGTTGAGATTTGGATTTTTTGCTTTTAGGACTTCTAAAAAGAAACGCGTTGCTGAAATTGTTTAAGTTGTTGGTTCTATTTCTCGACTTCAATGTCAAGCAACTTTTTGCTTATCCTGTAAGTTAAAATAACTATGCAACCTGTTCTATCCTGTAGCTTCCCTTTACTCCCTGTAACTTCTGCAGGAGTTTCCTGTTCCCTTCTTCTCCAGTCATCCAGGTACTACCCTTGTGCTCCTTCCCTGCAGAAGTTACCCTACACTTATAAACACCCTGGAGATGTAGCTTGGCTTAAATTTGATGGTACAATCTCTAGGGACTTAGAAAAGAAATGCTGAAGACATTTACATGGAGTAGAACACAGAAACTACCCGGACAACAGTGTTCAAGAAGACAGAAGCAAGCTTCAAACACCCAATTTGGGGAACACGGCTGGTGATTGAAGTTAATCACAAACAGCAGTCAGACACAAACTTCTAAGGAATAGATTCTGTACTGATACAGAGGAAGCTGACACTTGGGAAACAGCTCCTAAGCAAGTTCAAGCTGTTGGCACTGCTTTCCTAGAGATACCTGTCAGAAAGCAAATTGAACTGCTTCCACACACATAATCTATGTCCTAAATCTCATCTGATGTCCTCCAATTCACTTCGTCCTCAAGTATGTCTACCTGCATGATGGCAAGTCCCAGTCTCATGCCAGCAATACAGGTACTCCATCCAGAATACCAGAAAGAACTGCAGTGCAATAATGGTCAGTATCAACTCCTCTTATACAGCCCAGCAAAGCTGCTGCTGCTACTATCATCCTTAGCCTCAAAAGATGTTATTACATACAAACAATATTCTGAAGCAGCCAGTGATCTCATTGGATGCCAGGCTGAAAGATAATGACAAGAAGTTGTATCAGGAAATGAAAAATGAATGGAAATCACTGACAAAGGTGACCCTAACCATGAATTTCCAACTACAACTGGTACAAAAAGCTGTAAGTGGCTCAGGTGTTCAAACTCCAAATAAGTCTGGAGTAGCATCCAAAAATTAATATTAAAGTCACATAAATGTTAAAGTATGTTGGAGTGTCAGAGACCAAAGAAAAGCTATAACCCATAACAAGACCTTTCAAGATTCCTGCTGGGTGCCTTTCTCCATTATACTAGGAAAAACTCATCAGCATGGTCCCAAGGCTATATTTATATCACACAGGAAATAATTTTTTTTGTTTAAAGTGCCTGTATTTTGAGATCAGGCCTCTTCCCACTACACTGTGTTTACTGAGCAGATGTTTAAGAAAGACGCTTGCGGTACTGACAGCTATGGAAGAGCACCAGCATTTTCCAGTATATAGATAAAGGCAGGAAACCCTCCAGACCCTAACCTCTATTATAATTTCATGGCTACGAAACAAGAAAATGAAAACAGAAATCGCAAAAGGGTATGCTTCCAGCCCGAGACCATCTATAAATGCATTGTGCAATGAAACCATCAGCCGAGCTCGCAGATAACGGGCAGTGCCATTGACCTTGGCTCGGAGCACGGGACAACTTTGTTTCCACCTCCCGACTCTGCTGCAACATAAAATTCCGGGTGAGCGCAACCCGCTACAACCAAAGCCGCAGCAACAACTCCTCCGCTCTCGAGCTCGTTCACCAAATATTTCTAAGCCCCATTTTACTCTCCCCGGGGGAAAGCCAGGTGTCTCAAGCATAGGCTTTTTTTTATCGCACCCGAGCGGGGCAGGAGGTTCGCCTTCAGGGTGACACACCAGCCCTGCCCTCCACGCGCCATTATACATTAACCGGTTTTCCGCGTGTTACGGGTACACAGAAGATAACCCCGGAGTTCCAGTCGGTGTCCTGGCCCATCCCACCCCGCCCTGAGAGCTGAGTCTCCCACTCCCTCCTCTCCCTCTCCCCGCCGAGGGGCG
>VXBI01002871.1:73221-139494 GCA_013397375.1 Toxostoma redivivum | reverse complement strand
CCACCAAAGTAAAATCTTGTGATCCCCTGTCATGCCAGCAATGGAATCAGATTCTGCCCCCACATATCTTGATGGGATCAGCGTGCACTGCGAACCGGTGTCTACCAAGGCCTCATATTTTTGTGGTTCAGACGTGCCAGGCCAATGAATCCACACAGTCTAAAAACATGGTTTTCCCCAACCTCTGCCTGGATAGAGGCAGGACCCCTCTAAGCTTAGTTGTCCTTCTTTCCCTGAGCATATCTTTTGGAGATTCCTTCAAGGGGATTGGACACGTCATCATCATCATCATACCTGGCAGTTCAGCTACGGGCAACTGGAGCTGTTTCCCTTTTGGTGGAACTTGCTCTCTGAGACTTGCCTTCCTTCAGTTCACAAATCTGTTGGGTCAGAGCAGCAGTAGATTTTCCATCCCATCTCCTTATGTTTTCTCCGCAATCACACAGGAGTAATCACAGCTCAGCTTGTGGGGTGTACCTTCTCTCCTTATCTGGGGAACATCTGCATTGGTACCAGAACCTCTGATCTGTACAGCTGAGATTTGGAGAAGGTCCTCTTTAATCTCCTCCCTGCACTTCTCATGATTCTCCTGTATCTTATCTTTTAATTTCTGCAGACATGTTTCACAGCTGTGATTCTGGCATATGTTAGGCCATGCACGGCATCTGCATATGCTCGGAGCTTTTTTGCCATATCAAGCATGGTCTCCTCCTTGTCATCCCGCTTCATTATTGCTAAAGCAGAAGCGTATTCTTCTGGCCCAAGTTGTACAAGTTTTCACCACATCACAGATGTACATGGTACCAAGTCTGGATTCTTAGTTGTTAGCTCATCTGAGAAGACAATCTCTGCCACTGCCATTTCTCCCAAGCGTTGAATCCCTTGTTCTTCTATGGTTTCCCATTGGGTTTGCTGCATATAGAGATCATCTGCACATAGATATCTTTGTGCCACACTTCCGAGGACCCTTTCCCAGAGACTAAGTGGGTTAGCCCTCCTCATCATTCCTTGGTCAATAACTAGATCATGTGACAGGGATCCCAAATGCCTGGCTTTAGTACCATCCAGAATTGTAGCCCCGCCTGCAGCATCCCAAAGATGGACTAGCCAACTAATTATAGATTCATCAGATCATCGCGTGTAGTAATTTCTTAGGCCATGAAGGTCTTTCGAGGGTAAGGACTCAATAGCCCTTTCAGGAGAAAGAACTTCTGATCTTGTGTCAGTTGCTATGATTTCTGATTTTGTATCAGGAGGTCGCTTTGAGGGTCCTTCCCCTGGATCATCATCATCCACTGGCCGATCAGTTTTGCTGGTGTGCTTCCTTTCTGCATCAACTGCCAGTAGCTTAGGCTCACTGTTTGGTTTTGCTGCTGGCTTAGGCTCACTGTCTGGTTTAACTACAACCTGAGTAGCTGGGGTGTTGGCTGCAGCCTGATAGGGATATTGGCTGATTTATCTCCCTGCCCCCCTGTCTCTCTCTGCTGCCCTACAGTACCTAGCAGCGTGCGATAAGCATATGCCAGGGCCCAGCTTACTGCAGTGATCTTTTTCTCCTTAGAGTCATCGTGGCACCTCTCTTTCAGGTGTTTCCCCACCTCAACTGGGTTCTGAATTTGATCACACGGAAAGTCCCAGACTACAGGGTCAGAAAATTCCTTCAGGATTTGGCCCATATCCTCCCATTCTCCACACCACTCAGGATTTTCCACGCCCAGGTCTACTCCTGGGTCATCAGTCTCATCAGCCCCTCAAGAAATCTCAGCTCTCATNAGGAAGCAAACCTGAGTGGCCCCTCCCCCAAGCTGTTGAGGAAGAAATTTCCTTAGAGAGAAGTGGAAAAAACCTGTTTATTCAACAGGCACAGCACTGCCCAGCACAAAAAATGAACGATACCAAACAAGAAAACCTCTTGCTGCTCTGAAGAGGTGACAAATCCAGAAAGTCTCTCTCCTGTGGGAGGTAGCTCGGCTCAGTCTGGTACCAGTCCCTCCGGCACTGGAAAATGCCGCTGCCCAGGCCAGGCCCTGGTGGGCCACAGGTGCAAGCTCCTGGTGCTTCCCCCTGGGTCCCCAGTCTAGAGCAAGTTTAAATAATTCCAGGAAAAAGGAAAACTTTCCGGGAACTTCTCTGCTTCAGTTAGTCAAAAACTAACTAAGAGCAAAGGAGAGCTCTCTCCACTGTCCACCACGGTGACGCAGTCCAGGAGGACGAGACGATGGAACTCCTGTCTCTGTGTTTGAAAACAACTGCCTCAGACATTCCACCGCTTCTCGTCCCCCCAGTTCACTCTCAAATCCAGCCTTAAACGTACAAAACTTATTTCTGGGCTAAATAGTCAAATGGCGATACAATTCAACAGTACAAAGTCACCCAGGGCATTGTGTAATAAAACTTGGTAGAGAAACAGAGTTGTCTTAATTGTCATTAGTTTGAAATTCTGTCGTACAAGATTCTATATAATTTTCTTTTCATTTGTACAACCCTGCTTGTAAATGTACAGTGGTTTCCTAAAATAGAAAACAAATGTATGGAAGTAAAATGCTTTAGAAGTGTGAAAGTATATTGAAAATAACTATATTGCTGTATCTTACCTGCAATGCTCCATAGCATCCTGTCCATAGGGAAATCAGACAGTTTGCTCATGGTAATTTTTGTCTTGCCATCGCTGTTGATGTCACACATCAACTCTGTGTGTGTATATTTATATGTATGTACAGTAATGGGACTTCCATGTCTATGAAAAGGTCTCTCTGTCTATCCTGTTCCTCTGTAGCATCTGCTCTATATAGCTTGTTTTTGGTGTATGATGTTTGCTGTCTGTAGGGCTGAGGATTGGGCAATAAATGCAATCTTTGGTGTAGAATCTGTAAGCAGCAACATTGTAATTCATTACAAATTTTTTATTTTTGCGAACTTTATTTTGGACACATATGGTTCATCTATTTTGTGTACAAAATTGATATTTTTAGTGCATGTGTGTAACAAGTGTAGCCTAGCATGTTGTGAAGGATGCTATGTTCTCTCAGAGGAGCTATTTATCATGGTACTGGTTGCCATTTCAGTGTGTACCTTAAAATATAACAAGAGCAACTCAGAACACACACACACACAAAGCAGTGTCTCAGCACGATCCAGGGTTCTCAAAGCATGCAATCCAAAGACTAGATTTGAACTGTCCTAGACTGAAAAGTGTTAGTTGTTCAGTTTTCAACCAAATGGTAAAATTTAAAACCCTAGACTTTCCAAAGATGGTAACTTGTTTAATAACCAGTGTGTTATAAAGCACAGAGTATTAATAGGGTTCATGGATTTAATTATTTATAAAATTTAGGAGTCGTATTTGCTTCATAGATTTTCTTCTCAAAACCATGTTTCTTGCATAGCTGGTTGTATGTTTTACTGTTAAATCACTTCATAGTATACTTTAATCAGGGCAAAATATTCTTTACCAGCTAAATTGTGTGTTCATTGAGAGGTGGAAGAAATAAAGACTGTTAGAAGATATATCACTGTGAAGCAAAATTGAAGGGAAAAGTTTCTGTTGTTTGACTGATCTAATATTTAGGTGAAGGAATGAGCAAGGAGAAGAACTTACGTATATTGAAAAGGTGAAGCATTCATTTTAATGAAAGATGCATGTTTTCTGGATATGGCGGAGAATGTAAACAAAAATAGGGGTTTATTGATGCTGTGCTATCTCCTGAGTCTGCCATCAGGCTGAGATTATGACTTTCCCCTAATTTATGCAACTAGCGTATTAATACAGAAGCTTTCATCTAAAGGATGATCCTTTCAGGGGCTAGTTTATTACTAAGTTTTCCGAAAGATGAAGTGGAGGTGGGCCTGAGAAACACAGACCATTGCCTGAGAGTTTCTTAAAACTGATAAGAAACATTACTAAGGAAGCAGAGAGGAAACCAAATGCACACGAGACAGAAATGACAATAACTGTGGGATTCATAGGTGTGACCATGTTTTCCTTGCACACAACACTACTCTCCTAGAAAGCATTAAGGAGTAATTAAAAATTAATCTTGTGAATAGAAATATTGAATCTACTGTTGATCTTGAGGCAAATCTTTCACCTGTTAGAATAAGCTTATTCAACTCATAATTTATGTGATACACATCATCAAACAGACTTCTATTACTTTCCAGCCTCTTTACTTTAAGTGCACAATTCTTAGGGCTTTTAGTCCTAGATTTAAATGATTGTTTGTGCATATGAGTTTTCCTTTAAAAATGTAAAAATTATTCTCTTTTGTATTAAATCTTTAATAGTGAAGCATAAAATTCAATAGTCAAAAACCATACAGTCAAGAATATGTGTCTTTAGAGTGTCACAGTTGAGACTGGAAAGATTTTTTTTAAAACTATTTGTAAGACAATGAAAATTTTAAGTTAGATAATGTAGTTTTATGCTTTTAAATTAAATGATTGATCAGTTAAGAGTCAAATCTTTTTTAGTATCTTCCTGTGAATATGTGATGGTTTTTGGATACATGGGAATTGAGTTTCCTCCTCTCTTCACCCCCCCAATGTTATTTTCCTAAACTAAGCTGTGTATATTTAGTTCTGCAAAACAATAAGGATCAAAGTAACAAAAGTTGACGTCTTTTATGCTGCAAGGTAGAACTGCCGATAGACACTGTATCCTGGAATTTTTCTCTTTTCAGAAGGAACTAGAGTTAAAAATGAGTACTAAAAGGGATGCTTCAGATAGCAATTTTGCAGAAATTTTGGTTACTATTGTGATCCAGCTAGTTGTTTTCTCTCTTCCTTGTGCTGTGCAAGATAAACTATTTCCTTTGCAGAGGAAAGAAAATAATCTACAGTTCATCACATATTCACTTATATCAGTGTTTTTCTTTCTCCCTTTAAGTGGTTTACCATTACCTTTGTGTAATTTGCTAACATCTTTCAATCTTTTTTTTTCAGTTTTTTTAAATACGTCCTGTAACATACCACAAGTATTGTTACAGATCTCTTACAAGTTGATTTAAATGGAAGCATCTCTTATATCCTTTCTCATGCATCAGTTCTTTTGTTAAAACCCCTCCTGGGTTTTGCAGTTACCATGTTGTTTGGCATTGGTGTCATGGTGTTGTTCTATTTCTTTCAGATCCACTTCTTTCTTGATTTTAGCCTTTAAGAATAAATTACAAGCCAGATTGTGCAGTTATGATACTTTACAAGGCTACGTGAATTTTCTTCTGACCAAGTTCAAGAGAGACACCTTCCTGGTGGTTTTTTTGGGATCCTGAATTTTTAGAGCATGACTTGTAGAGCATAACATATACTTGCATGGCAAAGTATAAAATGATGCAAAACCATACACAGTGTGGCATTGTATAGATACATTTGTGCCTTTGCGTCTAAAACCTTTAGATTTAAAGCTGAGTATCTTCATCTGTATAGCACTTCATTCTGTATAGTGTTTACGCTATTTACTATTTACAGATATTTTCCCATATTCACTTGCTTATTAAGAGTTAGAATGAAGACTTTTAGTAAGGACTGTGTTGAGTGTTCTATTGATAGTTTGAAAAAGATACGTATGTGAAATAAATATATTGTGGTAACTTATGTAAATTTCTTCACAAAAACCTGTGTTAACTCCTGATGAATACTTAATCTTCACATATTTAAGGCTTAAGTTAGCTAGGAAGCATAAACATCAATCTTTGTTTTTAGTAAAGTTTGTATTTATACTGTCAGAAAACAATGTTATTGGAAATTGTAAATGAGTGATGATATCACAAGGAAAAGCAGTCATCTTTGATGACAGTTTCAGAGAAAGCTCTGCCTCTGTGTCATGATGCCTGCTGGATCTCTGGTATATTCAAAGTGGTGTTTAGCTTATTGTCCTTTTGGATGAGCTTAAAGCCTTCACACTAAGTAGAGGCATTTCTGACTTTAAGAATGAAAATGCCTGTTTTATATTCATTTAAAAACTAAGCTTGTCACTCTTAACAGCTCTTGATAATCACATTCTCAAGGTTGCTTTTGCATGTTTTGTATCTTAAAGAGGACAATGTTATTTCCTTATGTTCTTGCCCTGTATCTAGCATAAATGCAAAGTACGTAATATTTTTCTCTTAACATTTTAATTACTGTTCCATAATTCTTTGAAAGTGTGCAGTACAGGAGGGAGCCTCAGTAGTTGACAGCAGAGGCAGTGGAGCACTGTGTTTCTGGCAGAGCCAATGAGTGTTCAAGCCTGCAGAAGAGCAACTATCAATGCTAAGACAGTGCTTCTGGGGTGACTGGCAGCCAACAGCTTGAGCAGCTTGAGCCTGTGTTTGGAGGGGCTCTTTATAGTGGAGGAAAGGAGGCTTGCTTATTTGTGGTTATTGCCTATAATTTCTTTCTTCTTCAGCTTACTGAAATGGTAGGCTTTATCTGTGTAAGGTCAGTTTATTTTTAATACAAATATATGGTTTTGAAATTTCCCGTAGTTGGTCTCTACTTTCTTTGAAATCTTTTTATTTTGGCACCAACAGCATTGTACTTCACATTAAATACCCATTTTGGAAGTAGGAGCTGCAGATCCTTTGCAAACATGAAAAAGGAAGAAAGAGAATGAATTTAGCAATTATCTAGAGGCATGCTGCAAAAGTAGAAGATAATGAAAATTTTCACTCTTCTCATGGCCCTTAGCTTTTGCTTTTACAGTCAGATTCTATAATAAAGTAATAAAGTATGCAGTAGAACAGTTAGTTTAAATACAACTATTTATTACTGGTATAGCTTGAAATTACCATGTTTTGAAATTTGCCTTTTTGGGGCAAATTTCAAGTAATTAATTTGTTTTGTCATGCAGAATCTTGTAGAGAAATGTACAGTTTTAATTCACATTCATGGAGAGAGGTCCTTTTTGAAATAATTACTTTCCCTTAAAATTGCCCATGCTCTTTTTTCATAATGAAACCCATGATCGTATTCTTCCTTACTGTTGACTTAAAAATAATAGCATTGAAAGATGACTAGCTAAATTCTAGGAAAACCATCAATACAAATATAAGTTCCTTTGGAACTACCCCATTTCTAGTTAATTGAACTGTTCTGAAGAATTTCTGACTTCTAGAAAATAAGAGAGGAAGAAAATACTGCAGTTGAAAGCTGAGGGGAGAGTAATAAGGATGTTACGTACAGCTTTTTTAAAAATTAAGATTGTTTATAGGATTCAATGAGTCCAGAAGTAATGCTAAATAGATGCCTTCCATAGTTTAACACATGAACATGTTCTAGAGAAGAATTTTGCAGTACTAGACTTACCCTTCTGTTTCCAACTATATGCCATTCACAAAGATTTTAGAAGCCTAGAGTTGCTGACTTTCAGATGTTTGTTTTATGCTTTTGCTGTGAATACTGTGGGTTTTATCCTGGAATTGCAGATTCATTAGCATAAATTACTATCAGAATTTTTAAAATCGTCAAACAGCTGAAGTAGTTTCAAGACAGGCACCTGTTGCTGTAGTCAGTTGTGTAATATGCCTTATTTAGTCAGGGAAATTGACTCTTATTGTGTACTCAGCGCTATAGATGCTACCTGTTTTTAAAGAAATGTCCAAAATCAAACTAAGCTGGTTTCTAGTTCCTTCTCAATAATACAAGGAAAGAATAAACTTAATCTAGCTGTAGCTGTTCTATTGCTCTTGCCTTACCCATCACCAAGTAATAATTTTCAGAAAATGCAAAAATGCTGCCTTGAAGTAGGAGAGGTGGAAAATCTTATGGTGTAAAAAAAGGAATCTTAAGATGTTAGGAGATGATTCGTGTAGAAGGATGGAAGATAGAGGAGGATGTTGCAGCCTTGGTTTGGTAGCTGTCCTTGTTTTCAACAATTCCATTTGCCTCATTTACTGCAGCCTAAAGAAGGAGTATTCACCATATAATTGGTGTAGTCCTGGCACTCAGAAGGCAGGCTCTGCTTTCTATGAGGTAGGCTTTGTGCTGGAAATGTTTATCAGGGAAGGGTTAGGCAGCATTGTTACTTGTCCTGCCTGCCTGTTCACTTTCACTGTGTGGCCTCACAGAGAACTGGTGCCAGCAGCTTGCTGAGGTTAAGCAGCTGTCTTACCCAACACAGTTGTGCTGTGAAAACTGAAGTGGATGTGATGGCATAAGGGCAGTGTGAGCTCCTGTCTCTGATTAAAGAAGTGCTTGTCACTGTCTATGAACTGTGGATAAGGAAGGATGTCAAGGTAGCTTTAAAAGGAGGGTTTGGCTGCTCTTTTGACTGTTTTTCAGCTGGATTTAAATAGTGGATAATTAAGAAGTAACCGGTGAAAAACTAGAATACAGAGAGAGATTAGGGGCATGGTAGTCTCTAGCCTCTGTAGAAAGAGTCAATTAGAATCTTATAAGACATTATCTAGGGCACACTACTCTCTTGTATGGACTTTTTCAGCACTTGCAAACCAGAGCAGCCTGTAGCAGATCTTTGTCACTACATTAAATGCTTCATGTTACAAAGCATTTTAAAATTACCTCTTTTGCCTCTAGATGGGGAAAAAAAGAGATTGAACAAACGGTCTTTACACACTTAAATTTTGTAATTTCTTTGTGTGTTCTGTATGAACAGAGTTGTGAAAACGCTGAAGAAAAGGTAAATGTCATCTTTTTCATTAATCCAGATTATCTCAAACATACACATTCTGTACTTCAACTTGCACAACTGCCAAAGTGTCAATTTATCTTTGCAATCTCCTAGAACATTTTTGATTTCAGTCAGTGATTGAGAAGGCTTATCATTTATAAGCTGGCTAAATAAGGAGATGATGAAAAGCATCTTTTTAGTATTCTTGCACTTCAGAAATACCTTGGTCAGCCACCTGCAAAAACAGTGGCATTCCTAGGAGTTTTCATGTACTACATTCTTCCAGGAGGTGTGCTATAGTTAATACATGGGCTGTAATTGTATGGGTGGGTGGGTATATAACTTAGTTTGGATACAAAAAGTTAAAAATTGGAATAGTGTTTCAGTGGAACATTCAGATAATAACAAAAAGTATAATCAAAAATCTTCAGGTAAGATTCTAAATTCTTCTGTAAGAAGCTAAGTTTTGTAGTCAGGGTTCTAGAGTTAGCAAGGCTAGGCCAGGCCAATTATGCTACAGGATCTTGATTTAATGTTTAATTGTTTTATTTTGGTTTTTAATGAAAACATAATTTAAAATATGACAATTTAAAAATAATCCTTATATCAGGTTGAAGATATGAAGACAGTTACACATTTGAAATTATGATGGTTCCCAGTATTGTAAGAAGCCCAAAGCTTTTACTACACCAAGTAAAACAATTGCAGGTGATGAGCTTGGGATTTAAAGAGTTCATTTGTGTTTTGGCTGCTGTAGTGTGTTAATGGTTGTCAATGTTATAGCAAAATCTAGGGAACTGTCTTAGGATATAGTGACTGAATGATGTGTCAGTTTTAAGTACAGGCACATGTCATGGATGAAGGTTGTAATTTTGGTGTATTTTTTCTCTGGTTGAAGCTGGTTTAGTCCATCATCCTGGACTAGCAGCTCATTGTGTGCTGCAGTGAACTACAGCTTCAATTTTATGGATACAGGCCAGTTACACAGAGAGTTGTAACACAGGTCACTGCAGCCATCTGAATTGTGTTTCTTTGTGTGTGTGCTAAAAATGGAGGAGGTTGGAAAATTGTCTTAAATGTCTGAGGTGGGTTTTTTTTAATACCTGTGTATATAAAATTAAGTATGAAATTGTAAGAATACATGTTGGACATGGTAATGTGCCATGTTTTTCACAGCTTTCTAGAAATACGCAGAGATTTCTTCTGTTGAATAAAAGCTAAGTTAAAAACCAAATTAAAGTCTCCACAACAGGAATTGCATCAGTAGTGGCTTTTCTTCCTGTCCTCCAGTAGATAAAAGGAAGGTTTGGTATAATAAGGGACTGTCATTAATATTTTCTACTGCATCTGCACATACAGCTTTTGTTTAATTAGCATGATGAGCATTTTACAATCAAAATGTGCTCTTTAGGTGCAGTACTTGCGTGCTGGTATACTCAAAGTACTGCTAATAGGTGAAAATTAATATCAGTATTGCATGTAATTACATCCTAGTATCTGTGCAAGTACAGTGTGATATGCATGACATCTAGTAACCATTTAATTGATAGTTCTTTAAAATACAGGCTTTACAGTTTTTAGTTCTTTTAATGTAAAAATTATTTTGCTGTTCGCCACAATTAGATGTTGTATTTAAATATACTGTTAAGATGCAGTTTGATGGTTAAAAATAAGTCCCTACTGTTGCTGGAGAGGACGCACTCACGTTTTTTTCCATCCCACACTAACACCTGTGTTCCTTCATGAGCAGCTAAATTTGGCTGAAAGGGTTTTTAAGCACCCTAGCCCAGTTGCAGTCTTCTGTTGTGAATGACTTTCCCCCACTAGGGAAGCAGCAGGAACATATGATTAACAAGGATGAAGAGAACCTAATTGCTCCTTTAAGCTCCACGTAAGCCAATACTCTGAGCAGTGTTTTTGCAGCCAGTGCAAGCCAGCATGATGGCTTATCCTTACCCATTTCTTTGCAGGGAATCCTGCCACTTTCCAACCTCTCTTTCAGCTGAATAACTAATATTACTCATCTTAGAATTCTGGCAGGCTAGAGAATTGATTAGTCTCATAGGAAAACTCTTTGGCACTGGACTTCATGCAAATAAACATTTCATGCGCATGTGGACGGACATACTGGACCAAGGGCAATGGGAAGTCCTCTTTCCACCAAAGTTGATGAGAAGCTATTAGGATCAACTCATCCCATCTTGTAGAATCACTCTCTTGGTTTCTATTTTTCATTAAAATACTTCTATGGAAGAGTGTGGTGAAAGTTTGAGTAGATCTAACTGCCACTGTTGTGGTACCTTGTTTCTTGTCTGTGTTTTGAAGATGATGCTTGTCTGGAGTATTACAGCTGTCTTAATGAGTTAATAGTCATAACTGGAGCTAGGTGCTGATTTTTGTATGAAGGACCTGTAGTACTCAAACTCTTCTCTGTCAGTAGTTAGAGCCTCAAATTGTTAATACTCTTAAGGCAAATACTTTGATCTTTGTCCTAAGAATTTGATGATAAGTCATGTATTTTAAGGAAATGTTTCTTAAGCATATATTATTCTTGGTCTTTTAAAAAAGGGAACTGTAGTGGAATAGATTTAAATATGAAGTGTAACACAGCTGAATTTGCTGAATTCTTGAGACATGATAAAAATGTATGTTGTTGGCATTTTTTTTCCTGAAAATAAGTTCCTGGGAGTTGTGGGTAATGTGTATAGGAAGGGGGTGTTCTTGGGAAGAATAAGTAAAGGGAATTGTTGCACTTTTATATTGAGCTTTCTCTGTAATAGCTTTTACCTGTAATCTTGTCTTTTATTTCTTAGTGTGGTCCTGACAAGCTTCTCCTGGTGTCAGTAACAGACCTTTTACCATGAGCAATTCTACTCCAGCTACAGGTATACATTAAAAAAAAAAAAATCAAAGTTCTTCAACTTTTCTTTCTCTGTCTTGCTTTTTCCCTTTCTTTGTTGCTTTGTGCATGTGTGTGTTGAGGAAGATGCAGTAAGTGTATATGTTCACCTGTACTTTTAGATCAGACAGGAAGTTGAAAGTGAGAGAAAGCTGGTACTGCTTTTGTTAATATTACTTCCATCATTAGGTGTATATGGAGTGTTAATGACCAATGCTTGCATAAATTAACTTTATGTCAAATAAATTAACTAAATAATGACATACACAATTGCCTGTCAGCAGTGGTTTCCAAATAGTTTTTTTATATCAGGGCAAAGGACAGAGCAGATCACCTTTTGGTAAGTGTCTAAGACTTGCTATATTTTCTGTAGAGAAGGAGGAGTCTGAGGAGCTAACTTGAAGATTTTTCATTTTGATTTCTTTGACTTGCACACATCAGGTTGTTTATACTTCTACTGAATTCAGTGTGATGTCCAAATATTTCTGCTTGGCTTGAGATAGCATTAACTTGTAGCTCAGCAATATAATAGCTGATATGTATGTTATTAATTAACAGTGTAATGACCGGTCCTTCATAGTCGTATTCAAGATGTCTAAATGATATAGAGGTTTTTGGGATATATTAGTAGACATTTTCATTAATAATCATATAAATCTAAAATTAAATATAGTCGCTGTTGAAATTCATCTTTTTACCTAATATAGCACTTCAGCTGCAGCACTTGTTTTTTGTTGTTAGGTTTGGAGTTTAGGGTTTTTTTGGCCCCATGGATCACATACCTAAGATGTGTACCTCTCTACCTCAGGCTACTGAGGGAATACATTTGTACCAGTCATGAATTGCAACTTTAATGAACTTCCCTTTGTACACCAGGAACCAATTTTCACTTTGTTCGTAAGGCTTCACTTTGTTTATAAGGTCTGTCTGAAAGTGTTTTTTACTCAATGGAGTGTACAATTCAGAAAGAATGATCACCTTTGGCATGCTTTAAAGAACTGTTGAATCAATTTTGAAATTCAGATGCTGGAAGATAAAGATGGTTATCACTCTGCAGCAAAATTAGTATCAAACCACAGCTGGAGATAGAAGCGTGGTTTAAAAGACTTGGGGATTTTATATTTGAGATGTGCTAGCATTTATTGCTGATTTAGTAACTTAGCTAATTTGTCATTTTCTTTTTGCAAGAGAAGAAGAACTGCAATAGTTTGCCACTTAGTTCCATTTTGTCACCTCTGACAATGTGTCAGAACCCAGATGATACTGCTTCTGCAAGAGTCTCTCATACTAAACTAAAGGCAAAATTCATACTAGGCTTCATTTCCTGCTTTCTTTAGTCAAGCATTCCTTGACTTAGTCTACGTCAGGGACATCTTGTCCATTTTGAACCTGAAAAGTAACAAAACTGGTTGTTAGAGTTTACTAGTAATATGTCCTCTCATGGCTTGGTTCCAGTATGTGTTTAGTATGGTCATGTTTGTCCTAAAGTTCACATTTTTCAGAATGCATACAGAGCACGTGAAATTTCTTGATGGAAAAATCAGTGCATAACAGACTTTTCAGTTTTGCAGGTGGAAGAATTGTTAAGTGTGGTATGGTTGGGGCTTTGATTGTCCAATTTGAAATTTTACAGGCTTCCACTAATGAAAAGATCTTCTGTAAATGTCCTTATGCAGAATGACTTGCATGAACCAGTTCTCAGCCTTAGACTGTATGCAAAACCTACAGCAAAATCTGAAATTTCTTTTAAAGCTCATGCAGAAATTTCTTCCCAGTCCTTTCTGTATCTCCTTGGAAGGCTAAATGCAACAGATTAGCTATTAAGGCTATCTCTTGTGCCTCCGTTGCAACTGCTTCTAGAACAATATGCTTGTTCCAGATGTGGTGTTCTGCTTGAAAGTGCTCTCAAGGATACTAAGTAATGTTCTTGAAATGTAATCATTGGTCACTTACCACAATCCAAATCAGTCACTTACAGCATCCAAATAGGCATATGTAAAAAAACCCTCCATTTCTGGCAGTGTGTCAATGTGGTAGACTTAAGAGTTTGTATGGATTTCATGCTGCCTATCTTTTTCGAAGACTTTACAAAACTTTATATCATTTGGAACTGCAGGTTTTCTTTAATAAAGTAAAAACAAACCCCAAACTTTAAGTTAGTAATTCAGTCAAAGAAAGGTAGGTTGATGATACAAGAAAAATTAGTGTATTAGCTCCCGATTACAACTTTCTCCTCTTCTGTACAACTAACATTTTGTAAAAATATTTTATGTAGGCATTTGGGGAGAAGTTACTGGCCTCCCATTAAAAAAACCAAAACAACAGCAAACCATAACTAAATCTCCAGAAAATAAACAAGTCCAAAGCAAAACCAAACATACTCCACCCTTCTCTTGCTATCAATATATGGAATAGCTGATGATGTCTTACACTATCCCTTTGTTAGATATGAAATATCCTTTTTTAAGGTTCAAAGAACTATATCTAAAGCAATGTCAGTGCTGAGGCAGCAGTTTCTCTCCTTTAGGTTTTGCTATGTACACTGTGCAATGGGTGTCTTGTTTACCTGTCTCCCTCCCTAAAATATTTTAGATAATGAGAAGAAAAAAAGTAAAGGAAACAAATCGCCATGTTCCCCTTCACGTGTCCTTCATATTCGTCAAATTCCAAATGGTGTTACTGGAGCAGAAGTTGTTTCATTAGGTCTCCCTTTTGGCAAAGTAACCAATCTCTTGATGCTAAGAGGAAAAGGTCAGGTATGTAATTTTCAATGTTTCAATAAAGAGCAAGACTGAAGATGTGGTTCAGGTTATGATAATTTTGATTTTGTGCTTGAGTGAAATGATTGCAGCAGTGTCTAAATATTTCATTGATAGCAGAAGATTTTAATATTTTTAAATGTGAAAGGATGTTTTGAAACTTATTTTAAGTTTTTAATATGCTTTTGGATTAAATAATGAACTAGAAATTTGTTAATAATATTGATGAACATTGTATCTACTTTATGTGAGAACATATAGATGATAAAGAACTACATTGTCACTATTGATGACATGTCTTCATAGATCCTGCCTGCTTAAGTTACTAACATGTACATTAATTTTTTGACATCTATTTAATCCTATTAGATGTGACAGAGTAGTTTGCGTCATGAAAAAAGCAGATCTTAAAATAATAAGCATTCATTCAAAAAATTGTGTGGAGCACTGAGCTGAATTAAAAAAACGCATAAACTGATGGATGTTTAATGTTCTGTTCCAGCTTTATTCAATCAGCTATCTAGATAATAGTGCTTGGTTTCAGGAATTTAACAAAGTGCTTAACAGTGTGGTAGTTATAGCAGCATTGCTTCCCATATATCATACTTATTCCACTTCTTCTTAAATGACATAGTGTACTTACAGTGCAAAACTTTTTAAGAAAACACATAGATTGAATAAAACAGCCCCATAAACATGCACACAACAAATGCATTCTGGTGGTGATCAAATCAGTATTATACTTTCACATAATCTTTTTCCAGTGGGAGTGGAATTGGTAAAAAGTGATGCTTTTTTTTATCTCTTGTAAATAAAAACAGCATTGAAAACAGCTATGTATTGGTTGCAGGCATTTTTGGAAATGGCTTCAATAGATGCTGCTGTTTCTATGGTGAACTACTACACTCCTGCTCCACCTCACCTCCACAATCAGCCAGTTTATATTCAGTATTCCAATTACAAAGAACTTAGGACTGACAATCAACATAATCAGGCTGTAAGTACAGTATTTCCATTTAACAGGATATAATTGCATGAGTTGTGAATGCACATGTTAATACAGAAAGTATTAAGGTCTTTTCTGCTTCTCACATTGCCCTGCTAGTGAGAATGCACAAGAAGATGGAAAGGGTCTCAACTAGGACAGTTGTTCGCAACTGACCCAAGGGATGTCCCACACCACATGATGTTGGGCTCAACATTGAAAGTTAGGGAAAGGATGATGAAGGAGGGATGTTCAGAGTTGTGGCATTTTTCTTTCCAAGTAATTGTTATGCTCAATGAAGTTCCTACTTTCTTGGAAATATTTAAACACCTCTCTGCCAATGGGTGACATGTTGAAACATCTTGTTCTGCCTTACTTGCACATGCAGCTATTGCTTTGCCTGTTAAACTGGCTGTAACTGAACCCATGTAACTGAAAACTAAGTTTTCTCACTTCCACTCTTCCAATTCCCTCTCCTATTGTGCTAAGGGAAAGTGAGCACTTTGCTGCATACCAGGGTTAAACCACAACACTAGTAAATANGAGCGCAAGTTCAAAAGTAGTTGATCATGATGATCATGAAATCAATTGAAGGTGGCAGGAAGACTGCTTGTATGAACATGGAGCTCCTGACTGGGCATAGGAAAGTCAGGGTCATGAACAGGTGCCCCAGGAGGATTATAGAGCATTATCTGAACATGCAGGAATATGTCTAGCAAAGTCAAAGGCCACGTGGAGTTGTCTTTGATGAGAGATGTGAAAAGCAGAAAGTTTGGTTCCCTGAAGTGTATCAGCAATAGAAATGAGTTTTCTTTTTTAAAAAAAATACATAGGCCTGCTGCTGAATGGGGCAGGGACAAAGAAGATGGAAAAGGCTGATTTACTGAGAGCCTTCTCAGCAGCCTTTAGTGGCTAAGACTTGTTCTTGGTATTACCAAGCACGTGAAAACAGTGAAAAAACTTGATGAAGTACAGAAGAATCACATTAGAGAATATTTAAGCTAATTGGATAGACAAGAAGTCTATGGCCCTAGTGAGATAGACTTTTGAATGCTGAAGGAGCTGATTAGCATCATTACAATGCCACTGTATGATCTTGAAAATGTTGGGGCAATTGTAAAAAGTTACTCAGGACTAGAAAAAAGAGACTCTTTCCTTCTCCTGCCTGGAGGAAGGACAAGAAGGAAGATCAAAAGAAAGATCTAGGCAACCGCTGCTTGATCAGCCTTACTTTAGTCGCTGGGTAAGGAATGGAGCAACTCATTCTGGAAACTATCTCAAACCATTCTAAGAAGAAGAAAGTGGTTAGTCATAGTCAAGCATAGGTTTTTAAAAGGACATCATGTCTGACCAGTGTGATGGCCTTTTATTTTGAAATGACTGGACAAGACAAGAGGATATTGTTTATCTTGACCTTGACAAGACTTTCAGTGTTGTTTCCAGTAACATCCCAATAGATTAACTGATTAATGCAGTCCAGTTAAGTGAACTGTGAGGTGATTTGAAAGGCTAAAATGGTTGTGACCAGTGGCATAAAGGTTGGGTCCTGTCACTAGCAGAGTACCCTAGGGGTTAATACTGGATTTTGGATTCCTGGATGAATTTCAGTTGATCCCATTTAGATACATAAGTTATATACTATGATGTGTATATAATGATATTTTTTTTCTCTGTAAGAATGTTGACAGTAGTGATTTGGGCATAAATCATTCATTTGTGCTGAAACAAAAGTCACTGTAGTCTTGCAAGCTTGTCAGTCTGGTAAATATTATTTGTCTCTTTCCTCATCTAAGATCGATGGATCAGTTTGTTATCTGCAAAACCAAATAAATAAAGAGATTTTTTGTTCTAAGGATGTGGTTTGCATAACATCCTCAGGAAATATATATGTATATTTGCAAATAAGACTTCTCGGGTCTCTGAATATTTTCAACTTGATATGTGGCACTTGCTTTCTTCTATAACAGCATTGTCTACTTTTAAAAATAAGCTGTTTGGCACTTACATTTAAGTTTTGTCTAAGTTTTAAAGAGACCCTAGTTGAGCAGCTGAATACTGATACTGTGCTAGTCCTAGATTGAGCCCTGAAGGACAGATTATTTTGCAGGGTTGTATTTTTCTGAAACTAGGTAATAGTGCCATGTGCCCTTTCATTTTCCAAAGAAATTGTCTAACTGAGACATGACATCAGGTCACGATACTGCATGTGGAAAGGAACATCTCTCCATAGTCCTGCTACTCACAAAAGGCATGAAGACCTTTTCAGGAAAGCCCATGAAAAATAAGTGAAGAGACTAGTGTAATCACAGAAGTCTCATTTGAAGAGTGAGGTTTGAACCTATTTTTTGTGGTTGATGGCTTTGCTCTGAAAGAAGAGTAGAGTGTGCACTTTTAAGTGGGATAACCCCACTGAATCTTAGTTCCTGAAGAGAATGAAATCCCAGTAAAGCAGACCAAATATTTTGTGGTGCTGAGTGGTTGTTAGCCTATCACAATATTACGGTGTTGTAATCAATAATTTTGCTGGAGAAATAGCATACTGGATCAAAGAAAAATCGTGTCTGTAAGACATTACAAAGTAGTAGCAGTTTAACAAAAAAGATAGTTAAAATTCTGTGAATTGCACTGACTAGTTGTAAGGGAGAAGCATGGAAAGTTAGTTATGATTTATTTATTAATGTGGGATTTGAATCAATAATATAAAGGAAATACAGCTTTTTGGAGTTATGTTTTATGTCCTTTTCATTTAGGTGAACGTTGTTTTGGTATGAATAACTTATATATAAAATAACTGCGCTCTCTGCTATGACTTAATTTCAGAGACCTCAAGCTGCATTGCAAGGTGTGAATGCTGTGCAGCATGGAAACATGGGTATTACAAATGCTCTTGCTGCTGAAGGTGGGGTCCTTCCAAGTCATGGTTCTGTTCTTCGAATCGTTGTTGAAAATGTTTTTTACCCTGTCACTTTAGACATACTGTATCAGGTAATGAGGATTGCTTAAAAACAGTCACAATCTGTTCCAATGTTGCTACTGTAAATCCATTAATGTATTTTTTTTAATACTTGTGATTCCTGAATCTTCTGAGTGAGGACTGTCTCTTTAAAGTAATTTCTTGTATTCAGGGATCTAGGTTTGAAATAGCTCTATGTAAATGAAATTCAAGTATACAGGGCTTCAGTACTCAGATTTTCATGTTGTCTCATTTAGTTCCTTGCTGTGGAAGCAGCAACAAACTTGAAGTGTTAATTCTGCTTTCATGATCAGCTGGTGAAATATTGAATGTTATGAACTTGTGAGTCCATATTTTAGCACTCTTTCTGCTGAGTAACTTTGTAGTCTGATTTATATTTAGGGTTTTATATTCAGTTTTATACCCCAGTGCAAGTGATGTATTATGCAAATTTCTTTGACAAATGTTTTTGGTTGTTCATCTTTGGAATGGCATTTGACTACCTCTGAAAGCTTAGCATAATGATAGGCTATAGTTATGAAAGACATTACTGTAACCTACTAGGTGTTTGGGCTATGCTGTTGAAAGCTCTAAGTTTAAAAATAGTAACTTTGAGACTATTTCTTTGCATCCAAAGGATTTGTTGATATTTTATAAATATATTGTAAAGTTTTTCATACTTGAAGCTTTTGTAATTAGTAATTTATGCAGTAAAAACCATACCCCACATTTGAGTTTCTTAAATAATACAATTTAGAATAACTGGCATGATTTTGTAGGAACCTGCAGTTCTGGAAGATTCTTTTCCTCCTCTGCTAAGATCTCAAACAATAGTTGTTTTTAGCAACACACTGTTTTCCTCTTACCCCTTAAAATTTTATGTTTCTCTGTATCTCCTCACTATGATACTGATTAACTTAAGTGTACATATTGGTTGTCACTTGGATGTAGCAATTTGCCTGATCTAAACCTTGGTATGTGTCTTTGAGTGTTGTTCTCTCATTACTGAACCTGTGCAAATACTATGTCAGCTGCTTAGGATTATTATTGTATTCAGAATAACCTCAGAACAAGCTCCTGTGGTTATGGGAGCTGTACTGATTCTAAGAATGCAATAGCAAAGAGGAAATTTATATTAATTTATTTGTTTCGTTTGATTTTAGTCTACTTCAGTGCAGCACAATTATATTTTCAGTATTTGAATTGCTCTCACTCAGCTACTTTTCCAATATGTCTTGAAAATGTAGCAGTATTTGAAAAGGGATCTTATTTGGAGTTCTTAATAGGGGTCAGTCTCCTCTAATTAAAGCAGCACTTTGTGCCCAATAGCTACAGTCTAGCTTTTGCTTTGTGTGGTAAGGTTAATGGAAGTGAGAATTTTCACTGACAAGTATAGCGTCTTACGGAACACTAGTAGGCAAGCTGTCATCCCATACTGGGATTGTATTTTGTAAGTTGTCTTGCTAGTCAAGAAATTAACTTTTTTAAACCACAGTTCCCATTAAAATATTTATAATGAGCTGGAAATTCAGTGTTATCTTTGCAGAAACAAAATTGATACGTACAGTGTGTTTTGGTTTAAAATAAAACAGGAAGGAGTACATTAAATTTCATTATGTTAGAGAGGTCTATTAAGTTTTCTGGACGAACATGGAAAAGCCTATATTGAGAAGCTGTATTTAAGCATTTCTTAAGAGAAAGTGCTTTATGAACAGGAACTCAAAGACTAACTTGAAATTGCTGTGGAGGCAGTAATTTAATGTGGAATGGTTTCTGTTCTGTTTTCTGTAACTAAATTATTATTGCAGCATTAAAATCTTGTTTCTGAGAGATGGAAAAATCTGGTTACAAAGTGTTGGGACATTAGTTTTATATTATTGATTCTGGGCCTAAGAGGCTGGCAAGAGATGCTTATGCTTACCTGTGGCCTTTCTTTCCATTGCAGGTTTAATATTTCTCAGGGATTTCTGCTTTCCTAACTTTGCATTGATTCTAACAGCTTGTTTGAAAACTAATAGTATTTCTCAAACTCACCTTTCCTCTTTGACTATTAATTTGGACTTTTTTTTCTGCACGTGCATGATATGTCCTAGCTTTAATTTTGTCCTCACTCTTTGTGGCTTTGCTTTTTTATAGACACTTTCATGTAATGCACACTATTTTGAATGTATATATATTTAAATTCAAATTTTAAAACTATTTCTGCAGTGCTTATGTTTGCAATAAATCAAATTATTTTGATTGTAAAGTATAGGAGTAGGTTCAAATCTGGATCTTTGTCTTGCTTCTTTCCTCTTTGTTTTCTAGTTTAGGCAGTGGATGTTAATAAGCACATCAACTATTTAAGTTGTATTTTTGTTCAGCAGATTTGCAGAATTTGTTTAATGTACAGAAGGTAAAGGTGGATAACTAAAAATGCAGTTTGCAGTTCCTATCTCAACTGACTTTCAGTAACAAGGAATAATATGGATAGAAATAGACAGATCCATCAGGTCAACACGTGGCTCCATGGTGTACTTGAATAAATGTTGGGATTTTTGACCATGGGATAATCTTTTCAATGCCTGTTCCACTGACACCTGATGTGATGCACCTTTTTCACTCAGAGGGGAAAAAGAGTTCTAGTAGGAGCTAGTGGGGCCTGTTGACAGAGTTTTAAACTAGCTTGGAACAGGGAAGGGGAATGTGTGTAAGCTAGAGAAGAAAAGGCTGGAGAGCAGCGCTGTGGAAAGGGACCTGCACATCCTCATCAATGGCAAGTTGTATGTGAGTCAGCAGCGTTTTAGATCTGGAGAGGAACCTTATGGGGAGTGGTTGAGGTCACTTGGTCTGTTCAGCCTGGAGGAGACTGAGGGGAGACCTCACTGCAGTTACAACTTCCTCATGAAGGGAAGTGAGAGCAGCAGCTACTGATCTCTTCAGTCTTGTGACCAGTGACAGGACTTGAGGAAATGGCGTGAAGCTGAGTTGGGGGATGTTTAAGTTGGATTGGAAAAGGTTTTTCACCCAGAGGGTGTTAGGCTCTGGAATAGGCTCTCCAGAGAAGTGGTCACAGCACCAAGCGTTCCAGAGTTCCAGAAGACTTTGGACAATGCTCTCAGGCGCATGGTGTGACTCTTGGGGTGTTCTGTGCAGAGCTGGGAGCTGGACTCAATTGATAATCCCTGTGGAACCCTTTCAGCATGTTCTGTAATTCTATGATTTGTGAAGTCCATTTCTCAAATCTGATTTATTATCCACAATTTATCTGCAGACACTGGACAAATACCAGTTTGGACTGTCCTTCCCTTTTCTTAGTTGATTAGACATTGCTAATTCTTTAAGAAAATTTTATCCTATTTTCCCATCTTTTGTAGCCTTTAATTTTTTTTTACCTGAAATGAAATTCTGGATTCACATAATTTTTGTTCAGCTCTCACAACAGAAACATTTTTCAGAAATTTATTTGTAATATTAAATGCTAGTTTTTAGTGTGTGTGAATTATTCACTGCTTCTTAAAGCCCATGTTTTTTCCCTAACAGATTTTCTCTAAATTTGGCTTTGTCTTGAAGATTGTCATGTTCCATAAGAACAACCAATTTCAAGTTCTGCTCCAATATGCTGATGCAACGAATGCATATTATGCCAAAATGGTAAGTACAGTATATTCAGCTTGATTTTGTTTGTTTGTTTGATGGTGGGTTTTCCCTGCTTAGGGACAGGGGAACCATTAGGAATATTTTGACTGCTAACTTTGTGATTTCTCATCATTCTAACGCTCTCATTGCACATTAGTAATTTTGACATCTCTCTTTAGTTAAGAGGACAGCACTCTATCGTCAGCTGCAAATAAATGGCCTGCATGTGTCTATCAAAATGAAAATCATTGATAATATTCCATCGCAGTCTTTTCAAAGCTGAACAGTCCCAGCTCCCTCCCTCAGCTTTTCCTTTTGAAAGAGATGCCCCAGTCGCTTAATCACATTTGTAGGTCTACACTGGACCCATTCCAAGAGCTCCATGTTTCTCTTAGGCTGAGAGGCCCACAGCTGAACACAGCACTCCAAAATGTGGCCTGACCAGTGCTGAGTAGAGGGGCAGGATCACCTCTTTTGACCTGCTGGCGTTGCTCTTTATAATGCACCCCAGGATGCCATGGCCTTCTTGGCCACAAGGACAGATTGCTGGCTCACAGGCACCTTGTGATCCACCAAGATCCCCAGCTCCTTCTCTGTAGAGCTGCTTTCCAGCAGGTCAGGCCCCAGTCTGTGGTCTGCATTTGCCTTAATGGAATTTCAGAAGGTTCCTCTCTGCCCATCTCTCCAGGCTGTTGAGGTTCTTCTGAAGGGCTGCACAGCCCTCTGGGGCATCAACCACTCCTCCCAGCTTTGTATTGTCAGTGAAACTGCTAAGCAGGCCTCTGCCTCTTCATCCAAGTCATCTTTAGTTCTCATATAAAGGGAGCAGGAGGTAATTAATATGTGTAGAAAAGCCTTAGCAATCTTTGCATGAAACTTGCGACTCAGGTCTCAGAGAGGCATACTGGAGACCTTTCTAGTCCAATAGTCAGGCAAGCAGATGGGTACCTCTGTTTGCTGCAGCAGGGCATCACCCACTACAATTATGCGCCATTTCTGGGTGTTCTTGGCACAGGATCTGTCTGTCCTGTTGTTTCACTTGAAGTCATGCCCAAGTCTGGGGACTTATATTGGAAAAGACCCTTAATGTTATTGAATCCAATGATAAACCTAATGCTGCCAAGTTCACTTCTGAACTTGAAGGATAACATCTGCACATCTTTTAAATACCTTCAGGGATGGTGACTTCACCACTTGGCTGTTCCAATGCTTGATAGCCTTTTGATGAAGAAATGTTTCTTAATATCCAGTCTAAATTCCCCTCACAGAACATGAGCCCATTTCCTCTTGTCATGTCACTTGTTTCATGGGAGAAGAAAGTGACCCCTATGTTGCTACAGCTTCCTTCCTACAGGCAACTGTAGAGAGCAGTAAGATCTCTCCTGAGCTTCCTTTTCTTGATGGCAGACAACCTCAGCTCCCTCCAGCACTCCTCACAGGACTTGTGCTTTAGCTGCTTCATTAGAGTTCCTTATGTAAAGGTCAGCTCCTGCAGTTAAAATTTCCAAATGAGTATTCCTGTTACCATCTGATATTGTATGTTGAGTGGGAGAGAAATAAGATTAGAAATATAGGAAGTCAAGTCATGCTTAAAGCTGTGTTTTGTCCAATTGGCACAAGGTGATATAATACTAAGTAGTAGACTACACTAGAACTCTAGGCGGGATATTTAGGTAAGGATAGTGGCAGCCTAATTGTCTACTTTGTATTTAAAAAGAGGGCTTAATAGCCGAAGGTGAATTACTCTTTGGATACAATTGCAAGGTGAAAACTGTATAATGGTGAAATGGTTAGATTTGGAAGCAACCTTTAAAGGTCATCCAGTCCAATCCCCTGGAGTGAGCAAGGTCACTTCAACTAGGTCAGGTTGCTCAGAGCCCTGTCCAATGGGCATCAGCCTCCTCTCAGGGCAACCTGTGCCAATGTTTCATTACACTCATAAAAATTTCTTCTATATAGCTAATCCACATCAGCCTTCCCAGTTTAAAACCATTACCCCTTGTCTGATGACCAGCGTGCCCTACTAAAAGATCTGTCCTGATCAAGTACTTCAAGTACTGAAAGGCTGCAATAATAATATAAACTTATAGTGCTGGCTGCCATGATGTGTGTTATCTCTGAAAATGTATTTATTTTTCTTCAGTCTCTGGATGGCCATAGTATCTACAGTGGATGCTGCACTCTGCGAATTGATTTCTCCAAGCTGACTAACCTAACAGTGAAGTACAACAATGACAAAAGTAGGGATTTCACTCGCATTGACCTTCCTTTTGGTGATGGCCAACGAACCATGGAGACATCCTTATCTACTCCCTTTGGTAAGAAACCTTCACTTCTAGTGCTACATACACACTGAGATCATAATTTTTATGTCGCCTTTATGCTCTGGCTTCATATCAGGTTCATAGAAGGGTACATTTTATGTACATATTTGTTTATTATGTCCAGTAAAATTTGTATGGAAAGCTTGAAGTCCAAGTCATGGTAAGTGAATATCTGAAGCAATATCATGAGTAATACTCCTGGGCAAATTTAAAGTGTTGTAAAAAAGCTACAAAATTCTGCTAAAATGCTGCAAAATTGTATCATTGGTAAAGGTAATGTAGTAAATATTGCATATCAGAATAGAAGTCATCACCGATTGGCACTGGATGCCTACATCTGCTAAAATCCAAATAAAATAGAAGTATAAAATAAGTATTTTAAGAGTATTAGCTCTTATTTATGGATATTTTAGGATAATTGAGTGCTGCAAGAAACAAAACTAAGAAAATCTAAATTCTATAGTTATTTATATATGTCTGTACTCATCTTCTAAAACATAAAATTAATGAAATTTTCTTAGATTTTAGAAGTCATTTTGGTCTGGTTGAAGTGACACTGGAGAAATGCTCACAACACAATTTGAGAGATTTTAACTATTTTTGTTTTAATGACAACCATTAGCAATAATACACAGCTAAGAACGGTCTTAACTGTTGAATAGGTATCTAAGTGCTGTCCAATTGATTAGCACAGTAAAAAGTATGGGAGAATAATTCCCTATTTTTCCTTTACTTTTCTCTGACAACCAGGGGAAACACTGGGTTTGGTTTAAGTTTTTTGGATAGTTGTGTTAGTTAGTTTACATTAAAATACAAAAGCGAGTGCGCTCATTACTTTCTTGATTTTGCTCTCCCTTAAACACAGGCCTTGGATCTTTGTGTAATGGACAACTGTCTTTACAGTCTGGGGCAGAGGAGGACGGTGGAATTTGCCATACAGCATTATAGAAATGTGCTGTTACAGGTCTACTATATTCTAATTAATTAGACTTGCACTATTCGAAATGTCAGTGCAGGGAAAAAGTACAATTAGCGTAGTTTATTTCTGCACTTGCTTGTAGGGCAGAAATAACTATGCTCTTGGAAAATAACACATGAACACTTCTCCCTATCTTCCCCCTCACTCTTCCAAGCTTCTCATTGCTAGGAGCCTTGTTGTATTTTAGTGTAAGAATAAGAAATGCTGGAATAGTCTGATGTCCATACTAAAATTTGTCTGTGGTGCATTCACAGTGAAGCAGCTGCACAGCTATTTAAAAAAACAATGCAAAATAGCTGTAGACAGGGAGAAGCATGCTTCCTAGCCTTTCTGCCAGTGGTGACAACATGCACATATTGCCATCAGCATGTTCTGAGAGGCTTAATTACAGAACATGAGGAAATGTGAATACTTCCACTGCCTCTTATTACTAGTGGATGCAGTTTTGATAAAGAATTATAAGATGAAGCTGGTAACAGAATAATACATCTGTTTTTTTGTTATAGACTTGAAGTTATCTTAATAGGAAAACTGAACTGCTCTTGAAACTTGTTTTTCTTCTCTTTTTTCTTTAATTTTCTTTTACTTTTTGTGGAAAAGGTATTGCGCTATAAACAAACAGATTTTGTGCATATTTTGCATCTAAAGGGTTCTTGCATCCAGTGAGCAGAAATACATGAATTGGCTTTCTTAGAAAGCTAGGCTGATAGCCATGAAGCATATGAATTTATAAAAAAAAAAGGCAACAAGGAATTCCAGATCTTTCTGCATTAGCTCAGTTTAACAATTTTTACATTCCTGATTTTGGTATCAGGGTTCAAAATGCAGATCTTCCTTGGCAGAATAAAAGTTCCTGATCTATTTCTTCATTAATGTTTCCATTACCATTCTTGGATTGTGAATAAGTGATTAATAACTTTATTGCCAGAACTTGTCAGTATAATGTCAAGAATGTATTTACTGCTTTATTGTGATAAATGTGTTCAGTTTTTTGTATGAAAAACACTTTGTTGCCACAGATAAGAGGAGGTTTAATGTGATACAGTATTCATGAATACTTGATCTGTGGTGTCTGTTCCATTTCCTTTTGTAATTCATAATAGATACTTCTTTTGGTATTGTATTATCCCTATCAATAACCATTTGCTAGTAGCTCTGTTTTAGTCAGTGATGTGGATGTTTGAGTAGTAAAACAGACATATTACCATGCTTGTAGAATGTGCTTTCTGATTATACATGCCCCATTTAAAAAAACTAAAATCTGGTGTGTCCTTACAAATGAGTGAATCCACAGCTCAAGCTTGTATCTAACTGCTTAGAACACAGCCTTGTGTGCTATCCTGGGTAGCACTTAACTCCACATACTAATGTGAAAGTCACTGAGCTATCTTTGATGCTGGGACTCTCCATATGTTGCTATTCCAAATCTGATTAATGCTTGTGATTTCCAGGGGAACTATAAAAAACAGCAGTTATTTATATAGTTGCATGAACTTGGAAAGTACATCTCCTTAAAAAGCAGAATATGTATGCTTTATGGATTTCAGCAGCTAGTAAAAATCAGAACCTCAGATTAGTTGTAGAAGTTTGTATTGTTTATCTTATACTGATCTTAGTATTCAGGAGTTGTATCTCATCATTGCAAGACATCTTTGACTGTATTTATTTGCAAAAAATTTCTAGGGTACATATCCATTGTGTGAATTGTGACTATCAACAGGCTTTAATGGATAGTAATCGTTGCTGTGCTTTCCTATTCAAACTTGTCTAATTTACGTGACTTCATTTTAGAGAGGAATGTTGAGGCTGACCAGAATATTTACCTTCAAAAGTGGCTGAAAATTGTCTTTGTGAAACATAGAATCTTGGTCTTCAATGGGAGTTTTAACCCAAAAGTTTTATAAACATCTGGAGTCACAATCAAAGTCCAAATAGCAACACTGGTACCTTCTTCTGATTGCTGAAATCTCTTCTGTTTTCTAAAACTTTTAAAATCTGCTTTAACAAATCTGTCTGTTCTCTCTAGCCAACCAAAATACCGTCATTCCATCATATACAGGGCCTCCTGGGTTTGCCCCACCCTTGGGCTTTCATCAGGGAGCAGGTAAGTTTGTTTTCTAAAAGTGTGGTGTCTGTAGTTATGGCCAGTGGCTCATCTAAATACATCTGTTCAGAGCCATTTGTTTTAAAATATAGCAATCAGAACACAGTATTAATTTGAGTAATTGTAATTTTTTCTGTCATATATATACTCAGTAAAATAAGTTTCTGTAATAAAGACCATATACTGATGTAGTTTATTGTTTAATAAGTGAAGAACCTAAATGCCATGATAAAGTTTACCTGCAAGAGAGAGAAGAAATTAGCATTTGTTTTTCTCAGAATCATAAAACTGCTATGACATTCAAAGCAAATAAAGGGAAGTCTCCCCTTTTCTGGCTATCAGGTGAAAAATAGATAATTGTTTAGACTGTGATCTTTTTCTTTCTAGCGCAGGATTAACTCGTGTGCTGAATTATTTTATTCTTTCTTGGGCTGCAATTTATGTCCCCTTTTGTTTGGGTCTGCTTGTGTACCTCAATGTTACTTTTTTCTCTGAAATGGAGATGCTTCCTGCTTTATTGTCAGTTACTAGTAATAACTAAATTCCTTAAAAACATTTTAAAATTGAGCATTGATGTTTTTGCCAAATATAAGCTGCTTGTGTATTCTTTCTTCTCCACTTTGAGATGACAAGTGATGCTATTTATACCTTTCCAGGTCCTGCTGTTCCGCCTGTTCCTGCAGCACTTGGTCCTCTCACGGTCACCACATCAGCAGCGCCTGGACACATGACTATTCCTGGTATTCCAGGAAACTCTGTTTTACTAGTCAGCAACCTCAACCCTGAAGTAAGTTTGATTGCTGGAACTGATGCAAGCGTCACCTTGTACCAACTGCCAGAATCCTTGCAAACTGGCATTAGCTGAAGGAATAAGAGAAATTCTCTATGCTGATAATAAAAAAAACAGGCCAGCTCTATACCTGTTTTAGGTAGTTGGCAATATTGCTGAGGTTTAAAAACTCCAGTCATCAGTGAAAAGCTTCTTAACACAATTTACTTTAGGAACCCTATGTTAGCAGTGTAGCTAGTAATTAGAGAGAAGTCTGTGGTCATATATAAAAAATGTTTGAAGATGTAAACAACATACATATGATAATTTACTGATATCTCTGTTAGTATGACTCCTCTATGTACTGTTTTATCCGTAAAGAGGGCAAGGATTTTTCCTTATATTGATTAAAAACCAAGGAATTAAATGGAAAGGAGGGAACAGAAAAGCAAATAAAAGCATGCCCAAATCAAGTACCTCTCTAAATATGTGTAGGACCTTTCTAGTTTTGCAGCTTTTTCGAGACTGAAGAAAAAGAGCACAGGTACATTGTTACTGATATCACTCTACATTTATTTTTAAAAGTTAGCAAGTACCCATGTTCAGTTTTCATAGTACCACACAGATACTTTTTCATATGGTGGCAGTAAAATTACCAAGGACAACTTGGAAAGTTATTTTTGTAGTGGAAATTATATAGGCTGGTGTATAATCTTACTCATATTATTTGAACTCTGATCAGTGCTTAATTAAAAACAATATACATACTCTTAAAAAATTAAAATCACTATTTACCAGGGCCATCAAACACAATTCTTTTTGACTGTTGATAGACAATCTTATTGCAGCAGTGTAAAATTCTTGTTACACATACTCAATACATTTATTTAACTGTAAAACTGTTAGGATTTGTTGGCACAATTGAAATTACCATCATATTCTGAGGTTTAAAAATCTGTTCGCCAGTTTCTTTAAGTAATTGTTCTGTTTCTGCTTTCATACTAACAGCCAAATTCACAGCAAGCATCAAAAACCCAGCTGTAGATAGGGCTTTAAGACAAGTCACTTTTTCTTTGATTTTTCAATATATCAGTGACTACCTGATGATGGTGCAGGATGTGCTTTCTGCAGCTGAATATTTAAGATGATTATCTGAATCTGAAGGGAGCTTGACTCTTAAGAATAAGTACATGTGAAGCATAGGTCAGAGCTCTTTTTAGGACATTGATGATTTATAAAGTACTAATCATACCTAAGGTTTCATGTAGAATTTAGTGCTGTAATGCATGATACATTATAATTGTATTAAGTAATGCTCAACTTCTTAAAAGGATAAAAATAAGAATGTGCTACAGCATTAACTGTTGGAAATGTATTTCTTGACAGTTATGTAGCGCTTGTCCTTCAGTATTGGTTGTCTGACCCCTATCACTCCTTTTACTCTGTATAGAAAATCTGGTTGACCTTATTTCAGTACATATTTCTCTTCTGTTGCAGGGTTTCAGTGTGCATTTAAACATTCCTTCATTAATTTCAAATTACTGGTTTTGTCTTTCCTTCTCCCCTCACCCTGCCTTTTTTTTAAGTAGAAATATTGTATCATTTGAACAAGAAATTTCTTTTTAAAAACAGAAATCTCCATCCTGAATTAAAATATTTGGGCCAGAAGAATAAACTCTAGATGAATTTAAATATTTGGGCCAGAAGAATAAACTCTTGATGAAGTTAAATTTTACATCGATAGTAATTGTTCTCTGCCTCTAAATGCTGATGATAAATGAGTATGGCCTTTCACTTAGGCTGCAATGTCATCTATTTGTGAATAGTTTACATATGTTTGGTACACATTTGAGAAATTGAGTTGAGAAGGAGTAGGGCTAGAGAGTGTGAATAGTGCTTCTGAAACACAGGTAGTTTTAGAACTCATTACTGGCAAAACTTTTGCTCAGTTGAAAAAATTTTGACTGCATTATATTGTAAATTATCTTCTTTGGTACTTGGCACAGAAGAATTTAATTGAGAATCACTGAAGAAAAATAATTTCTTTCAATATTTAGCTTTCTGTTCACAGCTTCTAATTGAATACAATTTAAATACTGCTTTCTATATGCTTCATACATAAGCAGTTAAATTTTCAGTGTCTCCCTTTAGAATGTCACAGCCATGTAGAGGAGTGGGGACAAAAATGATGACAAAGCAAACACATTTTGAAGCAACTGGGTTTAGTTTTTGGTGATATTGCCTGTTTTTTACAACATACAAAGGAGTTCTTTAATGCTTTAATTTAACAAATGTCTTTCATTTTTTTCAGGGAATGAGCTTCTAGCTTAGAAAGGATAAGGTCAAATAATGAAGCTATTTAAAAAATTAATAGCTTCTTCAGCATGATAGAATGACTCTTGAATGATGAAAATGCATGAGCTGAAGTGTTTGCTTGTTTACATATTTTACATGTGCATAGCAAATGTGTATTAACAAGAGTGGCGTACACTGTGGTTATTGCAGGGAATGACTTTTGGAGAGACAGGTTTATGTGTTAGTATCTCTTCCATTCTTTTTGTTTACCATGCACTTATGGAATAGATGTCTTTAATTGCATGGCTTTAGAAATAATGTACTCATTTTATCATTTAAACAGGCCATCACACCTTATGGACTTTTCATCCTATTTGGTAAGATATGTCAATATACCTTGACAAACCACAGGGCTAGTGGTTCTTTTTATTTATCTGACCCATGCTGGTTAGTTCAAACTTCATTGCTCTGTGCATGTCCAGGAAATGCACTGAGAGAACCGCACTGGTTTTAAAATGGCAGTAAGTTGAGTCAGGACTTAAAAGCCACAGATATCATAATGACAAAGCTGTAACTGTCAGAAGAATTTCGGTGTGTGGTCCAATTTGTTTACTACAAAAAATGGGAAAGCAAAGTAATATGAAAAAACAGAGGTTACATCAGAGGAAATGCTGTATAGAATTGGCTTGTACGTTAGCTGCAGGGGACAGTGTTTGGCAGAGTAATATTTTAATATGCCTCAGTTAATAGGACTTTGACAACTATTGCACTATTTAAAAACTGAACATAAACATGCAGAAGTATGATTAGGACCTGGGGGATTTTCCTCCACTTATGAGCCCCAGAAAATAATACACAAACTTTAAAACTCTCCTTATACTAGTATTTTAACCAACCTGTTTAATGAGGTGATTATTCTCTGTAACACTAATGTTAGTCAAAAGAAACAGACTTGGCCTTGTGCTTTTCATAGTAGTGCTCTGAAAAAATTTCCTTTCTGGATTTCCACAGGTGTGTATGGTGATGTGCATCGTGTGAAGATCATGTTTAAGAAAAGAGGAATTGCTTTGGTTCAGATGGCGGATGCAACCCAGGCTCAATTAGGTATTGATTTTTAAGGCATAGTTTTGCTTCAAGTTAAAAAAGAGTTTAATATAAAGGAGGAATTTGTCATCTGTCAGTGACAAGCATAAACAAATTAAATGCATCATTGTGCTGCATTACTACATGCAAACTTTGATAATACTCTTAGTGGTTTAAAAAAAAAGTCCTGTCAGTCTCAATCTAGTAAATATTAGAATTAAAACATACAACTCTCCTGTCATTTATTTTAATTATAAAGTATAATATTTTCCTGCAATTTTTCTTTTACCTACCTATTTAAGAATAATCAACTGGTCTGTACTGAAATGTTATTTTGCATTTTTTTGGCATTTGAACTGGAAATTATATTATGTCCTTTTACCATTTTTAAATGTAGTGTGACATAGCTCACCTGGTAGATGTGGAAGTTTAAATTTAGAATGTGAAATTTGACACTTAGTAGAAAACAGTATTAATATTCAAAGAATTGTCTTTTCTTCTCCTCCATTAATTCCTGTTCAAATTACATTTCCACTGGTTAGCTATCAACTACTTGAATGGACAGAGGCTTTATGGAAGGGTCATGCATGCTACTCTTTCAAAATACCAGACAATTCAACTTCCTCGTGAGGGACAAGAGGACAAAGGTCTGACAAAGGACTACAGCAATAGCCCTTTACATCGCTTTAAGAATCCCTGTTCTAAGAACTTCCAAAATATCTTTCCTCCATCTGCCACCCTGCATCTTTCCAACATTCCGTGAGTATCTGCACGTGTTATCATTTTGGAAAGATGTTTTTTAGGCTATGTTGTCAAATTAAAAAGTCTGACATAAGTTTTGGTTTTCTTTCCTTGGCATTTTGCAATTCATCCTGCTGTGGGTCATTCTTGTATGTAATTAACAATAAATGAATCCTTTAACTGTTTTTATCATTAGCAAAGAGGATAATTGAAGGAATTGTCTCATTTGAGTTTTGATCAGTTTACATTTTCTTGAGAGTATGCTTTTGGTTTTTGACATTAAATCATGTGTCACAGATTTTCACAAAGGTTAAAGACATGTTTTTTTGAGGTATGTACATGACAACAAATTCATCATTGACATTGCTATTTAATATAGATACAGTTTTTAATAATCCTAACATGTTTTAAAGAACACTTTTTACAGAATTCAGATCTCTTATGTGTAGGGCAAGTTGTGAGAAAGAAAATAGTATTTAGTGTGCTCTTTAAGACTGAAATAACCTTTTTTTATGTATAGAATGTTATCAGTAGTGTGTGGAGTAACAGCCAAACATAAGTTTTTACAAGCTTCTCTTGTTTGGCAACTGTGCAGGAATGGAAAAAAGGAAACTATGCAATTTTGCCCAAGTAAGAAAGGAAATCATAAGACACTCTGAAAACAGCTTTTTGAGTAAAATTAAAATCTTTCAAAATTGAAAGTTTGTGACATGCACTTGCACAAATTGCACGACAAAATGTATTCCTTTAGATTTTAGGAGATTTTTATGCAATCTGAATTTTACACAGAGAAAACAGGATTGAGAGAAAAACAATACAGTGTTCCTAAAATATTTTTGTGGCACAATATGATACTAAAATGTAGAGTAAAAGTCAAGTGTTTTGGGCTGAAGTGTTGGCATGGTTTGAGTTGATGGAGATTTAATTTTAATTTTGAGTTGATGGAGATCTAAATTTAAACAGCAAAAACTAGTTTAGAAACCAAAACTGAGATCTTAGTATTATTACAGAACTCTGTGCTCTTCTACAAGTTGAGGGGAGTTTGTTTTTGTTTCGATTGTTTTTGAATTTTTTTCCAATTAGGCCTTCTGTTACTGTCGATGATTTGAAGAACCTTTTTACAAGTAAAGGATCTACTGTGAAAGGCTTCAAATTTTTCCAGTAAGTTCTCTTGTAAAATTACTAAGCAAACTTTCATCCTGGAAAATAGCTAATGCTTTTTTGTGACTTTCTATGTATATATAACTACAGGCAGAATTCCTGTAACGGCAAAGGTGGCACACCTATCACAATTTTTATGATACTTTCAGTCTTAAAATTTTAAATTAAATACTGGGTTAGCATAACTAAATTAAAATATGCGGCTTTTTGACAAATTCCATGTGTGTTCAAAGTAAAATAAGTTTAAGGAAAGTAAATGCTCACTTCTTGAAAAAAATACAAACTTTGTGTATGTAAAATGCCATATAAAAATGACAATGATGACAATGTATATTCATCAATTAAGGTTAGTTGGCAGCTTTATTTTAGTATAATCATACCTGCTAGAATAATCGCATCTGTATGGACAATGCAAGTATTTCGTCAAGGTCTTCAAGCCTTATTTTGACCTAGCGTTTTGAAGTCCAGTGTAATGAAAGAATGACATTACTTTAAGCCATAGATTTGCATAATTTATGTAGTTTTGTTATCTTTACATTTTAGCAGATGGATAAATAGCTCTGATTCTTTTGCTGTAGAAGTGTGTGTGATATAGCTGAGAAAAAAAACCAGTTATGCCACTTTTCTGTGTTGGCTAGCGAAAATTTGGTTAGGATTAATAATAGTTTTTATTGTTCTTCAGGAAAGATTGCAAAATGGCTCTTATCCAACTGGGCTCTGTGGAAGAAGCAGTTCACGCTCTCATTGAGCTTCACAATCATGACTTTGGAGAAAACCAGCATCTCAGAGTTTCCTTCTCAAAATCTACAATCTGAATTTTCTGTGAATTTTCCCTTTAAGGCTGAATAATGGTTTCAGTAAAATCTTCAAATAGAGACTGAAACAGTTGTGACCAACTCTGTTTCTTTAAAGAAGAAAAACCTCATTCATACACAAAGAATTAAGTGATGATTTATTCTGATTCTAGATGGAAGTATGTCATCCATATAAAGATTCTTCTGTGAAGTAGTTTTAGCAACAATATTTATCACCAAATTTGCTTCTTAAAATTATATTTTGAGAACATCCTTTCAGCTTTTTTTTGAAATCAGCCTTACAAAACAATTTAGAGTGCTTTTACAATGTACCAAACAAGTATGTTTAATGAAAAGGTAAATCTACTCTGTGCAGATTAAACACTAATTTGAATGTGAAATAGTACTTGGGATTCTTGAAGAAAAGCAAACAGTAACTGTGAGCAAGCTCTAAAAGTAGTATTTATGTTACCATGGTGCGTGTTCATATTTCGGTGAATCTTTACAAATAATTTGTTTATAAAAATAAAAAGTCCATGCTGTTCTTATAGATTAAATTATTAGAGAAAAGGCAGTGCCTTCTCTCTGTGGAATAAAAGGTATTTGACAAGTTTCTTCAAGGTGTGGTATTGGAGAATTAGTTTGACTTGAGTGTGGGAAGTTTGATGTCCTATTTCCACTATGAAGGGATGTGTAACAGTACCTTGGAGAAAATAAAACAAGCAAATGGTCTTGATTTAAAATATTTTTTTACATTTCTCTAAATAATTAAGTGATTGCAGTCTTATGGAAAATATTCAGGTTTATGATGGTTTCTCAACTTTTTAAGAAGCTATTTTTGCTAAGGTCATCTTTCAGGGCAGAAAAACTAACTTTGAGGTTTTTTACCACTCTAACGTCTAATACTTAAATTACTGTGTATTTACCTAATTTCTTATTATGTGCCTTACTATGCGTGTATGAAACAATAGACTAGAGTATTATCTGAAGTATCTTGCAAAAATATTGTGGGCTTTGTGAAAATTCTCCTTTTGCTCTTTTTGAAAATGTTTTCAATTATACTTCAATATCTAATTTTTCATTAATACTTTGAATTCTAATTTCTTGTCCTTTCATATAGAAGTTGGATATAGATGGGAATGAGGTTTTATTTGTTGTAAAATCACATAAGAATTCTTTAAATTTACCTAGTTGCACTTCTCTGATGGTAGTTTTTCACTGATAAAAAATTCACACCCAGAAAAAATATACTGAAAAACCAAACAAACCTATATAGGAAGGCCAAACAGCAAATCCAGTTCATTTGCTGCACTTCATCTGACTTTTTGAGAGACACTGTCTGTATCAAAATATTCTCTTATGGGTTTCTGCATTTCTTTAATACTTTACAGTATTAAACCTAAAGTAATAGAATGCTATCATTCTTTCCTTTGTAAGTATGAAAAAATGTTTGATACTGAATCTTGATTCCTCTCTGGGGAATGCACTGAGATGCAGATAGGTTTTGCCATTCATACAGATGAATACTAATGACTTTTGATTGTATTTTAATAAGTTGAATTTCATTTTAAGAGATTTTTTCCTAGTGTTTTCTTTCACATAAATTAATTGAAAATTGATTTAATTTTACCACATTTTAAAGACCAATTTATTTCAAACTTGGTATTTATTTACTTCTAACTGTTACAGAATTTGTTTCTGCTGTAATGTTTTGCCTTTCATAACTGTTTTTATTCATCTGATTTGTATGACTTTATCTTTCTAGAAGAAAGAGTATGTTTCTACTATGATCTGAGTATTCTGTAGTGAGCTTTCTCAAATTTTCCCTCAATTAATTTTGCAAAATCAGCCTTATAGTAGCTTGCCATATACTACCTTGATGTATGTAAATTGATTACAGGTGTGGTGTTAAGGAACCTTCCCTGCCTGACCATCCAGGAGCCATTCTGGCAGTCACTCTTGCACCACCTGAGCTGGGAGCACCTGTAGCTGGACCCTTTCCAGCTATGTCCCCACATTCCCACAGTCACACCAGGTTTCCTTACTGGGTGGACCCCAGGTTTCCCATAGCAGTCTCAGGTGTCCCAGCCATTAAAGTAATTTCATCACAGTGCAATTACAAACTAACAGCTCTAGCTGGTGTCTCTGAGGAGGGACCCGGAGCAAAGGAGCTCCTGGGCTTTTATCCCCTCAGCAGTCTAAGCATGGGGGGATCTGGGGTCACGGGCTCCTGCCATGTCTCAGTGTCCTGTCCCCTGGCTGGGCCACAGGTCCCCCTTGTTGTGCTGAGGGTTGACTCTTCACAGCCTCTTTGCCTGGGCTCCACCAGCCAGAGCTCCACCTGCAGCTCCCACTGCAGCTGCACCCCCAGCTACTTCAGTCAACGTGGTCCTCAACAGTAGCAGTCAATCTGAATGCACAGGTGTAGCTATAATAAGTGCTGTACAACACAACTATATAAATATGCAGAGTGTGCTATGTACTGGAAAGTTCAACTGGCTTAGGAATAATATTCCCCTAAGGGATGTTATCTTTTGGATTTCACAGAATTCCAGAATGGTGTGGGTTGATCTATGAGGTTCTCACAGGCTCACCGTTCAGTCTGTCCAGGTCCTTCTAGATGCTATCCTTTCCTTCCAGTTGTGTTGACTGCACCACACAGCTTGGTGTTGTCAGCAAACTTGCAGAGGATGCAGTTGATTCCACTGTCCATGTTACCAACAAGGGTGTTAAACACCTCTACTACCAGTGCTCTGCCTTACAGAACACTGCTCGTTATTGGTCTCCACTTGGACATCAGGCTGTTGACCACAATGAATGTGGCCATCCAGCTAATTCCTTTTCCAGCTAGAAGTCCACCTATCAAATCCATGTCTCCAGTTTAGAGACAAGGAAGTTTTGTGGGACAGTGTCATGCTTTGTACAAATCCTGGTAGATGACATCAGTTGCTCTTTTCTCATCCACCATTGCCATAACTCTGTTGTTGAAGGCTGTTCAATCTGTCAGGCATAACTTGCCTTTTGTGAAGCCATTTACTTCATAATCTTACTGAGAACCAAGGTGGGACTTCAAGACTTATAGTTCCCTGGGTCTTTCTTATTTCCCTTTTTACAAATATAGGCTATATTTCCACTTTTCAAGCGAAGCTTTAGCTTTCACAGCTTCATAGACTTGGGTCACTCAGAAAACCTCTTCCTTGGCCACATGTTGTTACTCCACCCTGCATAGCTTTTCTTTTAGTGTTTGAGTTCATGCAGGAGTTCCTTGTTCATCTAACACAATCCTGACATTTTTGCCTGGCTTCCTCTTTGTTGGGATAATCACTCCTGAGCTTGGAGAAGGTGATCCTTGAATACCAGTCAGCTTTCCTGGGTCCCTCTTCCCTCCTGGGCTTTATCCCATGATACTCTATGAGGCAGATCTCTGAGGAGGCCAAAGTCTGCTCTCTTGAAGTCCAGGGTAGTGAGCTTTCTGTCCACCTTCCTTGCTGCCCTAAGGATCTCAAACTCCATTTCATGGTCTTTGCAGTCAAGGCTGCCCTTGAGCTTCACATTCCCTACCAGCCCTTCCTTGTTGGGAGAAAAACGTCCAGCATAGTACATCTTCTCATTAGCTCCTCTATCACTTGAAGAAGGAAGTTACCATCAATGCATTCCAGGAAGCTTCTTGATTGTTTATGTGCTGCTGTGTTGACAGATATTAGGGTGGTTGAAGATCCCTGTGAGGGAACAAGGTTTGTGAGGCTTCTCTCTGTCTATAAGGGACCTCATCTTCTCTGTCTTCCTGGAGATACCAATGAGATCATAGGCATCCCCACATCTCTAACTCTTCTAGTTTATTCCCTTTCTTGTGTGCTATTGCGTAGATGCTTTGGAATTGAGACCCTAATGAAGCTGACTTACTGGCTGGAAAAGCTGGAATTCCTTTGTGGTGTTCTGGTGCTTTTCTGTTGACCTGTGATCCCTATTCAGGCTCTGGGAATCTATTACTGGCACTGGCACCAAATTGATAGGAGTGGGATGGACTGAGGTTCCCTTCCCCCTGGCATCTTTAGTTTAAAGCTCTTCACACCTTGGCAAGCCTGTGGCAGAAGATGCTCTTGCCCTCTTCAGACAGATGGACCCTGTCAGCCCTCAGTAGACCCAGTTTTTGAAAGCAAGTCCCATGGTCTAAGTAGCCAAACCCCTGGCACACAGCCAGGGACACAGCCCCAGAAGCATTTGTTGATTCACCAGATTTGACTGGCCCTTTCAAACACCTTCCCTTTGACTGTGAGCATTGATGAAAAGATTGCCTGCAGAATCTTAAAAATTTTCAGCTTTGGAAAAATCTGAAAATGGGTATTTATTATGTTTGCTTTTTGGTTTTGTGATACAAGCATTGTGTATCTTTTTTTATTCACCTTTACTGTTCTATTTTTTTGCAACCAAATTATTCTTGTCAACATACTTTTAGATTTGTGTGTATCTGTAAGATGCTGCCCCTTAGGAAGATCTGCTTTTACAAGACAAGCATATAAGCTTTGAAACTTGACAGTACATCTTAACATTTGCTTAGCAGCATGAAGGCAAAGGTAAGGCTACTTTTTCCCTTTTAGTGTTCTGCCTTGAATAACTGAAAGTACAAACATAACATCTTCGTTATTACAATGCATTGTTAGTGAAGAATCATGGCAGAAGGAATATTTGTTATACTTTGTGCTTGACTCAATAGTGCCTGGCGCAAAAGCACAGTTGCATCTCAGTTCTTGATTCTCTAAAGCCTATGATAGCAGATCCCTTGATATCTATGAAAAGAGTAGGATTTGGGAAAGAATGATATTATTCTACAGAATCTTACAGTGATGTGGATGGAAAGGAACCTCCAAAGGCCGTAGTCCTACCTTTCAGTCATGGACAACTTTAGGCAGTTATTCAAAAAATTGTCCATGTAAATTAAAAAAAAAATCAAATGGAGCAAATTATCTGTTCTTTGCTGTTCTGTTTGGCAGTCCTCACTGTCAATTTGCTTCCTCAATATGTAACTAGGCTTTAAATGTACTGCATTCTATGTCTTTTTGCCTTTTTCCCTGTTGACTGTGTAACTCTGAAGAGGATTCTGGCTTCATCTTCTCTATACTGTGGCCTTAAGTTGTTAAAGATAGGTTTATAATTTCTTTAACATATGTTACTGGTTTCTGAAGTATCTGGTAATGTGCACAGCGTAAGTTGGAATTTAGGCACATGGTGTGATTCCTTGGGGCTGTCTTGTGCAGGGCCAGGAGTTGGATTTGATGATCCTTGTGGCTCCCTTCCACTTTTGCATATTCAGTGATTCTATGACTGTATGGTTATGCCTCCGTATATGTCATGTCCTTGAATCAACTCTGAGTTACCTCCTAGTCCATTTTTTTTGATGGATGCATACTTGGTTCAAAGTGTAATAAGGCCTTTTTAACAATACAGGAGCAGCTAAGTGCCTTTTCAAATGATCCTTGATTTGTTATATAATGGTAAAACTGCTTCTTGAATTTCTGCAGAACTCTTAAAACATCAGAACTAATTTCTGAAACTTTGACTCATAATTTGACTTAGTTGCCTTGTCTGCTGGTCCTGTAAGTTGCACTGGTTTTGTATACTGATAAATTGAGGTCCTTTTTATTGGGAAGATATTCCACATGTCTGTGGAGACTCACCTATTTGTGACATTTTCTGATTACAGACAGCAAACCTGTGTTTGTGTGCCAAGAAAACTGTTAGTCTTTGTGGACAGTAGTGCCAGTGAGGTCTGTCTGATCAATTATCTTGCCCTCCTCTGAGTCATGTTAGTAGGAAAGTGGTAAGCTGGGGTTTTTTATAAGAGATACAGACCTATTACTTTCCATTGTATGGTGTAGCTTGTACTTCTGTTTTTCAAATGAGAGGTCAGCTGCCTACAAAGAACATTGTTTTGCCTTAACCTTTGCCCCTGATACATTGTTAGAGCACAACTACCAGACTTAATCTTGTTAGTGTTGTGCTGAAACAACACTAGTCAGATTGCATAGAATTTTTTCTTTAACCTTCTCTTCTGAAGTTTGGTTTGCTATATACAAGGTTGTTTCCTTGCTCTTTTTAAAGCAAATCCTAACAGAATACAGAATTTCTGAAGTATTTAACTTCAGGGTTTTATTGATGGGGATGTGATATAGGAACAAAATTGGACCAAAGTTTTTGTGCCTTTAGTAGTTTTATATGTAGGATTTTTCATATCTGTAGGTATCTTAAGTATAGTAAATACATTTTTCCCCTCTGGAAAATGTGTATTGTGAAAAATTAATATTGTCTACTGACTATACAAGAAGTGAACTACAGCTGTTTCAATAGAGATTTAATTATTCTACTGCCTTTCCCATTACAATTTTTTCTTTTGTCCTGCAATATGTAGGAATCCAAGCGTAGCTCACATTATTTCCAACTTCAAATAATAATGACATGTTGTGCTTGGAGTAGTCCCAAAGGGATTAAATGCTTACATAATTGAAGGTCCTTGATAAATGAAGAAAGCTTTTACTTTAGCAGATTAATGTCATCACTGTAAGCAGTTTTGCAGTTCCTGGAAACTCTGCTTTATTTATGAGTGGGAAGCTACCACACATAAACTTGATTTGAAGCACTTTGCAAATCTTTTTGAATATGTTACCCACTTTCTGCAGAAGTTCACTATAGAACTGCAGCAGTACAAGACAAAAGTTGCTAACCAAGCAGATTCTTGCATCAGAATGTCACTTCACTCTCTGACCAAAGACTTCTGGTTTTACTGAGATATATGAAAACCTGTTTTCTCTCACACTCCTTTCTGATGGGAAGATCCAATGCAAAGTGGCCTCTGTTTGAGACTATTACTGGTGTCAGAAACAGTGGAAAATGAGATAGTAACGTGAACCAAATGATGTGAGAGAAGGCAAAAAGTTAATATGTTGCTTTTAGTACTGTAATCAAGTAAACATCTCTAAGAATTGCTGTAATTTCCTCATTTCACATGATCTGTTCATAAAAGTTACCTTTCAGTTTATAAAAATGTTCATCTAACACAAGAAAATACTGTATATATTTGTAACATCATGTTTTATTTGGTTTTTGTTTTTGTTTTTTTAAATCTGGCAAAAGAGTGTTTGGGGAAACAAATGGAAATGTAAAATGTTTTTATATAAAGATTGTCTGTATATTTTAATAAGCAAAAGCTTTAATTTGTAAAGCATCTTGTGGCATTGCATGAAAAGTATTCCATATCTGTGGAGATGACTTAAAACTGAAAGAAGATATAAGATGTATTAAAGAAACATATTTTGTGACTGTGTAGTGCATGGTGAACTTGATTTTGTTTGTGCTGTAATATATTCTGGTTTTTTAGGTAAGTAATTCTGATTACATTATATCTATATCTAACTAATTTCCTAACTCTAGTTGTTGTGGCATGTCTTTTAATAAATGTAATTATGGCTGTACTCTCTTAAATTTTCCTGTGTTCTCTATTGCTTCGGGTTTCTTTTGGTCATATAATTGTGCAGCTAATAACATCTAATTTTCTATTTTTTTCCATCAGCATACATGGGCATCTAAATAGAATCTTTCCACATCAAAAGTATTTTAAGAGGGTTAATATACATATTCAGCAAGAAGTGAAAGTCAGCAGCACCTAAACTTTTTGCTGAGCAGGGCAGAAATTCTTATTTTCAGTAGGCTGGAAATCTGTTCTACTCTGAACCAATACAGTAGTTGATGACTGTTCTGTTATTTAAGACAGGGATGAGAGACTTCAGTGATGGGAGACTTGGGGCCTTATCGTTGACAATTCTTTTATATTTTACCATGATGTACTAGGATCAAAATTCACGTCCTTTGCAGAAAGAGTTAAAAAATGTAAATAGCAGCTTAAAAAGATGGTCTGCTTTCAGCTTCCTGTTTCTCAACTGTCTTGTTGGTTGCTTTTCTTTCATACTCTTTTGGTTGCCTTTCTCTGTATTGCACAACACTAATTTAGAGCCTCTTATTCTTGCATCCAAAATTCAGGATTGATGGTAAACAGATAGTAGTCTAAGACCATAGATACAAATATGAGGGGAGTGCAGCACCTCTTTCTGAACTAAAATTTTCAGCCAGTCTGGCAAGGATTTAATTATCTGCCACCTGGTAAATTATGCTATTACCAATCTCTGAGTGTAGATGCTTTTGTAGGAAGAAAGATCTGAATCAGTTTAGACTGATTTGCAGGTTTCATCAAAATGCTTGTTCTCCAAAGGCTAGATATGAAATTGCCATATGTAACTCTTGATTTTGTACTTGATACTTAAATATTTGATGAGAACTCTGGGGAAACTGGTAGCTTTTGGTGGCCATAATCTGGCTTCTTATTTTTTGACCAAGTATGCCTGAGAATATATGAGAAAGTGAAATTTCTGGCTGTTGTCTTCTCCCATTACTCCTTAACCAAAAAATAAATCACATCTTGTATTCTTGTCTCCTGTTGTTAACCCTGCAATACAATCACAGGGGGTTTATTTTAAGCAGTTTTTATAAGTGTCCATCTTGGAAAATAAAAAATTAACTACAACTTTTAAATAGCACAGATATAAACATTTAAATACCAGAATTTGTTCTGTTACTTGCAAACTGAAAGAGAAAGGGCAGTAACTGGTCAAGTTGCCAGCATCTAATTTCTCACATGGTTTCGATCAGTCCCAGAAGATTTCTTTATAGCCCCATGGCTCACCCATTTACAGAGGTGGAAAGAAGATAATGGTATACTTTGAAAATAAAATAAAAATTCACACTTGCATTCATTTTCTTAACTATGCTGAGATATTTGTACTTGAGTTCTTTGGCATGTAGCATGTAAGTACAAGGATGTCTAAACAAAAGATAATGAAAGCACAAGTTGGGGTAGAATATGTAGGTGAGAGAAGGTGTGCGGGGTAGAGGCAGAGGGAAGAAGAGATCTCAGAAAAGTGAGTCATCCCAGAGACCATTTCCAGACCAATGCCTTTGCTGTTGACCATAAATTCATCTCAGATACTGCAAAAAAAAACTGAAACAGTCCTGTGACAGTGAGATCAAACATCTTTAGGCTAGTGCTAAGGTAGCAGTATGAGTTGCCTGGCTCCAAAAAAGCTCTTACAACGAGACTAATACTTTAGTCTCAAGTTGGTGATCATTCTTCTTCCATGGTATTTGCTGCTTAGTGGAAGACAGTTCCTCAGGGTAACACTTTTAGGTCCTGTGTTTTATTTCGAATCTGCTTAAAGTACAGCTACTCTGTCCTTTTGTGAGAATCAGAGCTTTTAATGGAAGCAAAGTATACCTTCTGTAATTCCTCCATTAAATCTACTGTGTAAAGTGTTTTTCTAGTGTGCACTTGTGGTAGTTTGACATGGGAAGGACAGACTTAGAAGTTTACCTGTATGAGGAAAACTTCCTCTGTGAGTTGATTGGGACCAATTGAGGGCTGGCTTGGTTATTGACAGCCTGAAAATACAATTTGAAAGAGTTGTTTCGATCTGTGAACATTTCGGAGGAGGCAACCGGAATTTGTCTTTTTTACTTTTCTGGCAGCGGTGCAGGTAACAGGGCAGGGCCTGGCCTGGCCCCACTGCAGCCCGCGGGCCTGGCACGGGCAGGGCCGGGCCCCTTCCCTGTCCTGGGAGCTGGCATGGCCGGCAGGGAGCAGCGGTGGCCATCCACAGTGGCAGGGAGACTCAGGCTGATTTAAAATCCCAGCCGTTTCCCCCACTCCCCGCTCCCCCTTTTTCCAGCGTGGCCAGGTTTTCGAGATTCTGGCAAAGCTCCAGCCTTGGTTTTTTTTCTTCTCCCTGTGTAAAATCTTAATTATTATGCTCAGATGAGACTTGCAGACCCTTTCAATCCTCCCAGGAGTGAGAAGGGAAGAAGGAGATACTGTGATGTCAGTGAAGCAAGAGCTAAGTTATTTTGAAATGGAAGGAGAATGAGAAGATGCTGTGAAAATGGCTGAAAAATCCTTTTGTATGTTGTAGGGATGAACTGATGTACTGAATATTCCTATAAACTATGAAGAAAAGACATGGGAGTTGGAGATGTTCCATTTAATAAAACATGTGATTAAAAGTACCTGTGTTGAGATTTTTACCTTGAGGAAAGAAGGAAATTGGTTTTCTGAAGATGAAGCATGAATAGAAAAAAGAGATTAAGAGAACTTTTGCTTTCAAACAGTTCAGTCTTAAAAGTAATACCCCATGAGTTTTTTTAACATGGCCCATAAGCACAGTTTTGGGAAAGCTGTGAAGATAGAAAAAGCTTCACGACTTCGCAGGTTTTTTCCCGGGCGGGCAGATGAAAAGTCACAAAAATGAAACCATGAGAGGACTGTCTTCCTCCTCCTTGTGGAGAAAATCCCTATAACTTGACAAGAGGAGACTTCTCTCTCCAAAGTGAACTAAGAAAAGAACTATTTAAGTTGGGAACTGACTGAAGTAGTTTTGAATGTTTTGTTGTTATGAAGATTGGGAAGGGGGGGGAAGGAGGGGTCTGAAAATCTTATTCTGAATTTGTTTCTTTCTTCTTTCTTTGTGTAGTTAATAAATTTCTTTTTATACCCTTTTTAAGTTTTAGGCCTGCTTTGCTTCTGCTCCTGGTTCTGTCTCACAACAACAAAAAAAAAGTATATTTAAATTAGTAAATCTAAACCATGACAGCACTTTAGGGAGATACAGGAAGGCTGGAGAGGGATTTTTCGTAAGAGTAGTAAGACAAGAGCAAATTGCCTTAAGCTGAAAGAGAGTAGGTTTGGATTACATCCTAGGAAGAATTTCTTTACTGTGGGAGTGGTGAGAGACTGGAACAGGCTGGCTAGAGAAGTTGTAGACTTCTCATCCCTGTAAGTGTTCAAGGCCAGATTGGATGGGGCTTTAAGCATCCTGGTCTGGTGGAAAGTGTTGTTGCCCATGGCAGGCAGATCAAACTATATGATCTTTAAGGTCACTTCCAAGCAAGACTGTTCTATGATTACATGAACTGTTTCCCTTGTGCATGCATATTGTTTATACAGTGAAGGGTCTGTAAGGGTTGTTATTGAGCATTCTCTATGTTTTTTTTTCTCTCTACAGCCTTTCTTGGTCTGCAAAGCCACATTGCTCAATGGTTGGAAATTTTTTTTAAAGGACAGTGGACTGAAGGATATTGCATAATACTGCAGGCTTACAGTTCTGTGGTTGGATACAGCTTCCATTTCTACCCTGCTATGGTGCTGCTTAGCACACACCTAGAGAATATATTCAGTAAGTATCATTGCCTGTAAAAATAAAAGTGAAGCTCTTTTTAAAACAAATACGATCTCAACACAAAACAATGACAAAGGCTAAAGAAATTAGGATAACTCTGCTTTTCAGTACTATGAACTCAGTTGATGATCTGGGAAAAACTGTCTATAGCTCCATGTCTATTTTAGTCAATGCAATATGGGTGAGTGCTGGAAAGGAGGGTTGTGAGTTCTTTTCTAATTAAAAAGTTCTTAGAAAAACCTGAAGTTGTCAGGTTTAGTTCTTACCAAAAAACGTGGCAATGTTACTGGCTCATTTTTCAGCTTTACTGACCACCTCTCTTTCTTTCCTTTTCTTCCCTCTTCCGGTTCTCTCCTATGGCTAAATTGTCCAAAAGCAATGAGAGATTTAATAGCAGCAATACAGTACCTTCAGCAAAATGTCATTTCTGTATATGCAGAATTTGACTCATCTGGTCATCAGATTTAAGTATCTTGTGAATTGTGTAACTAAGGTTCCTTATTTTGAAAATCTCTGAAAGTAGTTTTTCTATTTAAGGTCACAATACATTTCTAAAAAGTTTACTACCCAAGTAATGTCTTCTATCACATCTTTTAACTGAAAGTGGCTTCTTTACTTTTCTTCCTATGTGATGTTTTGTTGGATGACATACTCTTTTCCTTTTTGTGTATGTTCTCATTACGACTGAACAGCTTAAAATTCTGTCTTGCTGAGCTTTAATTATCTTTTTAAAAGCATACAGGGTTTATACTGTTGCTCTTTGTGTTTCAACAAGTTTATTCCTCTTTCTCAGAGCCTTCATTGGTCTATCATATACTGAACTGGTTAAAGGTTTTTGGTAGCAGACCTCTCACAATTAAGTCCATATTTTTGAATGTGTTTGTTTCAACAGTAAATAACTATGCATTATGCTCTTTAAGCATTAGATCTTTCCATGTTGATTCAACCACAGAGACACAAAGGTTAATGAACAACACCACACTTCTTGATGCTAAGACTTGTTATGTTAATGTGTCTTTTTTTCTGCTCTGGTTTGACACTGCTGGTTACAGCCTGCCTGATGCAAGATGGCCTGAGTTAATTTCTCCTTCAAGGCATGATATATGTGCTTGTAAGATTCCCAAAGAACTTATTAGAACTCTTTGTGGAGCTCTTTATTCACCAGTGCAGAGCTATGCTACTTGAGTGAAGTTTTTCTTCAAGGAAGTTGTTCAATGACTGTGTATCTCTAGCTTTTACACAAACTGCTTATTCTCCAGGGCTTAGTTTCTCCCAATTTTATAATATGGGAAGATTGCATTTTTCATTTAGGTTTTTTTAATGTGTATGATTTTAATCAAGGCACTTCAAAAATATTTTTAGGTCATTGTTGCCATTCATCAACAGGAAAATAGATAAGGAAGAGGTTACTTTGGAAGGGCCTGACCATAAGATGTTAGCAGCAGCATCCTGTCTTGCCTGGGATATCTCGCTCACTTGCTGTCTCATGAAATCTAACAGGAAAATTGCTGATAACTTTGCAGATCAATCGCCTAGAAACACTGGGCTGGATTAAGATGCTGAATGTAACTTTGTGAATCCTGTTGAATAATCTTGATTCTGTCCATTTCAAAGACTAGGATCCAGTCTAAACAACCATACTTCTAAACTGACATAACTTCTTACTCTCCAAATTATGGGGCTGTACCTTCAGCTGAAGTTTAAAACACCCTCTGGTGTACATAAGGTTGTGTATCAAATGGGTGTAAAATAAAAAATCTGTAACTGTAATTAGACAGTGGATTCATGTAGCACATAGCAAGAAAAAATTTCTCAGCCTTGTGCAGGCCTAAATGGTCATGGCATTACATTATTTGAATGTCAAGTTTTTCTGCTATATGGAAAGTGCATGAGCCAATGGAGCCCTTGTGGCAAAGCAGGCCCATGGTATCCTGGAGGAGGAGAATAGCCAGCAGGTCCAGAGAGGTGATCCTGCCTCTCTGCTCAGCCCCAGTGAGGCCTCACCTGCAGTGATGTGTCCAGTTCTGGGCTCCTTGGAGAGACATGGAGTGGGTCCAGTGAAGGGCAACAAAGATGTTTAAAGGACTGGAGCATCTCTCTTACGGGGAAAGGCTGAGAGAGTTGGCATGTTCAGCCTTGACAAGAGACAACTGAGAGGGGCCCCATCAATGTCTATGAGTATATGAAGGGAGGGTGTCGAGAGGATGGAGCCAGGCTCTGCTCAGTGATGCCAAGAAATAGGACAAAAGGCAGAAACTGATGCACAGAAGTTCCACCTGAACATAAGAACTTCTTTACAGTGTGAGGGACAGTGCACTGGAACAGATTGTCCAGAGAGTTTGTGAAGTTTCCCTTAATTGAGATATTCAAGTATCATCTGGATGGAATCCTGTGCCATGTGCTCTCAAATAACCCTGCATGAGCAGGGAAGTTGGAACAGGGTCCTCCAGTGCTTCCTTCTAACCTTTCCTGTTCTGTGATTGTAAGACAAACTTAGTTTCTGCAGATACTATTTGAAGGTAAATAGGGCTTTCAGCTTTGCAATTCAAATTAAAAAGAAAAAGACTAGGTGGCGTTTTATTTCCATAGAAATGCCAATCTTAAGTTTTTATGACAATTTATAACAATGTAGAAATGCCATCACCCAGGGTGTATTTCTCCTCTGATTGCCAGTAAATGTAGAAATAATAGTTACACCTAATGAATTTTCCAAGATCAAAGAGCAGAGCTTGTGCTGGTTTTGTAACAAAACAAAAAGACTCTCTTTTTTTTTTTTATGCCAATGAATGCATAATTTTATGAATCTAAAATCCAACTCATTCTACTTTGTATTCCCAGGGTCTAAAAATACAGTAATTTAAGGTACTTTCTAATTGAGATAAAAACAGCTGCTTTAAACTCGATAAACAGCATATAAAAGTGTAACTGCTTACAGAACAACTCAGAGAAAGAAGGTTGAAGTACTTACTATGAAAGGTTTGTTTACTAGATTCCCTTTTCTTTGCCAATGCACAATGTTGATGCAAATCTGAGATTGCCTGGTGACAAAATACAATTGGTCCATAGATAAAGAAGCCATGGTAAAAGGATCCCCAGCTGCCTGAACAGCTTCAGCATGGTTTATTATTGGTTTAGTATCTCTGGTTAGAGAACCACAGAATGGCTGGGGTTGGAAGGGACCTCTGGAGATCATCTGGTTCAACTTCCCTGCTAAAGCCGGTTCACAGGAACATGTTCAGGCAGGATGGCCAGGAACTTGTAAGACACAAATATGGAATTTACCTTCATAGATAATATAATTTGACAAGTTGCCATATTTCCCATGCAATGTTTTTACACTCACTTTTAGACTCATCTTGCCCATAAATACAGCAAAGCTGATGGTGAGAGAAGGATAATACAAGGATGATTGTCAGTGGGATTTGGATTTTTTCCTTTACTTGTCAAAGATATTAATTTTTGCCTTATTGACAAGCTGTTATTAAGTTTTATGCAGTTGCAGTAGAAAGGCTTAACACCACTGTGGGTGAGCTTGGGAAGCCTGGCAGAGAAGAAAGCATGAATCTTGTTGCCAAGTTCTTTCTCTTCAGAGTTTAGCAGATATTTTAGGATCCGAAAGGAAGAGATGTCTGTTCATCTACTTGGAGCTGAAAAAAAATCACTGCTTTTTATTTAGTTAGTTATTTTTTTAAATGCATGAAGGGGGTGCTGTTACTGTTCCTTTTTTCCTTTGTGCCTCTCTGCCTCTTTCCTCCTAACTATGGTCTTCAGTCAGCACAGCCCTCAAAAAGACATAGCATGAAACAATCAGAAGCAATGGCCATCAGCAGTATTCCTGGATGACATTCCAAGATCTGACAACACTAGGACACCCTCCATAAACCAATACACAAGAAGTCCTTGTGGCTTAAAAACTTCTAAAAACTGGGGCAGACTGCTGTGGCATGAAAGCTTCTTCCAGAGGTTGTGTTGCACCATACACACTTATGTAGGAATACTATCCCAGTGACACATCTAAGTGGAAAGGAGAGTGAAGAGAGGCAGAGAGGGGTTATCTTATCAAAGCTTTGTGGCAAAGCCCAGTCTGGTCTCCTATGCTAAAACCCACAGATAGCAGCCCTTTTGCTCTGGAGAGCTGCTTTTCTGATTAGCAGTAACTGTCAGCAGGTTTTATCACCTACTCTGCCCTTGTTATGGGATGTACAGGGCATACTCTGATATATGTTACATCCAAGGCCTATCCTCTAGGCAAATTGTATAGCAGCATTCAATATTTAAGGTTCAAATTCAGGTATCCAATGCTTTTGCAGAAATCTCATTTATATTTTCATCTTGACTTCACCTGCTAGGAGATGAGATAGTGGCATAGGCACCCTGAGAGTACAGACAGAAATAGTGCAAACAACTTGAGTGATAATATTTCCTTTAAAAAAAAATCATACAAGATACTGCTTTACTTCTGCACATTATTTACTGAAGCATTTTCAATAGAAACTGAAGAGGGTTAGCCAGTTTTTTCGGTTATTTCTGAAATTTTGAGTTATTTTCAACAATTGTGGTGTTTCTTATTCTGGGTACTAAATGGGTAACCAGAAACAAATTATTAATTTGATTAATTTCAATAGGCAAGAGAGACAGAATTCAGATACAAGGAATTTTCCATCAAGCTGTAGTTACTCTTTTAATTGCCAGTTGGAAAGAAGCACTTGATAGCAAGCTGTTTGAGAATGCAACTGCACTATGAATAGCTGAGTGATCTGTTAACAAGGATGAAATAACATTTATTCACTCAGGCTGAAGATGTATGTTGTGTTTTTAAAAATGTGTTTGCTGAAAGAGCTATTAGTATCAAATATTTTGTCTTCATGTATCAAAATAAGCAGTATAATCTATGCCAAAAATCTTTAGAAGAAAAAAACCAAAGAGATATAGATGACATAGTGATATTCATTGTCTGCAAAGGAGAACAGAACAAATACAGATGGCTGAGGAAATGTTTAATCCAGCTTGCCATTCTGATTTTCAATTATTGGCATGTAGACGCTTGCAAGCTAAAAATGCACAGGAAGCTTCTCTGGATGAATTTACTTTGACCATCACAACTATTTTCTTTTCACAAAGAAGAAAAATTGAAGCAAATACTGGTACATACATAATGTTAGGGATGAAAGAAACACTGTAATTGCAAACAAGGCTTCCTTTAGGTTTGACAAGGAAAAGAATAAAATTTTTATCCTATCTGGAACAGAAATTATAGGTAGATATTAGTCTGTGTTTTCATTAGAGAGATTTTTACGTGAAACAATCAAGATTTGCCCAAGATGTTAAGGATCAGCATGTTGGGACACTAGTCTGTCTTACCCTCCTGAGTCTTTAATTATTTTTCTGTACCAATTATCTAGGGCTTAGGCAGGTGACCTCAGGACAGAAGTGATCTGTGATGAATCTCACTGGTGGATTCAAACCTGAAGTAGTGGAAGAGATTGTTTGGGAATGCTGTGGATTCTACGTCACTGTCAGCATAAAGAGCAAGTTAGCATAAAGAGCAAGTTAGACAAGTATGTCAGGAATCATAGAGTTGACCTTGTTGTGGAGCAGAAAACAGAACACATGACCTCTCAACATCTTTTGATGCTTATTTCTTATGTCCATGCATTGAATTTAAAGTAGCCTTTGTGTAGTTTAATTATTTGGTTCTGAAGTATGTGTTAAAGAGTTATTACTTGCCTATTTGAGACACAATGGACAGGAACATAATGAGGTTAGTTCCAGTCAAGGTCCTGTACTGTTTTCAGCTGATACTCATCTTTGTTGCTTTCTTTAAAGAATATTTCCATTACAATTTTTAATTCATTCTCTTTATAAATATGATGTATTTCTTCAGGCTTTGTGCCAAAAATATTTTCCTGTTTGCTGCATGAGGTGTTTATAATTATGACAAGTTGCTTCCGCTAGTTTTTATGAAAGGAACAGTAGAAATTGCAGTGATTAGTAGGTCTGCTACACAGTAGGCTGCCAAAGAAAATTGTAATTTCCAAATCATTGTAATATGTTGTGCAGAACAATTGCTCTCTGAACCATTCCTTATAATGATAAGCTACTTACCACCAGTGAGAATGCATGCTTCTGATGTCAGTAATTTTAAGGGAGAAACATGCAGTAATGACATCCGTAGTGTGTTCTTCCAAAAGTAGGATCATTGTATGTAACTGGCTGCTGCTGAAGAATCTGGTCAAGATGAATAAGTGTAGCAGAAGCTGATTAAAAGTACATACATGGTTAAGTAGGCAGAACAATAATTAAAAAACAAACCTCCAAACAAACAAAAAACCTAGAACAAACAAAAAAAACCCCAAAAAACAACAAACCAAAACCCCAAAACCTGTAAGAGAGCCACTTGTAAATAAATTAATAAAGTTGATAATTCAATGAAACTGGGTTTTGTGTGCCTTGAAATCAGATACCATTAATTTGGTGTTTGTTATAATACAGCAGTAAAAGATCAGGTTATGTCACTTAACTGCAGTGGTGATAGAGGACTGGGCTGAGTTAGCATTCAAGGACATTAATGAAAAGCCACCATAGCACGTGAGCAAAACTTCTTCAGGAATCTCATTAGAGTCCCCAAATATGCCTCATTCTACCTTTGTGTTAGGCTACCCCAATTCCTCACCTTGGCACTCCTCTGTGGTGGTAATTGGGCAACTGTATTTGTAGATGAAAAGAAGTTTATGCAGCTTTCTAAAATCCAAGCTCATGGGCATGAATGAGGACTATGAGCTCTAGGGCTATTACTACTCTTCTACAGCAGCAAACTCTTCAGGCAGCGCTACTGGTCCTGCCTAAACCCGAGGTTTGGGGATTCACCTGAGTGGCGTCTAAGGCCTGCAGTGAGAAAGCTTTTTTTGTAGCACTAAGGGCTGGCGGTGTAGGGCTGCACCAGCTTCGGACACCGTAGGGCTGATGCGCCAGCTGCGTGTGTCCATCCCGCCGCCCTTCCCGGGAATCATAAATAATCCCACCATCCCCCCGCCCGGGGCTATGGACAACAGCAGCCCTTATCAGCCTTGCCACCTGCCTGGCCGGGGCAGAGGCNCGGCGGCGGTGGGGCCGCCATGAGCTTGGGGGGCCGGCGGGCCCCAGGGCCGCTCCTGCTGCTGGTACTGCTGATGGTGCTGATGGTACTGCCGCGGTGCGTGGGGCGGCGGCGGGGTGAGTGCGGCCGGGCGGGGGGACTGTCAGCGGGAGGTGGGCCACAGCTCTGCCGCCACGGCCAGCGCTGGCGGTGGAGGCTGGCCAGCCCTTGGTGGTGGTGGCGGAGCATTCCTTGGTGGTGGTGCTGGGGGCAGCCCGTGCTGGTATCATGCCCAAGCATTCCCTGGTGATGGTACCCGTGGCGTCGGTGACGGAGGTGGCCGTGGTGGGTGCTGTCCTTTGCGCTGGCCGATGTGTCTCCTCGACACCTGCTGACGGCGACCTCGTGTCGGGCCTTGCCATGGCAGGAGCCACGCCTGAGGGAGCGCATGGGTAGGACCGAAACAGTGAGGTGTCTGTAGTGCTGGCATGATAAATTGTGTGTTGTGAAGGACAAGTAAGTAATAAAATGTCAGCTGTAGTAGTTAGGGGAGGTGGGGGGTGGAAGCATGTTTTTTTATCTCCTGAAGCAGCAATCTGAGGAGGATACTCCCATGTCTTATCAGAGGATTGAGGTATCGTGAGAAAGTTCTCTCCGTGGCTGTTTGTAATTTAATTTTGTGGTCTATGTTGGCTGCCATTGCATGCTGACAGTTTTTGTTTTCTGTTCTTATCAGAAACACACACACATACAAGTGTATAAAAGCACGGATAATTAAGGGTAGGAATCTATGATGCTTCTCACAGCCTTAAGGCACTCAAGTGAGTAAATGCACTGTGAGTAAAACAAACCATGTGCATGTGGAAGGGTAGTTTTATCACAGTGATAAATTTGATGCATAAAATAATACTAGCGTTCAGTTGCTTTCTCCTTCCAGTTATGGTTATGTATTTAGACATTATGGAGTAGTCAAAATTTTGTTAGAGATGCTAAATATACAGTGATGTTAGTATTCTTATGAATTTCAGCTATCTTAGAAAAGTAAAGAATTCCATACTTGTATATCAAGCACATGAGATAGCAGCTTGTGCAGTATTAGTTCCTTCTTTTATAATGTAAGAAGGCATTAGCATGTGTATGCTTTGCCTACATTAAATCCGTCCATTCTGATGTTTGTCATTTGGAAAGTGAGGGTATGTGTAATAACAAAAAGAGTTTATCAAAAAAATGGAGGAAAGTGAACATAATGCCCTGAAAGTATGACTACAAAGAGAACAAATTTAAGTTTTATTCTAATTTCATGCATATTTAAAGCCCTATCAAATTATAGTAAATTAGGCTGTGTGCTTCTCAAGCACTTTTAATAAAAATTAATTTCTAGAATTACTTTACTGTAAGTAATTTTACTCCTGACAGCATTCGCAACGTTTTTATGAATAACATTTTTACCATATTGACATGTGATACAAACAGGTTGATAACTATCCCAAATGTCTATGTGTAAATAATAGAAGAAAACCACAACAAAACAGAGGAAACAGAAATAAAGACAAAAGAGAAAAAATGCATATGGAGAAAAGATTAATTATATTGGATAGAGCCACATGCTATATACTTCTAAACCTTTCTGATTGCTGATAAGCTCTTTTCATTGTTATCAAAGAAGAGAAAGATGGACAAAAATGCTCAGAATAGTTATTTGTTTAATCTTCATCTTTAGTGTTTTAATGCAGTAGCTGTGGTTTTCCTATAAGTTTCAAAATTAGGTAGTGATCTATCCAATGTGTTTTAATCTGGATTGTATCTCCACTTTGAATTCTGTGCTGGTTATCCTACCATGCCACTTGTAAGGTACTTAAAAAAAGATAAATGTGTTTTTTTGTCCCTAAAGCAATTATGAACAGATCCATTCCCGACGTCTGTGCAACTTGCCACATTCATGCAACATGTCAGCAAAGTGGAGGAAAAAGTGTTTGTATCTGTAATTATGGATTTGTAGGCAATGGAAGAACTCATTGTCAAGGTAGGCTGCCTGTTTATAAAATGGAAAGAAACTCTGTAAATTCCTAAAATGCTCCTTCTCAAGTAATTTTAATGAATTCTTTGAAGCATGCTAAAAACTTGGTCATGTTCTATTTCTGTGGGCAGAATTTCCCATAGAATATATTTGGATTATTTTTCCTCACCAAAAGGTGAGAAAAAATGTCCACATGTTCAGAATTCTTGTTTAACGTTTTGTTACTGTGGCTGATAGTGTCCTTCTAAGACTATCTTATACGTGACAAATCAATATGTGAATCAAAGAACAATGTCAAATGCTATGTCTCTTTGTCTGTAATAGCTTACCAGTGCTTAAAGGTGATGGTCCTTCACCAGCAATCTCCTCCTTTCCATCTCTTACCCTTCTTTCACAAAGCAGTGGCAGCTGCTGGAGCCTGCACAGAGTTCAGGTATCTCATTGTAGGAAAAACATAGAATCAGAATACTTCAAGCTGGAAGGGACTTTAAAAATCACACAGTTCCTTGCCATGGCCAGGGACAGCTTCCACAAGACCAAGTTGCTCAGAGCTCCACCCAAGATGGCCTTGAACACTTTCAGGGATGGAGCATTGAGGCATCCACAACTTCTCTGGGCAACCTGTTCCAGTGCCTCACTACCCTCACTATGACAAATTTATTCATTATACCAAATCTAAATCTGTCCTCTTTCAGTTTAAAGCAATTCCTGCTTGTCCCAGAACTACAGGATGTTGTCCAAAGTCCGTCTCCAGCTTTTTTGAAAGTCCTCTTTAGGTACTGGAAGGCCATAATAAGATTTCCTCAGAGCCTTCTCTTTTCTAGACTGAACAACCCACAACCCTTTCAGCCTCTCCTTGTGGGACAGGTGCTCCAGCCCATAATTATCTTCATGGCCTCCATTGAACTTGCCTCAGCAGGTCAAGGTCCTTCTTATGAAGGGGACCCCAGAGCTGGATGCAGGGTTCCAGGTGGGGTCTCACCAGAGCAGAGCAGAGGGTCAGAATCCCCTCTATCCATGACTGAGAGAGAGATGGGGACTACTGACTGATGATCAGAATCTGAATTTACTGTGAACTACATATGCTTATATAGCACTTTTGGAAGGCTAGTAATTTTTTACTACATTCATTGGGTTAAACATCACACAAACAAACTTACACTTTTGCAACATTTCTGCATGATTCAGTCTTCTCTGTCACCAGTCTTGATCCAATCTTCTTGCTCTCTTTGTTCTTGCCGAGGCATCTTGGTTATCAACTGCTTATGCTAATTAAATGCACAGTACTCTCTGTCTTGGCTCCCACACCCCTCCCTCCCCTGGTGGCCACGCTGCTTTGGATGCAGCCCAGGACACGTTTGGCTTTCTGAGCTATTAGTACCCATGGCCAGGTCATGTCCAGCCTTTTACTCACTAGCACCCCCAAATCCTTCTTAGCAGGACTGCTCTTGAGCCATTCTCTACCCAGACTGCAGCTGTGCTTGGGATTGCCCCCACCCAGGTGTTCCATGAGCTGCTGCAAACAGTGTACACTGCAAGGAAGAGTGGAAGGAGAGAGCAGGGCCCTCTGGTTTCAGCAGCTCTTAGATTCTTTGATCAGCTTGAGCTGTGTCATGAAACTGTAGTCACATTTTTATCCAGGGACAACAATTTCTGTTGTTCTCCAGCTTACCAGCAGTGTTTAAATTCCAAATAATTTATAAAGCAAGTCAGTAGGGAGAAGTCTGCTTACTTGAGCATGAGTGAGGAGGGAAGGATGCTTCCCTTTTCTTAATCTCTGTCTGATGTTTTCTAAATGTACTCACAGATAAAGATGAATGCCAGATTGGAGCCAGCAAGATCTGTGGAAATCATACTCTGTGTCATAATACACATGGAAGTTTTTACTGTGTTTGCCTTGATGGATACCGAGCCTCCAACAACAACAAGACATTTATTCCCAATGATGGCACAAACTGTACAGGTAGACATCACAAAGAATCCTGAGCATGACAAATCCAGAACTTAATTTTCTACTGCACAATTTTTTTTTTCTCATCACTGTAGAACTTCTTTTCTGTCGCTATATCAAAGAACTTTTTGTTGTTGATGCGCTTGTTTGACATCCAGGTTCCTAACAGCTATGAATTAGTTCCATTTTGAACTCTGCTATGTTACAAATCATTGCTTCACAGTCTCATTCAAACAATGATCTTTTCAGAAAGAGCAGCAGCAGCTGTATTAATGAAATAGGATGATACTTAAAATTCTCCAGATTGTCATTTTTGTGTTTAAAGTAGAATACTAGCCAGTTCCTTGTTAGTGATGACCTGTTGTAACCGTTTAAGAGATGTCCAGATACAGGATTTTTCTGGAATTGTTTGAACAGCATATATCATTGGAAACTATTTGTCAACTAAACCAGCTGTAATTCTGAAGATAGCCAGCTACAAAATTGCAACAGTCTTCTTTCCAGATGCTTGAGGAAGAGACAATAATGACCTCCTTTGTTTTCCTAGAAGAGCTGTGAGAAGCTATGTAGAACTCTTCATGGAAGAGTTAAACCTGGGCTGTATATTAATTAATTAAAACAAAAAACCGTATTATGAAGTGCATCTACTTTTCTCTGAAATTTTAGATATAGATGAATGTGAGCAGTCTGGGTTGTGTGGTCACAATGCAAGATGTGTGAATACTGAAGGAAGCTACTTGTGTTACTGCAATGATGGTTATAAATTAGAAACTGGAGAGCATTCTTTTCGTCAAGATGGAAATATATTTTCATGCAGAGGTGAGAGTCTTTGGATGCTATTTTGCTAGTAGATAAAATCACATGTTGCACCATAGTGTAGTGCCTGTTCTGGCCTGTGCTTCTCCAGGGCAGAAACCCTTTCTCTGGACTTTGCTTGCTGTATGATTTTTTCTCACGTTTGGTTTGTTCTGGTGGTGTCAGGATCCCAGAGTCAACACCAGATATTCCTGCAGGTTCTCAGCAGTGCTTCAGATGTGCAGTTAGAGAAGCTTGATAATGTTTTGAAAGTAATGTAGTTATTTTCTGAGTAGAAAGGAAGTGTGCTGTAATCCAGTTGTTTATATAATCACACCACATAAAGGGGAAGAGAAGAGAGACTAAGTAGCTAGTAAGAGAGGTTAGATGAATGAAAAAAGCCTAGAGGAGAGGAATAATAAAATAACAATTTAGGTATTTATCACATACTGTGCCTCCTGCATAAATGAATGGTTCTATTTATGTTGGCATAACAATAAAACCTCAGTCAAAACCAAGTTTCCAATTTGAAAGTCTGTCTTTAGTGCCAGTTTTCACAGATGCAAACTGCTGGCAGTGTAAGCTGTGGATATCAGAGTATATAATGAACACACGTGTCCCAGGTGGAGGGAGTTGCCTAGATTATATTCAGCTTTTATGTCTGAAATATTGCCAGAACCGTCAGTAAAGCTTATAGCCTGTAATTGCTCAGTTTTTCTGACTGGAGTGCTCCCCTTTGTTTGCCAGAATTGCTGATAACCCTGCTTCTTAGCTCACTGACCTACCTCTCCATATTCTGTGGTGAAGTAGTGTCTGTACCGATTGTGTTTCTTGCAGAGTTGCACAAGGGAGCCCTGTTGAAGCAGATGTGCTGGAGGAGTGGAGCTTTTGTATGTGGGCTGTTTCAATGAGATGAAGAATTTGAGGGGCAGAACATTTCTTTTCAATGTATCTGCTGCAAAGTGCTTCACTCTTCCAAGCACAGGGAAATAAAGCTGTGCATTTGGGCCTGAAATTTTCCTCTGATTTTGAAGTATCATTCAGCCATTGCTGTAATGAGACTGGCCCATGCAAAGCACTGCCCGTTCCTGTGTCTCGTCTTTGGTGAATGGCTCCAGCTGTATGTTAGTAAAGGTGTTGCTCAATAACTGCTTCCCTGTGTTCCTCCAATTGTGGCCAGGATAGTTCTTCAAATACAATATTCTACCCCTTTGGCAACCCTTCAGATTCATCAGATAAGGTGTATTTTGTGATGTGACCATCTAGTTCAGCTAATTTTAAAGTGCTCAAGTGTTGTGATTTATGTACCATGAGATCTTTCAACTCAGTCTCTTTGCAGAAATCGGATGTGGCTCCCCTCCTGAAATGAAGCATGGCTACATTGTGGGGAACTACAGCTTGCTGCCAGGAAGTGCAGTTCATTATGAGTGTCAAGAAGGGTTTTACAGCAATGAAGGAAAGTTCTCATACTGCACTGCAAATGAAACTTGGGAACCTTCTGCTTTAAGCTGTAAAGGTGAAAAGAGTCTTAAATCTTTCTTAAATTTTCCATTAAGGGGGTTCTTGCATGGGAAGTGTGTTTGTGAAGATAGTAGACTGTTTCCACAGTCAGAAGGATATGTTTTTTCAAGATCATGTTATTTGCAGAAAAAGAAGAAAATAAAAGGGCATGTTATTGTCCTTAAGTATAGTGACATTTTTGATGCTGGTCCTTGCATTTTTACAGACACTGCAGTGTGTCCTTCTGCCTGTGAGCTGAGGCCTAGCAAACAACTAGATTTCTTTAGCATTTCGCTGGACAGGTTACTGAATTGGAAGGCATCACTGACCTCTCATGAAAACATCAATTTTCCTGACACCTTGTGAAGTTTTGTCTGAAGGTTTGCTGTAGTTGCAAAAAAGAGGCATCATAGCACTCCTCATCTCTGGGTAGACTTCATAATTTTAAGAGCATTTTTGCATGAACAAACACTTCCACATCTCTGAATAGTTAAGTTTCCTATGACTGTCTTTAAAATATTCACTTGCTTTGGTGTTCTAATCACCCATTCTCCAATAATATTACTGCTTACGACTGCAGGATTCTTTTTGTGTTCCCATGAGTAGTTAGAAAGCCGTTTTATTAGTTAAATGACACTTGAAGTGTCATTTAGTGTTAGCTAGCTAACAGAAGATACGCTGTGTATAGAAATTCTACAGAAGAGAATTATCATCCTGGAAATTGTCACTTAGTGAGGAGAGTTCTTTCTGTCTCTGAAATGACAACCGTCCTCTTGGTTTCCAGTTCTTTCTCTCTTTTTTTTTCTTCTCTGAGAATGGATAGAAATGTAACATTTATGGGAAGTGAATAAATTAAAATAAGAGTGCTAAAACGATGTGGCTGGGAAAAGCAAAATATTAACTATCACTAGAAATTCATAAGAAAGAAAAGATAAAACAATTATATAAAACAATGCAAGTAACGCTTCCCCCCCCAAAAACATCAATAAAGTACAATGAATTTGAAAACAAAGAGAATGCCCAGAGTCTCAAGTGGTCCCATGAGAAAGATTGTGGAATGCAATTCTTGCGAGTTGTTGATATATTTGGGTTTTTTTAATGTTTTTCAGACATTGCTTTTTTCAATTTCTGCCATCAAACAGGATGTCAGGTCAGACTTTCTCAGCACATCTCTTACAGTTAATTGAAATAAAATACATGATACATCAAGAAGCAGTCAAAAGTCTGAAATGTCAATCTTATTTCCTCCTTGTATTGCAAGCTCTTTTCCTGGTTTTCAATTACGACTTCTCTTTCCTGTGAAACAAGCAGGGTTTTTTTTGTTTTGTTTTGTTTTTAATACTAGTAAATGTACTTTTAACAAATTCTTCATGTTTGTGTGTCTGTGTGCATGCTACTTGACTTGTTTTTTAAGCATTATGTAGGCTCTTGCCTTAACAGGAAACTTTTATACTGTATATTAGAACCTTTTCCATGGTTTTGCATTTTTACAGTTTTTGTACATTTTAAAAGTTTTCCTTTCTCAAGGCAGTTTCTGCTCATTGGCCTTCCTTTGAGTGATGCTCATTGCAAATGGTATAGAACTACCTTATCTGATGCAATCAGGTTTGTAAGAGCAGGAGAGTCTAAAGATTCAGAAGAAAACCAGGACTTTTCTGATACTAGCAGCTAGTCTGAGGGGGGATTCATAGATTTACCATGCTATTCTGAGAGAAAGACAGAAAAGTGTCCTTTTATTTGGAAGCAGATGTTTGGAGGAGCTACAGCACTCTCAGTCATAGTGGGAATATTGCAGAGGAAGTGTTGTATTACTTCAGAAGAAGAGGGTTAGAGGGTAAAGATGAAAGAAGTACTTCTGCGAGTGCAGCTGTCATTCCTCCTGCTGGATGACTAACAGGTCTATCTTCCTCTTCCTTCATCTCCTCAGGTGTAGACTGTGGGGTTCCACCCTCTGTTTTGAATGCATATCCAACATCTGTGAGTGGGACCACCTACAGAAGTGAAGTTACTTACGACTGTGCTCATGGTTACCAGATGGCAGGTGGCAATCGTACTGCAGTCTGCAATGCCAAAGGACAGTGGGATGGCCCTGATTTGTTGTGCAAAGGTAAATAAAGTCTGCCTTTGGATTTATTTACCCTAGGTACCATTTAAGTCACTGTAATAAGTATCAGTCATTCTCTTTGGGCATTCAGTTTTTACAGTCTTCTGGCATAGAAAGTTGTCACAAAATAAAAACCATATCTTGGGCAGGGTTTTTTGGTTTTTTCATCTGTGTTGCTAATGAAGTTCCAGTAGATTATTAAAAGTTAACATTCCAAGAATATAATCCAAATGCATGTCAGGCATGGGGATTACCATGAGATGGAAATACAACCTGAGTTGCTGACATTTTTCCAGTTCAATATCCACTCTACTTTTCTGATAGCAATTGAAGCCACTATCTGAAATCAATCTGCTATTAGTTATTAACATACCTTCAAAATTCCTGTATTTGGACAGTTTCCAGTTGCAAACTATGGTTGTTCAAACATGCTGTTGCTATTTGAGCTGAGTCAAATCTCTTATAGTGCTATGATTTGGAAGAATGTAGCCTAAAGAGTTCCTCAATAAGATGAAACAGAGGTACGTTTAAAAAAAAAACTGTCCTGTTTTTTTTTTTTTAACTCTGGGCTCATAGTCCTAATTAGGAGACCTTAGAATAATTACACTCATTAGTTGGTTTTCACATTTGCACAGCTTCACTTTTCCATTTGTTGGGTAAGCAGTATCTTTCCAGCTTGTTCAGTTTATTGCAATTAAATGTAGTAATTTCTTTGAATGCTCCATGTGTATGTTATAGCCACTCCCTACTTTTAGAATGACCTTTAATATTCTGTGTCATGAGTTTAAGTAAAGGATTTGCAGTGTTACTCAAGAATGTGCTTCTGAATTTCAGTCTGCTTACAGAATGGCTATGGGCAGGTAGCTGGAACAGCAGGAGTTTTTGTGTCTTGTCACATACTGTCCTTCTATGAGTTAAGGACATGCTTGCATGTGCATTAGTTATTCCAAGGCTTGTTCTGGTGATTTATAGTAGATACATTCATACTCATTGGTGTATGAAAAGGAAGGTAGTCATGATGGTGGATGTATTGCCCATTGTAATGCATTTGTTTAAATTTTCCTTTAAAGGTTGTACAGATCATGATTCTATAAGCTTTGATTTTTACTTCTTTGCTTTCCTTTTTTAAAATAGAATTTCAGAATCACTGAAAATTTTGAATGATTTTAAAAGAACTTGTTTGCTCCATATAAGCTTTAATGAGGGTAAGATTTTAATTCTTACGGTGTTTGCTTCTTATAACTGAAGTGGTGTAGAATCTTTTATTAAGGTATAATGTTCATTGTAAATTGAAAAGCAGATTTTACCCTAAACAATACTGTTCATTCATCTTGTCTGTAGCAGCTTTTTTTTTTCCAAATCTTGAATTAAATCTACTGAAAAAGGAACATAACCTTCTTGGTGCTGCTCTTTCATGACAGTCCTTGGACCATGTGTCTTTTTTAATACATACTGTTACTAATGGTAAGTAAAATAAAGAATAAATAGCATGTGGAGGAAAAGACAGTGTTGTAGAAAGATAGACTTATTCATAAAAATCTGCTTTAAGATCCTTGCTTTCCATTTCTAATCATGACACTGTTTAATTTTGTGGATCATCTTGTGGAATAAATGCCCCACCCTGCTAGAAAGTCTCCAGCCACAAAATTCTGGATTCTGATGAACTGGCCTGACCTCTAGAAACCTCTAAGTAGAAAAAATTGAATTGTAACTTGCTGGGACAGTTTATCTCTCCATCTGTAACATTTTTATATGTCTTGACTGTTTTCATTTCAAGGTTTTGTTTGCCTGTTTTTCTCTGTTCCAGAAATAGACTGTGGCAAACCTTTGCTCATTCCACACACGACAATGACCTGGGACAACTCCTCCACTCTGTGGAGCAGAGTGTACTATCACTGTAAAGAAGGATATTATTTCAATGGAGACAGGAATTTTTCAGAATGCACAATAAATCAGTCATGGGAGAATATTACATACGCATGTAAAGGTAAGTATTACCATATAAAGTTGCTGTTTAAATTGGAATTTGATTGATTTGTCATTCCTGTTCTGAAGTTAGGAACAGGAGGAAGAATGATGGCAAGAAATGCCCTTCTACTTTATAACATAGGGAATATGGTGGTACTTTGGGATGGAAAGGTCACAGAAGAGAGTGTTAGCAATACAGCAGCTTCTACTAGATGCCACAGATCTTTCTGTAGCTGTCTTGCTTTTTATCTCAAACAGAAAGAGACTAATGCAACTGGAGTTTTATTGCTTCACTGAGAGCCTTCAACTTTAGAAGCCCATGGATTGTTACTAGAGGAGCAGGAGGCATTTGAAAATACTTTCTTGTGAATCTATTACTATAAAGTACACTCCAGTGAAAGTAGTGGCAATTTAATTTGAAGCCCTTTATCTCTCCCCTCCCCTTGTTTTTTGTTCTTTTCTCATAATGACCAAAGAAAAATTTGTTTATGGTTGCCTTTCAAGCCTAGATCTAGTTGTCAGAATTTAATTCCAGAATTATTTTCTTATACTGACATTTTATTAACAGCAACAACTAGCAGATATTTTGGACTATTGACTGTTGTGCTCTTCAGTGTTCTTCTGTGTCCTAAAAAGGAGTTATCTACCACTGTCAATCTCTAGGTCTTAAGTAGCAGTGCTGTCTTTTGCAGAAAATAGTGTTCACTTAGCTTTGAAATATCTTCATGGTTTTGAGAAGGACTGCTGCTGCTGCTGCCACTGCACTTCACATGGAGTTACTGCATGAGGCCTCTCTTCCCTCACTTGAATTCTTGAGCATCTACTGTGAACGTAAAACGTGTGACATCAAGTAAAATGAGTATGCAGAAAAGCAATTCTCACAGCTTTTAGAGTGCCCAAGTGAAAATAGAACTGCTGTTATTAGAAGTCATGATTCCTATTTCATTCAGGAAACTCACATGACTGTATTTTGTGAATTGATTTTGAAACCGCCATAGTGCAGAGTGACTAAGTTAGTCAGATCTGTCAGTCTTTGCAGTGCTGAGAATTGTCTCGAGTGCTCTGAATCTATGAAGGGCTGAACCTGCAGACTGCACTCATAGGATTACAATGGATTTCAGCAAGAGCTTTGCTGGAGTCCAGCTCTAGCTGCTGGATCCGAGTCAGATCAAAAAAGTCAGTTATGGTCAAATAGAATGGTAAAGAGGAGTTACAGAAATAACCTAACTAGTCCAGACTCCTTTAAAAAAAGTTAATCATCAACAGGAAGTTTTTACAAAATCTTACATCTTCTTGACTTCTATATTTTTCATATTCACTAGAGGTAACAAATTGCTTTAAAATTAAATTAAATTCCTGTTTGTGCAGTGATGCCTTTGAGATTTACATACTCTTAAAGGTGTGTGTATAATTAAACAGTAAAGCCCATTAAAATGAGAGTAAGTGATGTACCATTCCAAAATAATTTATGATAGATGTTGGAAAAAACAATTGTCTTTTCATCCTGCCTGAAAAATTCCATTAGAAATAAGGCAGTTAAGAGAACATCTGCAGGAAATTCTCTTTGACAATACTTTCTTCATTTCTTGAAAAGTGATTGATATGGATTCCTTTTATTTGCTTTGTTTGTTGGGATGTACGGTAAATATATATGTGTTGTGTGTGTGTGTAAAAAAAGTACTTCTCTAAGTAGCTAGTTTAAGTATTAAAAAATGTCTTTACAAAGTTAATTTCAGTTGTGATGCTGATTGGATTAAGCCATCAGTAAGGTAAGCCAATAGTAAGATGGATTACAGTTTTTTCCAGTCTCTTATTTATATACGTAAAATGAGGAGATTGAAGTGCAGAGAACAGACCAGCAATTAAAATACCTGCTGTCTAGTGTGCTCAGTGTGTGATCCTGGAGATCTTGTGTAGGTGGCCTTCACAGAACTTCTTTCCCTGTGGAGTAGAAGTGCTTGATTTCCCAGAATCTTAAAACAGGTAGTGTTGGAAGGACTTCTGGATATCATCCACTCCAATCTCCCTGCCAAGGCAGGGTCACCCAGAACAGGTGACACAGGAACACATCCAAGTGGGTTTGGAATGTCTTCATGCTTCCCTGAGCAGCCTGTTCCAGTGCTCTGCCACCGTCAGTGTAAAGAAAGAAGTTCCTCCTCATGTTGAAGTGGAATTTGTTGTGTTTTAGTTTATGGCCATTGCTCCTCATTCTCTCTCTGGGCACCACTGAAGAGTCTGGCACCATCCTCTTGGCACCTATCTTTGAGATATTTTCATGTAATGCATTGCAAAAATGTGGTCGGTATTAGTAGCAGATGGCATTTGCAACATTGTTCACCACTTACAGAATTAACAGCCAAAAATGTACAAAAAATCTAATACCTGGGTTTTGTTTTTTTATTCCACTAAATTGCTTGTATGTGTGGGGATAAGTGGCAAGAGCTCTGTAAATGAACTTGGCATGTGTGAATTCTCTTTTAGCTACTTGCTGAACATAGAATCAGCTCCACTCTGACATTAATCTGCTTTCTGGTAAAGAAGTTGATAGCTTTGAATTTCTTGACAAAATTTCTCCCTCCTCCAACACTCACTGATGCTTTTGAAACACTTCGCTTTTTTTTGGTGTTCTACCATTTGTGTTGTGTTTACCAGCACCTCCCTTTCCTGGCTGCCTTTCTCTATTTAACTCCTCCAGGATTTTTTTTTTCACTTTTCACTTCTGGTCTTCAGGTATTTACTTGCATGCTCTTACTAGGACACTTTCTCTTGGGATTGGAAAAAGTTTGTGAAGGTGACCTGAAGATCAGTGAGGTAGCAATGAACTTCACTCACCTTGGTTAATCACAAGTTAAAATTTATAGTGCTGAGATACAGGCAAATGAAGGGGCTTTGCTTCTCCCATTTTAGTTGTGAGTTTGACTGTCATCAGTTGATCAAAATCAGATACATTTAAGAACTGGATGTTGCTATCTGCTACTATGTATTTCACAAACCGAGTTACCGAACTGTCTAAGGCACTGGCACTGTTAGATTTCACAATAGAATGAAGGTTCAAGGAACATGTCTCCCGCTAGTTACAGAGTACTTTTTTCAGAGAAATCTTTGTGCTCTTATTGGATGCTGTGTTTATGCTACTGGGATTTATGTTAAACCAAGCCCTTTCTGTATATTTGGTTTTCCAGACTAAGATTGTGTGATCAGTAGGAGTGAAGGAGAAAAAGCAGTCCCCTCAGAAAGCTGAAGACTTTGTTGTGGTAATTGCTCTGTACAGGTTTTCATGCTCTTTCACTCACATCTGTTTAAAGTGGAAACTTTTGAGAAAAGATCTGCCAGCTATTCTGTGAATTTATGGTTATTGCCTGGTGGCCTTGTCCTCAAAGTTCAGAAAGCATAACAAAAAAATGGATGTAGCTATAGAAAAAAAAGAGCTACTAGTTCTGCCTTTTTCCTTCCAAGGCGGCCACTGTATAAGATTTCTTTCTTTACCTAAATACACAGCACAATCCTTTTTGTTGTTTGTG
>VXBI01002871.1:0-73150 GCA_013397375.1 Toxostoma redivivum | reverse complement strand
TTACCTAAAAACCCCGCACAATTCTTTTTTTTGTTTTTTGTTTTTTTTTCCTTTTTTTTTTTTTTTTAAGCTGTATCTTATAAACTCATAAGTTGCAGATTTTCTTGCTAAGGAGCCTTGCAGATTCCTCCCTCTCTTGTACCCCCCCGCCTCCTTGTTATGCATTTTAATTCAAATCTCGTGGATGTGGAAACATTTTCCCTCTGTCTGTGAGTCCTTGCTTTCCACTCCTTTAATAAAACTGTGTCTGATTTAAAGAATATAACAACTGAACATAATATTTTGCTTTGTGTTCGTACAGAAGCCTTAGATGGCAGAGTTTTTGGGCAGTACTATGAAACAAAATATACTGATTTATTTTAGTCAGAGCTTGATGCCCACATGCTACAGGGGGCCCCTGTGAGATGGTAATGAAGTTTATATGCAGAGAAAGAGTGCCCTGACCTGTGCTTGGTTTTACAGCAGAACAATACACCAACTATTTTGTGATTATTCCCTGAAGTATCTACCAATGCTGTCCTATAAATACCTTTTGATTTTTCAGCAGCTAGTAAGTGTTTTTCAGCTTAGAATCTGTATCAGGTTGGGTTTGTATGACCTCAGTCATGTAGTGAATGTAATAAGAAAATATGATAGAAGGACAAAGGAATGAGAATTAGAAGGCTGGTGAAGGAAAGGAGTAAGTATGTTCACTGCAGGTCTGAGCTGAGACCAGAAGGAGCTTTGTTCTCAACTATGTGAGAATGTTATCTCTTCGTGTGAGAGCAACTGTGCTGTGTCTAATGACAGCAGTGAGAGAGCTGGAAAAAAGCATGGATGAGCTGCCCTTCCTAGCTGTGTTTTGTCTCTGAGAAAGCCTGCTCTTGTAGGTGTGTAAATTAACAGGTGTGTTGAGGGATGTATCTCTTGGCTGCTAAAACTGTACTTCCTACATGCTTGGTTCTGTGGACTCCATTGTTTTCATCTTGTGTTTGTTTAGAAAAGTGTTCTGCTGTGTTATTTAATTTTATTTATTCTACAACAAGAAAAAATGTCAACACCTTTTAAAAAGCAACTCAAGTAAATAATGAAGCAAAACATTCATTCAGCTACAAATAAACTCTTTTCCAGTCTAACGCAGAAGCTTTCTTAAGAGCTCCTTGTGTCAGTTTATGTAATGCTGGCTGTATGTTAAGAGTTCACAGTCTTTAGTTCAGGATGTGCTTGTTCAGTTAGCCTGTTATTTTAAGTTTAGGAGCCAACACAATTAAGAGAAAGCTTTCTACCTAACATGTACTTACCTTTCTTGGTTTTTTCCTGTTTGGACAGCAAAGCAAAGCAAAAAAAACCCCTCAGGACCAAACCACAGGCAAAGTAAGAAATAAGCAATTGCTCCCAACATAAGATTTGCATGAGAAGTAATGATTTTCTTTCTGTGCTCATGTTTTTGGTCTCAGAGGAGGAATTACTCAGTAATTTATCCATATTCAATGAAACATGTGTGAGGTGGCAAAGGAAAACTGGAAGACTGGGAGTGCAGGAAACATACACAGTAAGTAAGAATGGAAGTATTTGCGATTGGGAGTGACTTTGTCCTGGTTGTATCTGCTGAATCAGTGGATGTTTTGTGGGTTTTGTTTGTATGGTAGTTTGTCTTGATCTTCCCAGTGGAGCACCTAGAAACCTAGAGGTGACTGGCTGGGTTAGGAAAGAAGAAAATTTCCTGTCCTAAAACTTCAGGGTCTCATTCCAGTAAATCATCTAAATGCCTGCTTGAATCTGTAAGGGGTTACGCCATAAGTTTATGTTTTAGTGGAGTTCCATTGAAGAGCTCAAGCTCATATTGCCACAGAAAATATTGCAAAACTTGGGCTCTGTCCCTGTCTTTGACAAGCATCTCAGCTGTACTGTGTATCATTTGCAGACACTCGATATAACATGTTTTAGAAATGCAAAGTGTATTGAAATAATGTGCCTTGCTCAAAAGGTTCAACTAATATATATCTGAACATTTTAGAACCATTTTTCTCAGAAATTGAAAACAATGTTTTAACTCCTTCCTTTTTTTTTTTTTTAACATGAGCATAACAATAAAAATCAAGGCAGAAATTCTCAGAAGCAAAAGAAATAGTTTGGTCAGTGTTACTGAAAGCTGAAACAACATGATAAGAATTCCCGTGTTTTCACAAAGACATCCCAAGAAGGGGTTTTTTTGTATATGTGTTGTTTGGTTTTTTTCCTTTTTTTAGTATGTACAAGTAAGGAAGAAAATACAAGCAGTTATTTAGGATGTCCAGGGTAAGTAAATTAATGTGGAAAACATTTCAAGGTAGGGTAATAATTTTGGAAAACAACCCATCTTTCTCCTCCTGTGTTATAACCAAAGTATTTTTAGTTTGTATACTTTTATTGAGCACTGCTGAGATAGAAAACGCAGCTTTCCAGTTCCCCTAACAGGTCAAAAGTGGTTTTTATGTAGCCAATGGTAATAGGCAAGCTGTGGATCTCTGGTATAATGTACTCTGTGCACATGCTTTTCCTGAATCCAGCCATCTGAAAGACATTCCAGAATATCCAGAGGTGAGCTTTGTCTGTCCTTTCATGTGATACAAGTAACAGATTTCTTTTCCACTACACTGGGACAATCTTAGACAAGCTTGTCTTTTTGGCATTCCATCTTACTACTGCTTCTGTGGGGCAAGGGGGAAAAACTAGCAAAAGGGAAAAAAAGTAACAAGTAGATGTAGTTTCTGTCTGTGTTCTGTAAACAAGACACAATATTTGCTTACGCCTTACTATTTGAGTTGGAGATCTTTGTAGGGTACACAATAGATCAGGTTCCTAATAGATTGGATCAGATTCCATAATAGATTCCTTCTACCTGTTGTAGAAATATATGAAAAAATATTAATAACTTTAACAGCCAGAAGAAAAAAAGATCCAGTTTATTAAGACATCCCCTAGCTAGTCAAAACCCTGTATATTTTCCTTGAACTGATACTCTAAACCAGATGTAATCCTGTGTTCCCTGTAAGAACCAGTAGGAATAAATAAGATAGTATTCTGAATTTTGGAGAGCCACAATGAGTTGCACTGTTGTCTTTGTTTCAATAGTTTCATATACTGGGCCAAAGATTGGATGAGAAGATATTCTCAGAAGATGTGATATTTAACATCAGTACAAGTGAAGATAATCCAAGGGTGTGTTTAGATCTGAACTCTGGAAGTAACTACATGGTGAATATAACTACCATTTCTTCCACAAACATCACTGTCTCAGTTACACTAGCAATTCAAACAAAGGGTAGGTTGTGTTTTGTATTCTGTGTGCTTATAATAGAACTTACTGTGGTGCAGAGTGTTCACCGATTTGAGTCTAGCAGACAGGAAAAGGGGCTGTTTCCTGGACTTCATAATTCTTTATGCTAACTATGTGCATGTAGCCACTGTCAGCATCCTCTTTTTCTGCAAGACATTTTTCTTTCTGCTCACTTGGCATTGACTCTATGAGCAAAGAGAGCAGTGGCAGTAACAGCCCTTCAGAAAGATTTGGCAAATTTTTTTTCAGGACTTGCCTTCTGGCTGAGGCAGGATTGGTACAGAATTTTGGTCCATGGTACAGTGCCTACTAGTTTCCATTTTTTGCCTTGAAATATGATTCTCTGCCTTTAGGAGAATTCCCTGTTGACTGGCTATGTGATACTTATGTAAGTGGTATGAGCATTACAGACAATGCTCCTGTGTTTAACAGTGATTAACAGTTATCAGTAATTTTACAGAAGTCATGTTTTAACAGTGGATTTCTGTAGTATTTTAGTCATGGAGACTTTAGGCTTACCTTCTGACGTAATAGTTCTAGTGAGACAGCACTTGAGAAATAATTGCTTTTGGAATCCACGAAAATGCTTTTACTCACATGCTTTTTCCTGGAGGGCATCAATTATGACAAATTGTTCTGTGATAATTTTATTTACATCAGGAGGCCTGAACCCTTGATCTTTCTGTTGCTATAACCTTCTAGGCCTGGACAAGTAAATTTTGTATTGGACTTCCTGAATAGCATGCTTAAGTTTTTCTGAAAGCTGATTTCTCTGGAAAATGATCATGCTTTACCTACTTTGTTTGTTCATTCAAAAAGAAATTATAACCTACCTTTCTGTCTCAGAAGTGAATGAAATTTAAAACTTAAAAAAAAATTTATTCTCAGCTACTCATATTCAATTAAGTTGAAGGAGGTAAAGTTTTTAAAATAAGTTGATCTGTTTTTTAATTGTCTCTACAGTAAAGGAAGCTTTCAATAATGTATTAATTTTTAATGATACTTGCTTGAAATGGAGGAGAAATGTCAGGGGAACTGACATGGAAGACAGATACTCAGTAAGTGACAAACTATATTTTGAATCTGGAAAGCAATTTTTATCAATCAAACACCTAATTTTTCAAATACTCACTGCTAGCAGTGTTCCTCATTATAATAATGTTTCATAAAACCCTAAAGAATAATCTTGCATAGCAGCCAAAAAAAGACTGTGCTCTCTTGTAGTCCCCTGTTTCTTGCTTATTTTTCCCATACTTAACTCTTAATTTGCTCTCCTTATCTGTAGTTTCAAGTTTTCCATATTCAGGCAAACAACTCACACAACTCTATTCCAGTTCCAGTGAGTCAGTTCTCTTTGCCTTTAGTCCGCCCTTATCACAGCGGGGAATTTCTACATGAACTACGTCTGCCAGGACTCTTGACCACCTGCTGTTGTCTCAAGTTTCCCTGTGCCATGAGGCACTAAGAAAGTATCTGAAGGCATAGGATCTATTTAAAGGAAAATTAATGTACAATTAATATCCGGCAAGCATTTTAGTTTTCATTAACAGAGAAATAATTTGATCAGGAGAGGCCTCAAGTTAGTGACTTCATGGTCATTTCAGTCATCAACAATAAAACACAAAGTCCTCCTGAAACAATAGAAAGAATGCATGATACTGTAAATTTCCCTGGAAATATAGGTGTCTTTTGACAGATCCCAGAGTGTGTTTAGCATTTTGACATGCATCAAAAGCACTTGATTTTGTCTCGATCCTCAGAGTGAGACTAGAGAGGTGTTCATGTGAGCTTACCTTTATAATTCAGCAAGAGGGTATGCTTCAATGAAAGTGTACTGTTACTGGAAGCCAGTATCTTAGCAGGAAATACGGTCTAGCGGAAATTAATAAAAAACAGGATAGACTAGGAGGAGAAGTGAAGGAACCAGGAAAATATCAGGTCTGATCAAGATGGATCAAATTTTGGAAGCACTGGATTTTGAGTAACTGTCAATGCCAACAGTTTTAACACATCACATGCAGTGCTGTCTTCTGCTCTTTCTTCTAATTAAGAATATGAGATGGCTGAATGCAAGTAATGTATTATAACATTTCGGTTTTCATGCTGTGATTGTTTGATTACAGTTTCATATCCAAGGCCAGCGTTGGTACCAGAAGAACTTCTTTCATGAAATGACCTTTGAACTTTCCACGCACAAGCAAGCTCCTGAAGTTTGTTTAGATTTGCAACCAGGCACCAATTACTCTATTAATATCTCCATGGTAGCTTTGAATTTTTCACTGCTTGTTTCTATGACAACACAAATTACAGGTAGGTCTTGCCATTTATTTTATATATTTACAAAGCTCTTAGTGGGTGTAAGAGACTCAAGTGAATCGGTATTGTTGAGCTCAGTGTTGTGTGAAGCTTCTGAAGAAAGAGCCTTGGCTTCACAATTTAGCAGGATGTATGTCACTAAAATGCCCTGATGAGAAACATCTTACAGGTCTTGTTTTGTTTAGAACAGTTTTCACCATCCCTGTACTGTCAGACCCTCTGCATTAGTTGAAGTGCAGTGTTTGATGATGGGATCACGTTTCCTGTCAGGGACACAAATTACAATAGGTAAGAAACAGGAAAGCTCTCTAAGTGTCTGTAGCTCTGTTTAGCCACTAGATGGAATCAATACTCTTCTGACTGCTTAGGAAGAGCTGGAGATTTGTGTTTTGAAATTGATAGTATTGCTGTATTTTCAGTAGTAAATCTGAGGGTTTTAAGCTTCATGAAAGGTAAAACATCTCTTGTTTCTTAAAGCTGCCGTTGAAGTTATACAATGACCTGTTTGTTTCTTTTTTTCTAAATGCAGTTACAATAATGATGTGGTCATTCCTTCTCACAAGTTTCCTAACTGCTACTCAAAAGCAGAGCCCATGAGTTCATGAGTACATGTACCTTTGTAAAAAAGGCTAGTAAGATACCTTAGAGTTTTGTTAATAGAGGCAATTTTTTAATACATAGTCAGAGAAAAGGAAGAGCTCTTTACTCTGTCATCTTGTGGTATTTCCTCAATTCTGCAGAATTGCATCAGGTCACTGACTCAGCCGAGTTCTGAAGAACACTTTGCAGCAGGTGCTGTGTGAAATGGTATTTCTGTCTTGGCAGCTGGCATATTTTCCTCTCTGCTGAGTTAGTACTTAACAATGCACATGCATAGCCCCAGGAAAGGTCTTTGCATAAAAGTTAGGTAATTTCCATTTTGAAAGAAGATTTTACTACACAAGCCTATTTATACCTGGTAGTTATCTTATTCAATAAGCAATAAAAGATAGGTGTTTGCTCTGTCATATTAGGAGTCTTTATCTAAAACTTGATGTGCAAACACTTCTTATTTTTTGAGTTCGATTGAAAAAAAACCATTGAACTATGTATCTTTGAAATTCTTGCAGATATTGCAGAAAATTTAAAAGCAAATAATGATCTTGCTGCAAAACTTGCCAAATAATGGGATTTAAGTAATATTAACTGTGTTGTTATCTCATCTAAGATGAAAAGGATCCAGCTGAAATAATTCTTCTGGAAGAGCTGCTTTGACTTCTGTGTCTTATCTCTTGGGATTGCATTACCTATGCAAGCAATTTAATTTTTAAAAAAGCTATCATTTAAGAGTAGGTGTATAATTCTCATCTTCATTTATCCAGTTATTTTGTAATCATGAATGTATTTTCCATGGTGGATGGAATGATCTCAGTTTATCTGCTAAATTAATTCTGAAAATTTGCTTTATTAGCTGTGGGGGTTTTCTAGCTAAATGGTATTGTAAAAAATGCATGATATGCCTTAAGCACAGAAGCTCTAGGGAAACTGAGACTTAATAAAGTGTTTTACTGCTTATGTTCTCATGGATTTTAAAGTTTAAGGTTTCATATACCATCCTTTAAGGGGTACACGGTCAGTTTGTCTGTTTCCACAGCTGGAGGGAAATCCAGATGTTGTGTCTCCTTGACTTTTACAAACCTTATATATTTTGAGAGTTTGGAAAATCTTAACTCTGAGTTTTGAATAGTGTGAAGAGACATGTCCCAGATAAATGGATGATCACTGCCTTTCGGACGTAATTTCCTGACTGGGATCGTGATTGTGTAAATGTTTAGGCTGTTGCAGAATACAATGAGTATGTAAATGCTAGCAATAAGTTTGGGTATTTTTTCAAAAAACCAAGATTTTTGAATGCATGTTATGAAAGTTACTTCTATATCCTGAATATCTATATCTATGCCCATATTCATTCTGAGTGAGGATATGTTATATCCATATTGTTTGTAAAGAAAAAAGCCAAGGACTTGGACTTAAAAGCCTGTTTTTCTCCCTGACAAGTAGCATTCTTTAAAAAAATAGTTCAGTGCTGAGCACAAAGTTGGTTTTGCCTGTCATCTTGTGGATAATAAATACAGTCCAGCAAATGCCTCATGGATCATTGTAAGGCATCTTGTACAGTCTTTTATGTTGTCTTAACTATAAAAAAGAAATTCTTACCACTTTTCTACTGGAAATAGGAAACTGAGTCAATTATCAAAAATTACTAGGCAGTGATTATATTGTAGTTGTAAAAAAATGGCAGCAAGATTGTCTTTGAAGCAAAGAATGTCATGTCCGTTTCCAGAGAATGAAGGAAGTGTCTTTTGGGGCATACTTGTGATTATACTACTTACATATGGCTCTGTTCATTTTCCTTTTGGAATATCCTTTTTTAAGGCATGCTCATGGGAGCCATTGTTCTTAATTTCACTACCTGTTTTTACATATGAATTTAAGGTGGTTGCACTTTGTAAACATTTTTTGAAGGGTCTGAAAAAACAGAATAATAAATAAGGAGCTAGGTCTATTTTACTTTCATTTCTGATATTCTGAGTATTTTTTTCAGTTCAGCCACATTAAAATTCTATTCATATTTGAATCTTTTTTTAACTTTGCTTTGGGTAGATTCTTTATGTAAACTCTGGTGTTTGAGGAGTTCATGGATGCCTATGTGTTTACAGAGTCTGGTTAGCTTTTTTTTTTTGTTTAGAGCAGAGCACTTAAGATATAGTAAGAAAGAAGAGATTCTGGACACTAGAAATAGATCTTTTGTGCCTGAGTTACTGATTACATTTCCTTCTTGTAAAATAATTCATATTAGGCTCAATTATGATTTCTCATTGCTTTTTCCATGTCTTGATTTTCTGCTTAGGATCAGGCTGTATTTTGAGTTTGTTTAAGGCATACTATTCACACATGCTGCAATTCCTTACATATTTGTACCTGTACTTTCCAGGGGGATTGACTAGGCTTAACCTTGTATCTGTGTGCCTCAGATAATTGTAGTACTTCCTATTTTTCTCAGCTGCTGTTCTTTTTGGTTTAGTCCAGGATTTACCTGCAGACCACATACTCGTGTGTATCTCATCTCTGTCTTCATATGAACACATGAGTGAGAAAGTAGACTCACAAGCAGAGTCTAGAAGGTGACTTGAGTAAGAAGAATGTATTCCCTCACATATTAATTATAATCTTCTAGAGCCCTGCTCCTTTGTACTGGTGTGTGGAAAATGTATGACATTACAGATCAGATTGTGATGTCTAATTTGTTCTTCTGCCTATGGAATTTCACACACACATAAAAGATAAATTATTGTTCTGATCTATTGAAGGATGGAAAAGATTTACACACATTCTTTCATAAAGGGAGTTCTTTAAGGTCTGGAAAAGGAGGGAAAACCCAAATCTGCTTTCCAGTGAGGAAGTGAAAGACTGTTGGAGTTGTGGTGATCTTACAGCTCTTACTCTGAGAGCACGTAATGTACCTCCAGAGAAACTGTCCAGAAAAGTGTGCAGCATCAGAGCACAAGAATTGCTGATTTATGTAATGGGGAAAGAGAATAGATGAAAACATGAGCATGATTACGGTTTTTTTTTTTTATGTAGGGGGAGATTAGCTGCCAGTCATGTAAAGAATTTTATACTTATGCATGCACTTTGTATTTTTATGCAGAGACTATTTAAATGTGTGATAATTGAATTCATATGAACACCACTATCATTTTTCTTAACTCCTTCATAGTAAGAATTTTTCATAAGTATCTGTGAATTCATGAACATTCAGATAATTTCTCTTATTCTGTTTACAAAGCAATTGATATCAGTGACACAGCCTATGGTTTACAGACAGTGCATTGCAAGAGGAATAAAACTCTGATTTCCATACTGTTTGCATTGGGTGGATTGATCACAGAAGAGAAACAAGCAAAAGAAGACATGGTGTCTTCTAACAGGCCTTCTAGTTGAAAGCACCCAAAGCATCTTGCTGTTGTTTTCCTGACCAAATTTTCCTCCTCTCCCAGGGCCAGGTACTGTGAAGTGCCTTCATCTTGGTGCATATGAGCATATTCCAGTCTCCTGTGCCACACATCCCATTTAAACAGCTCCAAGTCATGCAAAGGACCCCTGCATTTGGCCAAGGTCCTGGAGGAAGGGAGAACTGCAGTGTGCTGAGCACAGGCAGGGGCTGTCACTGTAAGCCTGGGTGCTCACCCTGAGAGTCCAGCATGGTGCTGCACCCCTCTGCTTTACCCAGGCAAGGTCCTGTCATTGGCTTAGGAAGTGGAGTGAGAGCAGTGGTAGCTGTTTCCAGGGTCCCACTTTCACTAAAGAACTCTTTCACTGAAGTTAGGAGGCTGTCATACCACATCCCCTCTTGTGGAAGGACCAGGCAGGCCCCTAACCCAAACATCCTGAGCCAGTAGCATCAAGCTCCTGTTCTGCTGCCAGAACCTGAAGACCTCCCCCTGGGCCTGCAGAACAGCAGACCTGAGCACTCAGCACACCTCATTTTGTTCCTAGAGATCATAAGGGAAATGCCGCAGGAAGAACTGGAGCAGATGCTGAAGCATAGAAATGTTCACGCAGGGATGAGCCAGGAGATAGGGATTACCCTGGCTCACCTACACACATGGCAGCAGTGTCAGGTGACCACAACGCAACCTAGAAACAATCTGTGCAAGAAGCAGCAAGATGTAGGCAAATTTAGTTTCAAAGGTGGAGTTGCTAGCCCAGAGATGTTCTGCAGCTGGAATGGGGGCCTCTTCAGGCTCTGCTGTGACACAGAAAACACCCGATGGGCATGAGCTGGCTCCCTGGGTATTGTGTGGCTGTGAGTTGCACTCACAGGGTGAGGGCAGCGTGGCAGCTCACTTGCTGGCATGGAGGAGATGCAGAGGTCCCAGCCAAGGCCCCTAAAGCACACCTCCCTGCTTTCATCGTTCTTTCCTTCTTTCCTAGGCACGCTTCACTTCAAAGACAGGCTGGCCCTGTGTTGTCCTAGAGAGAAAGGCCTGTTTGTGCCTCAGAGCTCAGGCTCCAGCCCAGGAGTTGGGCCTGCAGCAGGCCGGACACAGCTGCAGGCAGAGCTGGGCCTGGCTGGTGGCTTGGCACCACGCATGGCTCGTCTGCGCTGCCTGACCTGCTGCATTCACACCTTCCTGGGGACGGGCAGCATGGCTCCCTGGGTGCCATTCAGCCATTCATTCAGCCACAGAGCAGCAGAACAAAGGACACAGTCAGCAAAGGGAATCACATGAATGGGATTGCCATCTTAAACAAGATCCTAAATTTTTTTTTTCTGTAGATGTGGTCTTAATTTATTTATTCTCCTTCCTTTCCTCTCTTTACATAATGTTCCTCTCTAACTGAAAAATCTCTTCTCACTCTACACTAGAATAATTATATTTAAATACATAAAGTTGATTGCTCTTTAAACAGTAATACAACCAGTAAACAATGTTTTCTGTTGTATTAATACCTTCACCTTATTTTGGTTTTATTTTACAGCAGTATTTTTTACCTCCTTGTTTTAAAATTCAGCAAAAAACCTTTTGGTCATAAAGCCCTGAAATAACTATGTGATGCTCAAAGATAGACTGGGAATAAATCTCCATAGACTGGTGTCTGTAGAGCAGATATTGTGTATTACAGCACTAGTGGTGAGGGGCTGTCTCCACGTAACTCACCCACCTTTGTCAAGTGCTGTGGTGTATTTATACAGTAATTGTTGCTTAGTGTTATTATGTCACTATAACATCATCATACATTTGCCAGAACTAATTTACATAGTATGATCTCATGGTTATAAGTAGTTCTTTCGCACTGTGCTTGTGCCTCCCCTATTCAGAGATTGTTGGGCATCTTTGATGAAGGCTTCCAAGGTCTTCTTCACATCTGAACTTTACAACTTTGTCTTTGGAGCATGCACAGTTACGGTGTTCCTTGGTCTGTCTGGTCCTAACTGGCCTAAATTCTTTATTTTATGACTAATTGGCTTTACATTTGCCAATTTCTCATTAGTACTATACTTACCTATCTCTAAAACTATCCACCTGGTGAGTTTTTTTCTTCTTTTTTGTCTATTCATCATTAAGCATCTAGTTAACTGTATACTAGCCATTACATTGTATTGAAAGTTATTGTATTATATTATGTTGTATTACTGTATAAACCTTATATTAACATATCGGTTATATAGGCATAAAAAGTTATCATTCAGGTCATATAAGGATACAAAGTTGTGATTCAGGTTATATTGGTATCAGGTTATATAGATATATCAGGTTATTTTGATATCTTATAACTCAAGCTATATAAGCACCTTGTAATTTCAGCCTAAGTTATATAGGAAAGAAATCCCTTGTTTGCAGGAAATTAAGATCATGCAGATGGTCTTGTTTCACTAAACAGACCAGTTTTATTTAAAACCTGGCCTTAAGAGTCTTTGATTTGATTTCTTCAAACTGTCAAGTTTGATGAAGAGTTGCCGTGTGATTTTGGACTTTGTTGTTCAAGTCTGTTATTATTTTTAAAGCTTTGTTGTTGCCCTTACAGTATAACACCAAGCAGGCTTTAGCTCCAGCATTGAGGCATGTGATGATTCTCAGTGTTGCTGCGGCAGGAAGTGCTTCTGGCATGTACTTTCTTCCCTGCAGTTTGCCTCCAGAATCAGAGAAAATCAATAGATGGATTCTTATTGTAGAAAATTAGTGTTTACATGAAATGTTAAGTGTTATTAAAGTGCTTAGAGTGGGACACTCTCTGGATATGCTTCATTTCTTGCTATGCTCTTCTCTGGTGTTGCTACAGATATGTTAGTCTGTGCTGCTGGTAAAGACTTAAAAAAATTAATTATTTAAGAAAGGCAAGATTCTGACAGCACCTGAACAGACTAAAGGATCTTGATTTCTTCACACAACTCACCTAGTGCAAGTCCTTACTTCTCTGTAGTATTCCCCTTTTCCCTCCAACTGTTCTGTGTGGTGTTAAGTCAATATTTTTAATATGTGGATTTTTAAATCTGGTAATAATTGTGACCTCCCAGCAGACTTATTTTATTTTTTTTTTTAATTATATTCTTAAGTGCTTAATTTCTAGCAAAATTCTTCTTTTATTAAAAAAGTCAGAGTGGGCAAATACTGCATATGGAATAACTCCTTCAGGGTTTATTTTCTGATCACCAAAACAAAAATTAAACTACTTCTTTCAATTATATAATTATTATTATTACTCCTTCACATTGCTACAAACTGTTCACCTTTTTATTAAAACAGGTAGATTGTCTTCTGTACTTGATGTTTTTAATAACTAGTATTTTTTACCAGAAACTCCATCCTTTGACAGCACTATGTGTTTTTTCAGATTTTTCTCTCTTTTACCCACTTACTAGAGCTGTCAGTTCTGGATGGCTACTTGTTTTCATGATTTGTATTTTCTGTCAAATTAAATAAAATAGAAAAATCAGTTTTTATGACCTTAGCCAGCATCTTCTTGTCATCTGAGTCCACAACTGTTTCCTCTTGTGGTGTTTATATGTAAAAATAATGCAAAACCATTGCATGCAATGCACATTCTGGCTGGCATTAGAGAAGAAATTCCCAAGTTGTTCTTGGAAATTGAAAAATACTCAAGAGAAATTAATAATAGTGTCTTGTGTTGATACTGAATGTCAAAGGAAAGGAAGATAGAAGAACTTTACCAGATAAAACCACCCTGAGAGATACATTTTCCTGTCACTGTGCCTATTGACGGTGTCTGTGCTAAGGGACTACTGAAATTAAGAGATAATTTCTGTCTCTTAATTAATGTTTGCTTAAGTTTTCAATGTGCACAGGGCCAAAAGATTGGCAGTCAAATATTATTTGTTAATTACTTTTGTTCAGATAGAAATTCTGCCAGTGCCTTTTACAGTATCTGCAGCTGCAGGTGTATTGAAAAGACCAGGAGTAAAGACCATTTCCTGTTCTTGCGAGCAACCATGGAGTACATTTCATTAACTCAGAAAACTCTCAGAAAGGGTTTTCTGCCCTGTGTCTACTAGAGACAAGTCATTCTAGAACAATAGCTTTCAGAGGATCATAGAATATGCTGAGAAGGGACCCACATGGATCATCAGAGTCCAACTCCTGGCCCTGCACAGGACATCCACCAGCGTCACACCATGGGCCTGAGACAGTTGTCCAAATCCTCCTTGAGCTCTGTCAGGCTGGTCCTATGACCACTTTCCTGGGAAGCCTGTTCCAGTGCCCAACCACCTTCTGGGTGAAGAGCCTTCTCCTAACATTCAATCTACGACTCCCCTGACACAAATCCAGACCATTCCCTTGGGTCCTATCACTGATCACTGCAGAGGAGAGATCAGTGCCTGCCCCTCTGCTTTCCCTGGAGAGGAAGCTGTAGACCGCTATATAAATCTTACTTTCGTTTCAATCATAAACATTCATAGCTGGTTACTTCACTGGTAGTTCACCCACAGCCTCGTTTTGAAGATAACCTGGTAAAGGGAATTGCCGATTTATTTGGGTAGGTAAGCTTTTAGGAGGTTCTCATGGGGATGATTTTTATCAAGGGGTAGAGGTTTTTCTTGCTAGGGATTCTTGTATGGCCAAAACTGTTAGCTTTGTTTTGGGCACGCCATGCTAAAATTGTATCCCCTCACACGTTTCATCTCTGTTTAAAGCAGAGATCATATAAGCTTTCCTATTTCCTCTTCATATGTTACAAACCTGAGATTTTGTTTGCCTCATATAAGAGGATTTCTTTATCCATCTCTTCCTTGTATCCTGTGAATTGGTTTCACACAGCTCTGTTGTACTGATGATTGGAACTTCAGGCACCACAAAATGGTCCCACATGGGCCTTGTGTACCTTGGGTGGTACTATTCAAATATTACATAAGCCTGTTTCTTACACCTTTTAGAGCAGCCTTTTGGATTTTTTCTTTCATTTTGGTGCCTAACACTCATTCTGAGATGTACTAATACGCCATCCCTACTACTCAAAGGAAATTAGAATATTTAGCATAAATTCTTGTTAGAAGCCCAGGTGTGTCACCTTGTATTTTATACTGGTGAATTTAATCCCAGTTTTGAAAAGCAACAGCTGTTAGGGCAGTTCAGTTTCCTTCATGTCAAGTCTCTGTATTTCTAACATTGAGCAGCAAAATTAATCAGTACATACTGGGATTTTGCACCATGATTGTTAAAAAAATGCTAATAGTACTAACCTCTAATAGCCTTCCTGCACCCCAGCACTTCTGGTTTCAATATGATGTATATTTCTAGCTCCCTTTTTAGCAGTTACTTACCTTCTTGACAGTTTTTCTAACAAGCCTCATTTTCTCCTGCAAAACTAATGATTTTCTATACTTCAAAAGATAAGTGCTGCTCTTTGTATTCCAGCTCTTTGAAAAAATCCATGCATCTCAGCAATATTTTGTCTGATGTCACTTAACTTTTGGAGTTGGTTTTCTTTTGTTTCTCCTCATGATATTGATTATTCTTTCTAGCTCTGAATCAAACCCTTGGTTCTCTGTACTGCATTTGTTACTCTTCAGTCAGATATCACATCAGCAGCCTGATACGCTGGTGTTCAAAAAGTCTACTATACCTGTATTTACTTGTGCAAGTTCCTTCAGACTTCTGAATTAGATGGTGTCTGTGCTTCACACTCTGTCCCCTTGGTTGTGCACACTGAAGCTATTTCCATTTTTGCTTCCAGGGTGGTAGTGGTAATTTCCGTATCAGTGTGCAGCTGTCATTATTGCCATTGAAATTAAAGGAAGAACTATCTGTCCAGCATTGGTCTTGATGCAAATTCCCACTAAAACAGATCAGAGTTCTCTGTCATATTGAAATCCAGTTTAAGGGCCTGGATATTCCTACCTGACTATGAGCAGTATCTAAGGAAGTTGCCTTCTCGAAAGTACTTTTGACAGTACTAAATTCTCCTTTATTCATACCATTGTATTTCTTGCAGAGGGCTCTGTGTGCAATTTCATATTTTTCTTCTCCCTGACTATCTCAATGAAATAATACTGCTTCCTCCAACAAAGCTTTCATGGCTCATTTCTCTGTAGTCAACCACCATTTTTAGGCATCTCTCTTTTTCCCAGCTAGCAGAAGTACAGGGGCTGCCAGACCATCATGAACATATTTGCTCAGTGTTTTTCTTGGCCAGTTTATGTTGCCTGCAGGCTTTAGCTGTTTGGGGTTCAAGGCTCAGTTAAGAAAGTTTTGCTGGAAAAAGTAGCTAGCAATTGAAAAGGGAACTGAAAAGTAGCTAGGAGCTGATGCCTGAAATAGTTCTAAAACTTTTCTGAACCACTGTTGTTTGTTTGCTTTTCAGATCCCCCTTTCCCAGAAGTAGAATTTGTTGCAGTTAAAGGTTCTGCACCTTTGCTCAGACTCCGGAAAGCAGAAGATCAAAATGGACCAATCAGGTTTGTCTTTGTGCTCTTCACCCTTTCAGAGAACGTTCTGCAGATTCATGTTACGCACAGATTAGAACTATTTTGAGTGGCAAGGTAACTTTTTTTAGCAATGAGAAAAAACTTCAACTGTACCTCTCAGTTTCTCCCCCCTTAGCAGAGTAATATTTAAATTCAGGCTTTTCGCTATTTTCTGAATAATTGTGAGTTTTCACCACTGGCTTTGTGGTTTAATTTTGTTTTTCTTTTCCCTTTATCCATGGTGAGATACTGTAGATCTTTACTGATGGATCCAAACACACCTCTACTGATGCGATTTTTCTTTTCAATGAACTCATGCAGACAGTACATATATCCCCCCCAGAGCCAGAGGAAATAGTGAATAACATCCTCATTTATGCATATTCTGAATACCTTTTTCATAGTAGTATATTTCTATAAAAATGTATTTTTGTGGCAAAAAGATTTACCCCTTACTAAGTGCTGTTGGTGACAGAAGGAAAAGGTAACTCTGTATTACACTGAAGTCGAAAATTCTTGAAAGCTAGTAACATCTCATGAAATGGCTGGTGTAACAGCCTTAATGAGCAGTCTTCCCATGGTTGAATATGATAGACTAAAAATTGTATTGAGAGGAATGAAGACAGATTTTATTTATTTTTTTAATGGATCTGTCCTCTCCTTCTTTCAATAGAAAAGGTCTTGTTTCTGTGAACTTACAAGTTATTTATACAGAAAATGGTAAATTATTTCATAGGTGAACTTCAGTGTGAGGAGGAGGAGGAGGAGATAGTCTGAAGTATCTCAGTTTTATGTTCTTCTGAACATAAATAAGTGTGTAGCAATAACATGCATGTGATGAGAAGACCCAACTCTAAGCTGTGCATGCCGTGCTTTTGGATAAAAATGAAGTGGATCAGACATGCACAGAGAAACATTTTAGTATAAGAAGTGTCCATATTGGACATTGTTAATAAAAAACAGTTAAGAGGCTACAAATAGAAAAAAAAGTATGAATTAATGAATATCTGGTGCTTATTTCAGTGAAATGAGGGCTAATACTTTTTTTTTTGTTTTACTCTAGTTTTTATCAAGTGATTGTGCTCCCTCTGGATTTGCAAAGCACGTTTATTTGTGACTCCTTTGCTGCTACAACTTTCTTTAGTAACACCACTGACATTAAAGGATATGTGGCAGCTGAATTTCGGGCGAAGGATGTTGCTGATAATATGTCAATTGCTCTTGGAGACAGGCATTATTATGGGAAGTTTTATAATGCCCCTTTAAAGCTGGGAGAAGAGTACTGTGTTTTTTTGAAAATAATAAGTGAGTGGAATAAGGTAATGGATGTTTTAAAATCTCTTCTTTACACCTCTCGAATGAAATGTTGCTGGGGAAGAAGACGAAAATATTAGCTAGGTGTTAAATTTTTTATGACACTTCAAGGATCTCCTAGTTCAGAGAATTAGATTAAATCTGAAGCTCTTTAAATATCTCTTAAAATTCCTTAACGGTACTTATGTCATTGCAATGTTGAAGCAACTAAGAATGCCAAAAGTCAAACAATGGAAAATAACTTAAAATGAATGGCTATTCCTGCCCTCGGTAGTTGAAGGTGTCTGTGTTGAGCTAGAATTTACTAAAAGGGATTAGTATGAGATTTTGGAAATCACTCCTTAGCAATGATGAGTTCACCCATTTTCATTTTTAATTAAATATTTTATAACAAAATATTCTGATTCTCCAAATGACATGGAAAAATATATTTGATCACATGTTGTTTGTTACCTTCCAAAAGGCAGTGAGTGTCAGCTCCAGCTCCATTGAGAAAACCTTATAAAAAAGTATATTATCATTAAATTTTTTATAATTTTAAAATAAATATGTGTTTTAATTAGAAATAGGAAGTTTCTAAAATGTACATATCATCTAGTTTTCCAGTTGTATCTATCTCACGAGTCAGTAGCTTTAAATTTTTTTATAATATAAGTCTCAAGAGTAGAAAGTTTTTCTCATATGAGGATAACTCTTTGCGTACAATACAGTTCCTGAATGTCAAATGCAAAAGCTGAACAAAACAACCTCTAATAAAGAAAGAAACACCTAAACAGTGGCTCACTTTGCCATCAAAACAGAGTTTTTAGGACTTTGTGTATAAAGCATAAAACAAGGAGGCATGCATAAACTGATCCATGAATCACTTATAAGTAATTCTCTAAAATTTTGGGAGCTTACACACAAATCTCAGTAAGTTAAAGCAGCTTCTATTAAGAAATAGTGGGTAATGTCCTCAATTATTTATATTCTGAAGTACTGTTTCATAGTAGTGTATTCTGTCAAATTGTATTTCTAGAGTAAAAGGGTTTACCTTTTACCTGTAACTGCCTCAGTTCAAAGTTAGTGAAATAAATGCATGTCATAAGTGGATTCTGATATCTACTAGTCCAAGAAATTTTTATAGCAGAAATGAAGTGGTTTCCAATCCTGATACAGGTCTGTTGTTTGTCATAAATTTTTAATTAATTGTGTGAGAGGAAAAGTGGGAAAATAAAAATACAAGGCATTTTATTTCATAAATAATGTTGAGTTATTAACATTGATATCCAAAATATCTTGGAATTTGAGCAATGAACTGTATTTTATAGAAAAATGTACTCTGTGGAGCAGAATTGTTCATAAGTCAAACATATACAAGTTTGGCCTCTTTGAGTGCTACTAAATGTATCTTTGAGCTTAGTTTATTTATCCTTGCATATTATGCATTTATATTTTCTAATACTGGGGTATTTTAACTTCTTTTACTTTTGTGGAGGTTTTTGTTGCACAGAACAAAGTAGATTCTTATACATCTTTGCCAGCTGTTTATTAAGCTGTTTATTAAGCTGCTGCTAACTTTCTCTTTCTTACGGATTATTTTCTGATCCTTCACTGCTGACATTTGCAGATGTATTTTCTAGGCCACTGATTTGATGGATTAATATTACAGTTATTTGTGGAGGTCAGTCTTGCTTCCTACCATTTAAAATGCATCAACTCCTTAGTGTACGCACTTTCCTTTATGGCTTTTGTTGGTTGACGAAACACAAAGTTACATGCAACAGTTATGAATCATTATTGGGATTGCAAATACCAAACTGCTTTGGTTTGCAGCTCTGCTCCTTTGAAATGGAAGTTGGACTTCTGGTTCAAAAGTACTGGTTATCTTCAGTTGTCATGCCCTTTTATTTTGTGCAATTGCTGATATTAGAAGGCTAAACAAATTGGAATTATGAATTGCAGGTAGTTGGGTTTTGAGACTTTCTAAAAAGTGATTACTAAAGTAACTGCATTTAGATTCAAGAGGTCAGTCTTCTTTAAAAAAATTGCTTGCCTTTCAGTTCTTAATAGCTATGAAATCAGTATTTCTGAGGTGTCTTTTATATGTTAACAAGCACATTTCCATTTGAATACAGACAAATTAGAAATAGATGTAAAAGGCTCCTAACTAACGTTCTCATTATTCCCTTTTATATTCTGGCGTCCTTAAGGGTCCCTTCTGTCTTCTTTCATACTGAAATGGTACAATTTGTATCATCATACTGCAAAATCATTGCTTGGTTTTGATTTTTATTAACATTATTACTGAATATCTCTAGCATATTATCGTGTCATTTTTCCATTGTTCAGATTTGGAGGTCTTGAAATGGATGTCTGCTGTGAAGTTGTTACTTTCCATTTATTTTTTATTTCTCTGAGATTCATGGGACCTCTGTAACTTCCCTGATAGGCAGGAGATGTCTCACTTCCTGCACGCTAGAGTGTGTTATGAAGGTAGCTATTTCAAAATGATGGCACTCACACCAGTGCCCCAGAATCTGGCATTTGATTTGGTTTCTAAATCTCCCCCTTTTTCTTTATCTTCCCTCTTCTAAGAAGATTTTCCTTGTCAGTCCTTTGTCTTTTTAATTAACCAGAAAATTCCTTATAAATAATGGGTTTAAAAATCATTGAGATTCCACAATTCAGCATGCAGATATACAGAAGTGAGATTAATCACATAAATGTGCCTTCATCCTTTTATCCAAATGCTTCAAAATGTAGCCTTCTTTCTCAAATGTATTGTTATTCAGAACAACATAATACACAATTTGCTACAGTATGAAAAATGCATGTATTGTGTATGTATGACGTGAAAGTCATTTAGCAGGAAGCACTACAAAAATAAACGTCACAGTAATTACACAATAGATAATAGAACCTAGAATAGAACTTTTTGTGTATTTGTCACTATGAAGAGCCGGGGAAAATGCTCTACAGAGACCAAAGCTTACTGTAAAAAGATTTAAAAAATAATCAAACTTGCTTAACAAGTCTGCAAAAGCAGACCCATGATAAATATTTCTTTAACTGTAAGTATCCTATAAAGTTATTAAAAATTACCAGGCATGTTATCATAACTGAAGAAAATGCCACATCTAGTATTTGTGAAACATGCCATCAGATACTCTATTTTAACATACATGGAGAGAGTTAACACACCATATGCAGCCTTATCTTAGCATTTCATAAATTCTGAATTCTTATCAAAGCAACGTCAAAGATCCTTCCATGGATGGAAGGTTGTAAAAAGAAAGGATGAATAATGAGCTAAAAACCAGAGCCAGCCTTTCATCAAAGCACTATGTCTAATATTATTTTTATAATTTATAATCTTTTAAGACAGTATAGAGGCTGCTTCCAAGGGAATAACAAACTCCATTCGCAATAGTAATTTTTGTTGATGGCTGATCTTTCAGAGGGTGTTAGTAACAATAAATTTTTCTCATGAGAAACAGCAATTTTTATGTTTTCTTTTTTAGGTAAGAACACAGTCCTGTGCTGTTTGGGCACAAATTAAAAGTAAGTCTACTTTTCCTTCAATAAATAGATCTAAGTTGTCATGGCTTTACTGTGTTGTTTCTTCTTTTTGCTATTCATGGTCTGTTGCCTTCAAGGATTGAAAAGATTAGAGACAGAAAATTTTCCTTGCTCTTCACTATTCCATTCCAGTGGATTCAGCAATCCATTCTAAAATGCACTCTTCTGTTTTTCCCTGGTTTTCAATATTGCTATTTCTGTGCATGACATCCAAATCCTTACAGCAATTTTTGTGCACAAAGGATTTGAAGCACAGAAAATGTGAAATTTTGGAAGCCTATTTTAAGATAGTTCTGTATTGGCTTAAAGATTTAAAAAATCAGTCAAAGAAAAACAACAATAACTAAAACTAAAAAATAATAAAAAAATTAAAACCAAGAAATAAATAAAAACCCCCAGAAACCAAACTTAAACTAAAAACCAAACCCAACCAAAACGAAACAAAAAAAAAAACCCAAAAAAATCCCACAAAAAAATAAATTATAAAGAACAACAACAAAAACCAGCTACACAACATTCCCACCATATATTTTAGCTTTTAGCGGCCATATTTTTTATTTTAGAATGCTCAGATGGTCTGTTGAGAATTATATCTTTTTACAGTCTTTAAAAAACCAGAAGATACTATGCAAAAATGAAAAATATGGCTAATTTGTATACTGGTAAATAGAGTTTCTTAAATATATGAGTAGCATAACTTTAAAACCCAGTAAATTTCTCAGTGTGGTTTTATTTTGATTTACTATTTTGACTTTAAAATGTTTCCAGTTAATGAGTTTACCTCAGAGGAGTTTGGAATCCACTAGAGATCATGTTTCTTTCCTTTCCACCATAGTTGAAAGTACTCTTTATCGACCTTATGTCTCAGCAAAAAGCCAATGTTTGCCTCCCCTGACAAAGAAAGCAGCACCACTACAGTCTCCTAGAGCCCTGAAATCTGCTTTTGGGTTGAAAATCTCACAAATAATGAGTTAGGAAAGGCAGTAATGCTGGAAAGTGAGACAGTACTTTGGAATGATGTCAAATCATGTGGTGTATGGAGTGCTTGAGGTGCACCTCCTCTGTATCTGATTATCACTATAACTGATCTTCTGGTGGTAACTCTGTGTTTATTTCTGGGTTTTCTTCAGTTACTCTTTCTTTAATTACTCTTATGACCTACTTAATTTACTACTACGCTCAGAGTATAATGTAGAGAGTTCTTAGTTGTAGAAACTCTACTAAGATCAAGGATTCCTTAGATTTGGCAGTTCCATTGCTAGGACTGTTCAGGCAATAGCTGTAGAATAACTCTGGAAAGACAGAAAATTGTCCTTTTCTGAATTTGTCATTTGTCAACATGTAGCACATCATCAGAGGCTGCCTTACAAACAGGTGAATTTTCGTTTGGAGACTAAAAGAATGAACATAGGAAAGTGAGTGTAAGACAGGTCACGCCTTTGGCCTTTTGTTGTAAATCCATTTGCCTTTATATCAAAAGGACTTATAGTCAAAGTGTTCTTTGCCCTAATGTACTTCTGCAGCTAGAGAGGCTGAGAGTATTTTTGGCTTGCTGAATCCTTTGAGAAATATTTCTTAATTCACTTTGTGTGGAAGGCAAATCTGTAAATTAGATCTAAACCAAGTGACCCTGTTTCAGGTGCCATCTAGCTAGACATTATGTGATAGATCATTGTCATAAAAAATAGTAGAAAACTGTAGTAAAAGCACACTTTCTTGTGCCACAAGTAAGTAAAATGAAGTTGTAGGGTTTTTCATGATACATGCTCTACAATATGGAGGGAAGACTATTATGTAATTTTTATAGAGGGCTGACATCTTCTCTGGAGATGTGTAATTTGCTGATGGAAACTGGTGTTATGAAACAGTGTTATAAGGACAGGTATATCTTTTACCAAAATGAGTATAATATTTTTTTTTAAAAGAGTATAATAATATTTTTTAAATACTCGAATTAATCCTTCTTCCTCAACTGGATGGTAACTACTAGATATTCAGCTCCATTATTGTCATTTACTGAGCCATAAGTCCAGCATTTGGGTTGTGTTACTGTCTTCAGCTATGAGCAGACTGAAGCTGCACTATTTGGTTGGTTTGAATTGTTTGGTACTTTCTTTCAGATTTATCACCCCCTCTGCAATACATGACTGCTGTTGGATTAGGGTCAGTGGCTGCTGTCTGCGTTATATTGTTCCTGTCGTTCTCTGTGGCACGGTACGTGATGTTACTGTCTCCAGTTTTTCAGTCCTCCTTTACATGTTTTTCTTCTCAGTTTTTCTTGCCATAGTGCTTGGTTTAGGCATCTTTGGTGCTTAGAAAATGTAATCAAGGGTGCTTTCAGTAGCCACTAATGCTGTCCATTGCTTGAACTGATGTCCTCTCTATCTTTGCAATTACTGGCAAAGCATCTGAAATGTGTAGGGCTTATCTTCATAAGGGAAGGATTTAATACAGTGAGTAGAACCAGGACTTTATTACAGAAGTGTTCTGATTTAATGGGAATTAAGTACATGAAGTTTATATGCTGTAAAAATGTTGATGCACTTTTGCTTATGTAGAGAGCTAATTTTTTCTTTTTGAATTTATTCAAAAGGTCTGAAAAGAATTGGTTTTCAATAATGGTTGAAATTTACCTAGAGGCCATTATAAAAACGTTTAAAAATTTTAAGAGATTTATTAATTTATGTTTCATGATCCTTCAAGCAGGGTCAATTACTTCATCACTGTCTTCCTTTCAAAGATAAAACAAATACACAAGTTATGTAATTGTAAATGCCTACATACATGTAAAACTTTTTCAGTAAAAGCTATGCCTTTGTTGTTATTTCAATATGCATATCTACAAGAATAGTCTGTTGATATATTTCCCTTTAAAGGTCAGGAGCCTCCAGCTTGGGGGCTATGAAATATAGTGTTAATTGGTTAAGTTGCTTGTTTGGCGCTCTGAAACAGAAGGAACCAGTCATATATAGGGCTGAAGAAAGCAGGTTTACTTGGATTGTTTGTGGTTGTCTAAATTTCAAATCAGTTCTTGCAATCAAAATTCTGAATTTAAGGTTTCATTGTCTCATTTTTTTCTTCAAGTAATCAAATAAACAGATCTCAGACTTTGCTTGGCAGTAGCATGCAGTGGTAAACTTAAGCTTTGGGGATTTTGAAAATGTTGTCATGGTCAGCTTTGATATTTGAGGAAGAGGGGGCTTTTACTGATTTGATTTCTAAAATTGCTGGCTCCTGACAGAGGGCTTATTGCAGGAGGAAAGGGCTCCCTGGGCTGTCATGATGTGAAAGGCTTCTCAGTTATTTCAGTTTCTCTGGCAAAAAAGTGGCAGAGGGATATTAGTACTTTTCAAAACTATGTCAAATCAATTAGGTTCATAGTGATAGGAGAGTGATTTGAGGTATGAAACAATACTGGAAGAATCAAATATGAGTATGAGCCACATGTGAGAGAGTGCAGAGAAGATAGACCTTGAACTTCTGCTTCAGCCTTCTTTTGAAAGGATTGAGAGAAGATGAAATCCTTAGGGATTACATTGAGTGTATTTGACAGTGGTGTAAATTAACCATCAGTTTAATGCATTTCTGAGTAAGAATGTGATTTGAAAAAAACCCATGTGAAGTCAACCTTCTGCCCTACCCAGTTGTAAAAACAAGGTCTTGTTTTAGATGCTGTACTCCAAGACAGATGTGGCCTAGTAGGAAAAAAAGAGAGTGGAATTTGATGTAGATACCTGTGATCTATTTAATCTAACTGCAAATAGGGCATTCTAGTGGCAGGTTGCTTAGTCTGGCTGAGAAGATACTACCAAGAAGCATGATATTCAAATATACACAATGCCACTATATAAAGATCAACTGCCTCCTGTTGGTAGTGCCAGTGGTACAGGTACCATCCATGGGCAGTATACCCCCATGCTTCTGAACTGTAGGAGAGGGAGGCATGGGAACAGATTGCTGTGAATGCAGCCTCTGGGTGGTCTGCAAGAGGAGGTTAAACAAACTTGTCAGTAATGACATAGCTATGGCTGATCTTGCCATGGTGTCAGGTGAATGGTTTTGGATTATTTCTTGGGGTCCCTGTAAGCTTCTGTCACAAAGAGTCACTGTATTCAAGTGCTCACCAGCTTGCCACATGTCTGCTGTCTCAGGAATTATGTTTCTACAATGTGTCAGGGTGTGAATTCCTGCTAGTCGGGCTGCTGACAGCAGTTCCAACTGCTCCACAATGAGTAAAAGTCTGGCACTGGATTCACAAATTGAAGTCTGACTCCTGATGTCCTTAGATTATGTATTTTTCATTTTAAGTAATGCATTACCCCATAGCCCTTGTTATTTAAAGTTGTTGTCATTCATAAACCTTGCTCCATTCCTTAGTTCTTTGCTTTTTTATGTGATGCCTATTTATATGTATAAGGACAGTGCCAGAACTCCAGATTTCTGAAGATCTGTACTGGGCATCAGTGTTGTTGATGCCAAGGCTAACAATGGTCAGGTAATCATTTGGTAACCTATGGGAATGCTTCCTACCTGTCTCACACTGGCTGTAACAATCTGGATTTGTACCAGCACCATGCATCTTCAAAACTTCAGAAGCACTGTCATGTAGCTAATCAATATGTGTCATGGATGTCATGTATCACCTAATATGAGTGATACAAGTTCCCTGTCACATCTATGCTTGAGTCTTGAATAATTTGTAAGGTTTTTTTAACTGAAATTTTCTTCTCTCTCCAGCTCTTATCTCCACAGCTCAGTGCATCCCCCACCTGCTGCTGTAGCCTGTGAGGTTGTACATTTATCTACTACAGTAGACGTGGCACAAGCTGGGATTGCATCATCATTCCTAGAGACTGAAAGTGATTCTCCTCTCTGATGGTTTATTCCCTGAAGTCAGCATAGGAAAAACATGCTCTTCTTTCAAAGCCAGCATGTGTTGGGTATCTGCATGTCACATATGTACTACAACATCAGCAGTTTAAATGTGTTTGTCAGGATGTTTATTGTCTTGCCTTAATCCAGAGGGTGTGGTGTGTGAAGGAGAACCCTCCCTCACAAGCAGGTTATCATGCATCCCATGTGTTGGTCACAGGCTTTCAGCTATTCCAGCTGCATGAGTGTCTGATAATGAGTGCTTGTATTTTACTTGATTACATGAATAATCCCGTGATCCAATTAAGACTGTTTGAGGATTAACTGCTACTTTAGATACCTTTGCACGCATAAACAGGCCTATTATGAACAAAAAATACATGGAGTGCCTATTGTATCCAATTATAAAGGTAGAATGCTTCTGTCAGTCACTTACAAGTTATGATACATCAGTAACGTTACACTTGTTAGCCATGAAGTTGCCACATTCAAGTAGTGTCAGCAACTGGTGTGTTCCAGAGATACTGCAGTCATTGCTCACAGCAATTAGCAGTAATTGCAAATAATATAACAATCTAAAGAACTGCAGTTTTCTCAAAAGCTGCTTGCTTTAATGGCATGTGAAACTAATTTAAGGAAGGACCTTCCTGTGTTAAGTGCAGTTTTGTTAATCTCTGTTCTATAGTTACAGCTGAATAAAGCTATTAAATCATTGTCTGGTTAATTGGTTGGTGTGTAACATCTGGTTAGAGTCACTTAATAAAGTGCAATTAACCAATTTCCTATGCAATATTCCTAGTTAATAATTTTTTTTCTCTAAGAAAGAATCCAGTGGCTTTGATTATTTCCACTCCTCTTCAGAAGTTGCTTTGTTATATGTTAACAAAAAAAATCTGTTAACTGGTGAAATAAAAAAGCAACAGCTTTGTTTTTTACTCGGTTTTGTGATTTTTTTTTCTAAGTTATGTTTTGTGTTTTACCACTTTAAATATATGCTATGCATTTTTTGGAATTGTTAAGTTTCTGAATAGCTAAGATTCTGATGCCTGCTGCTCTTACAATTTTAGATGTTCTGTCCCTCTGTGACATGTAATTAGGGTCTTTTTGTCTTGAAGTGCAACAGCAGATTTCATAGTTAGAAGCAAAGAGAAATAACAGCCAAAAAGAATTTTCAATTGCTGCATCCAACTGAGAGTGTTTTTTTCAGGTCTGGGCAGATACTCTTTTGGTTATCCAGCAATTTCACATCTGTCCTTCAAGTTAATGGCTAAGTAAGAACACCTTTGTCTACATTAGCATTTTCTGTTGCTAATTGAGAAAGAATAACTAAACTGTTCATACAAGGAAACCATGCCTTAATTTTTCAGTTTCTCAAGTGGGATTTATTTCCACATATGCCATGCCTAATTCTCTTTCTCAATGGAATAGATTGCAAGGTTTGGTATAGCAGTACGAACTGCACCACTTCACTCTAATTCAGTCTCCTGCTGCTCTACTCCTGTGAGAGAGTACATGAGCAGCTGTTCCTGTGTAAGGCAGAGCTGGAGGGGCTGGAAATTATTTAGAGAGATAGATGTGCCATCCTCTGTGAAAAAACTGAACTTCTTTTTGCACTTTACTGAGACCAGCAGTGTTCCAGTATGCTACACTTAATCGGGACCATAGAGTCCATCTTGTCAGTGGGTATAATTGGAAAACGGGAGGACTTTGTGTAACTTTCAGCAAGTTACTTATTTTCTATGTGCTTCTTATTTACCTAAGTTGCTTTTTCATAATGTAAAGTTTTCAGAGCAAGGTTTCTTCCTTACAAAACATCCATACTTCTGCTGGTAGTTAGATAGCATATTTTATGACTGATAGGGATGTCTCCACACAGTGTAGCTTCTTAATACCCAGGAATGGTCTGATAAGGGAGAAGAAATGAGGCAGGACTCTCTGGCATCTTCAATTTTCTTCAACAGCTACAGTTCTGCAAGTTTCCCTCATTCCCTCTGCCTCCCTTGTCTCTCTGAGCAGACCTACCTCTGGCTGTGAGCATATCTTCATCTGTGTTCAGCTTATTGCTTCATGTGTATTTATCTTTCTTCCACCTATATCTGTTTCAGTTAAATGCAGAAAGAATAGAGAACTAATTTAATCTTGCCATCATCAGATAGATGTGGAAATGTTAACAGCTTTTTGTTAGACCCTTGCTGTAATGCTCCCAAGCTTTTCTGCTGAACTAATTGCAGCGTCATAACCACATTCTCATGCTTCTAGAAATTCTAGAGACATTTGTAGTGATCCTTCACTGCTGTACTTTCAGTTAACACTGAAATTAATCTTTTTCTTCCAGTTTTTTCTCTGCATCTTGGATAGGTGTTCCACACCCCGGCCAGGTAACATTAAGCAAACTGAATCTACTCTGCTTTTACTGCTGAATATACCACTTCATTATGCTATATTGAAATGTGCTATATTGAGAAATTCATTGATTTAGATCCATACCAATGTCTGCACTACATGCAAAGTGTTTTAAACCTCTTTGTAGGAAATGGGAAATTGCTAGTCCTGGATGAACAATTCTTGTAAGCTTAAATGAAATTAGTTTTTCTATTTCATTTTATTTATTCATTTTATTGTGAAGTAACATAGGACACTGTAAAAATCCAGCACTTGTGCAAGTAATTGTGATGGTATGTCAAATGAAAAAGATTTTATTGTAAAATACACTTTCTACTACATGTCGCTGATGAGTCCTTTCAACCTTTTGGTGAGATTTCTTTGTTTAGGGCATGATAAAGACAGCCAGAAGCCAGCCAGGCTTGTTGTTTCAGTATTTATATTGTCAATCAGTTGTACAAACAGGCCACATAAGTGAGCCAGTGTCCTGGTTTTAAGCCCACAAATCCATGGAAATTAAACACCTCACAGCCACTCCTTCCCTTCTCCCTGCAATCCAGTAGAACGGGGAGGAAAATTAAAGCAAAAGTTGCATGTTGAGCTGAGAACAATTTAACAATTGAAAATATAGTGAAATACAATAATTATGATGAATAATAATAATAGTGGAAAGAGAAAAAACCAGGTGATACACAATGCATCTGCCCACTGACAGATGCCAGAATCTCCCCCCCACTGCATCCCAAACACAGATTGGCTGAGCTTCTGGGTGACTCCCCCCAGTTTATGTACTGAGCATGACATTCTCTGGTGTGGAGTGTCCTTTAGCCAGTTTGGGTCATCTGTCCTGACTAAACTCCCTCCCAGTTTGTTGGGTATTTTGCATACCTCCTCACTGGCAGAGCATGAGACAAGGGAAAAAAAAGTACTTGATTAAGGATAAACACTATTTAGCAAAACCCAAAACATTGGTGTGTTATCAGCACCATTCTCATTCTAAATCCAAAACACAGCACTGTAACAGCTACTGAGAAGAAATTAATTCTACCCCAGCTGTAACCAGGACAGCCAGTATGCTCCTTGTGTTTGTGTAGGTTCTCAGATTTAACTATTCTCAATCACCATTCCTGTTTCCAAGGTCGTGCACTATTTTGTGAGGCCATTTCATATTCAGTATGGTTCTGTCAGAATCCAGTGTGGGTGCATAAATCTCTAGCTCAGACGAAAGGATTTCTGTTCCTAGTGACAGAACTGCTGGGAAGTTATGAAAATCTGTAAAAAATCTAACTTTGCAATTCTTTCAAGGAAGGAACTGGTGTCCTTGAATCATAGACTAAGTAGATTCTGTGAAATTAGTTGGTAATCTCAGTGTCAAGCTCTAATGTAAGGGAATAAGTGTCAGTGTTGCAAAGTACTGCAGTTCTTAGCAGTAGAAGAATGACTCTTCGGATAGCACAAGTATGTCATTTCTGACAGAGATGAGGTCTGAGGAGTCAGAGCGCAATGACTGAATTTGTGGTATCCATTTTGAAATTAACAAAATGGTGCCACTACAGTCAAAGAAGAAAAAGGGGAGACTTGCTCTGGAGTTCTCTTTTTCTTCCTCCCCCTCTTTCCTCAAATTTTTGTGTGTATTTTTCTAGAAATAGAGCCTTTGTTCCAGCAATATCACAGTAGAATAACCTTTTATTAGTGTTCTCCCAGTCTGAAGGCAGCAAAATTTATGCAGTTCAGTTGCAGTTCATGTTTTATGTTCCCTGGAGTCCTTGTTGGATTACCATATGCAAACATTATATATGTACTCTCTGTGTGCATAGGTTATTCTTTTTGTTCCATTGCACTTAACTAACTGAAGATACAGTCAAAATTTCTCAGCGAGGGTGGAGAAGCTCGTTTTTCGCTCCAAGACTGTAAAAAATACTAGTATAATGAGTAGCAACAGAGAAAGAATTACAGAAATAAAGCAAATTCTTATCAGAAAGTGTTTTCCAGAGGCCCAGATTTTCCTGAGCAGCTTTTAGCATGGAATATTTTAGCCTGATTTGGTAATAGTTCACATAAAAGTCACTCCTGCAGCCATCCTGGAAGGAGTGAAAAGGCAGCAGTCTGGTGAAGATGTTCCAAGCTAATGGCCACAAATCAGCTGTGCCAATACATTGAAGAAAGACAAATATAACCAGAACAAAGGTAGGGTTGGTGAAAGCCAGGTCTCAGCTATCCCTTTTAACTGTGTAAAATCAGTTTTACTCTTAACTAATTAAAATGTTAGGAAGTTTCATTTTGGTTTGTATTCCTGTGAATTCTGACCCATTCTGGGTATTTCATTTTCATGCATTCACTTGTCCAGTCCTTTCTTCTAACTTGGAATATTCCTTCATGCACAGAAAAACAGAATCAGATCACTGTGGAATGCCAAATTAGTAGCAATTATAAATATCTGCTGAGAGGCACAGGGACAAGGCATGACTGTTTAACACATTCTTTGCCTCTGTCTTCAATGTGGATAATGAATCAAATGGGTCTCAGTACCCTGAGCTGGAGGACCATGACTGTGAAAATGATCAACTATCAGTTGACCTTGAAGTTGTACAGGATCTGCTGCTCCAGTTGAACATCTACAAATCTGTGGGGCCTGATGGACTTCCTCAAAGAATTAGATGATGTCATGTCAAAATCTAGCTTGATTTTTGAGCAGTCTTAGGAATCCAGGGACCTCCCAGCTGATTGGAGCCAATGAATGTTGTTCCAATTTTCAAAAGGGGCAGGAAAGAGGACCAGGGAAACTACAGGCTTCACTTCAGTGAAGTAATTTCGCTTCAGTGTTCAGTAAAATTATAGGAAGATTATTTTATGAGGTATTGAAAAACATGTGAAGGGCAATGCAGTGACTGGTCACAGCCAGCACGGCTTCATGAGGGGAAAGTTCTGCTTATCAAACCTGATTTCCTTTCGTTACAAGGAAATCCACCCAGCTGATCAAGGGAAGCCAGTTGATGCAATCTTTTTGGATTTCAGTGAGGCTTTCAATACTGGCTATCCAGTATTGGATAGCCCTTCTGGAGAAAATGTCCAGATTGTAGCTGAATAACTACGTTATGTGATGGGTGAGTAACTGGCTCAGGGGTCAGTCACGAAGGGTTACAGTGAATGGGGTGACACTAGACTGGTGACATCTCACTAGGGGGGTTCCACAGGGCTCCATCCTCAGCCTAGTGCTCTTCAGTAGCTTCAAGAAGGACTTGAATAGACATTGATTGCTTCTCTGTGGTAACCAGTGACTGGACATGATGGAATGGCCTGAAGCTGTGTCAGGGGAGGTTTAGGTTGGATATTAGAAAATAGGTTCTCCACCAAGAGGGCAGGTTGGGCACTGAACAGGCTCCCCAGGGAAGTGGTCGCAGCACCAAGCTTGACAGAGTTAAAGAGAAATTTTGAAAATACTCATCTGGCTGCCTTGGGATGTGAGCTGAGCTGGATACTCATGTAGGACTATAGCAGTGGAGCGTGCTGCACTTAATGAATCATAAAAATCACAGAATAAAAGAATATGCTGAGTTGGAAGGGACACATCAGGATTGAGTCCAACTTGTGTCTCTGTACAAGACACCCCAACATTCCCATCATGTGCTGAGGGAGTTGTGCAAACTTCTTGAACTTTGTCAGGCTTGGCGCTGTAACTGCTTCCCTGGGGAGCCTGTTGAGTGTCCAACTATCCTTGGGGTAGAAAACCTTTTCCTGATATCCAACTTAACCTCTCCTGAGGTTCTAACCTCTCTCAGCTTCATGCCATTGACTTGAGGCATTTGTGTGAGAAGGACACACACCTGGTGTTTTTCCGTGGGACACATCCTGGGAGATGTTTTCCTGGATGTTTGTCCCAGTGGACCAATGAACTACGGTTCTGTTCCGTGCATTGGAACATGCTTTCAATATGGGCTCTCGGTTCAATAAAATTGGCTTCTTTTCCCAAAAGGAGTCAGTGTGCTTTGCTGCTCCTTTTGTCCTTTTCTTCTTTTATTTAGGTCCGATACCACAATACTCGGGCTCATAGTGCGACTCTTGGGGATGGTGTTGTGTGGAGCTGGAAATTGGACTCAATGGTCCTTGAGGGTCCCTTCCACTCAGCATATTCTGTGATTCTGTGAAAGAGTGCTTCAACAGCAGTTCTGCATTTTTACAGTATACCAATCTCCCAACTGGCAAATAATGATGATGATGATTAGGTGATTATACAGCATGTTTCAGTATGACAATTTGAGTGGTTTATGGCTTAATGAAATCTGACTTCTTCTAGTTCTGCTAAATACTACCTTAATTACATTTCTCTTCATGGGTTCAATCTGCCAGATGTTAATTTTTATTACAATTAAACAGGTTCAAAACTGAGCCTAGATTGAGGTATACTGAGGACTTCATTTTTCTCCCCAGATTTTCATTAAATTCCTTTGAATTTATGTAATCACCCACATTCTCACCCTGTGCCATTTGACATTAACATATTTCTAAATTTAGTGCAATGAGACATATATTTACATTAGTTTAGAATCTACTGTTATGTTTTAACTCAAGGCAGAAAGAGGAGACCAAAGGGGTGAACACATTGTGTATTTTTTCAAGAAGATTGAAATAATAGGTGTAAGATTGTTTCCTGGTATAGCCACAGCAGTATCCGCAGAATCTTCAGTAGTACTGTTATCCATTGTTTGTCTACACATGAGGTCAGTGAAGCAAGGTGGGTAAGAATTTCTATCTGTGTACTGCCTTTGTGCAATTCCTTTTATTATTTGAAGATGCAATTCCATGCTTTATGTGTGGTGTGTGTGTTCCTTCTTGAAAGACTTCTTTCTTTAATCTGTCCAACAGCATATGAGATGAAATAAGATTTGGAGTTAGTTTAGTATCATATTGATCTACTCTGCTTTATGCTGGGACTGCTGGTGGTTTTTGTTTGTTTGGTTTTTGTTTGTTTATTTGTTTGGGTTTTGTTTTTTTTTTTGCTTTTTTTGGATTTTGGTTTTTTGTTTTTTAAAATTGCACAACCTGATAATTACCACAACAAGACCGTTTAATATTTTTATCAGTTATATGAATTACTGCAAGCAGCAGCTCTAGCTTCACCCAGCTTCACCCTCCAAAGCAAAAGGCAGAGTTCATGCATTGAAAAGGGGCTACATTTAAGGTGACTGAGTAAGACTTAAATTACAATGATTTTGTAATCACAGAAATTATGTACCCATAACACTTGGTAGAATATCAGCAAGCAAGAATACTAAGCTAATATGAGAAGCAATCCAGTGTAATGCCATTTAGATGTCACATGATACTGTGCAAACATACCCCAGCAGACAAGAGTAAAGCAGTATAATAGTAAAATACTTTTGCCTCCAGGCATTTTATCTGGTACTTGGACTTTCCCATCCCAGATATTTTCCTTGCAAGTCTACTTTAAGTATTGACTAATTGCTTCCTGTGTTTAGTCATACCCTTTCCTTTTAGTTATATGCTTTCTCTGTATGGGTAAAACTGCTGCAGTCAGGATATGCTTCTTTACAGAAATAAAGGCATGGTGAAAATAATTTCAAGTACTTTGATAAGTGTCTAGAAACTATAATACGTAAAAGAGATCTACAATAATCAGCAATCTAGATATCCAGTGCTGATTTTTTTTTTTTCCTTCAAGTCCCTCTTTAAAATCTTAGCTCAGCAGTCATTAAGAACCTGAAACTCTTACATTGAACTTCACATCTATATCCCTTTCCATTTTTAAGGTATATTTTCCTTTGAGTGGCATATGAGTCAAGACTTACAATCATAGAATATCTCAAGTTGGAAGGGAACCATACAGGCCATTAAGTCCAACTCCCTGCTTTTCACAGGACTGCCTAAAACAAAACCATATGACAATGTTGATGAGCTTCTTGAACTTGAACTGGCTTGGTGCTCTGTCCACTTCTCCAGGGCCCTATTCCAGTGCCCATCCTCTCACTGAAGAACCTTTTGCCAAATGTTCAACTGGAGGTTCCCCTGATGCATCTTCATTCCATTTCTTAATGTTCCATCGCTGGTCATCTTCCCTTCTGCTGACTCCCACTGCCCTCATTCATAAGCTTGGGATTGTTGTGTCCAAATGTTGCTTCTGCATTACTTAATGTAAGTAGCTGTCTCACAGTTTTAAGTTTTCTAAAGAAAAAACCCCTTTACAAACTCTGTCTCCCCACAAAAAAAATATCTTTGCCTGTTGTCTGTGTTAAGGCACATTCAAGAGCAACAGAAATATTAAAATTGTGTTTTGAGTTTGGTGAAAGCAGGCAACTGAGAAGGGCAAGAATCCAGGCTCTCTACTTGTCAGACGCCAGAGAATCTACTGCACTAGTAATTTATGTTCTGCCCCAGCTTTATGAAATGGGGAATACAGTAGAATCCATTGCACAGTCAATTCTCTCTGTCTCTTGATGAAAAACTTTTACTCCTTAGTATGTGATTAGTCTCCTGTGCCTTCTAAGAGCTGAGTTCATTTAACAATACTACTCAAGTTATGTTAGGAATTCAGGTCAGTAACAAGATTAAAATCCAAGGAAAACTAGGCTTGATTGAACACAGTGTTCATAGATCTGCTTGTTATCTAAATTCTTTCAGCATCCCTGCAGACTGTTCTCTGCAGACCAATTTAAAAAATTGTAGAGCAATGGGATTTTTTTTGTTATGCATTTGCAGTCTGTTAATTCTTAAAACCTGTTATGAGAATCAGAAAATCAGTGGAGCTGGAGGTGTCTGCCAGAGAAAATCATAGGAATGTTTCTCACTAGATATGAACAATGACATTCTCAGAACTCATCTATCTATATTTAGGAGAAAAAAAATTAATATAAGTGCAATCTTTCCATAAATAGGTCATCTCTGATAGTTGCTGGTCCAGAATGATGACACATAAGCAAAAGGACTCAGGCTTCCCTGAGCTATGTGTTTTTTCCCAACTCTCGTCTTTTGGGAAACATGGACACAGCACAAACAATATCTAGGGAATATGCAACACATGGAGAAGCTAAACTTTGGTGTTCATATGAATAGAGAAAACAAGTTTATGTGAGTATGCATAACTGACCAGAAGTTTTTAAGTGTGAATCAAGATAACATTTAGATTCTTTCAGATAAAAAAAGCCTTTGCGTCTCAGATATCTACTGTGGTATTTCGAAGGTGTCCACTAAAACCATTCTCTTCACACCTCATTCATGTTCTTACCCATTTTTGTTCTTTCAAGAAACTGTGCTGAGAATGAAGGTATCCATGTCTGTAATGCTCCGTATTAGAGACTGCAGATTAAAGGTCCCTGTGTGTGTTAGCAGGAATTTATTACTGTTTTTGCAGCTTATAGTTTATATTCTAAATTTGCTGTTGCCTGACTTTAGCAAAAATGTGCTGATTTTTAATTATCTAGGGGAAGTCTTCAGTTCAACCGTAGCCTTCTCACAGCTGTAGAAATCTGGCTACCAGCTGCTGGAAAATCACAGACAACAAATACAAGTCTTGAAACTGCAGAAGTAGCAGTTTCCTTTCCTGCCACCCCCAACTGCAAATCACTGTAATCAGTCCTTGTTTTTCAAAATATAAAAGGAGCTTTCAAAATCAATATAAATTATTCTCATTCCTACCTTTGATATCCCTGAGCAAACCTACCATTTTTTGACTTTTGCTTTGTCATTTTGTATTAATTTTCTCCTACATTATAAGTTACATTAATTTCCTTTTGTCTTTTTCTAATGGAGTCAACATTGTGTAGGAATATAGGATTGCCTTTTTTTTTCCTCTTTGGAGGAGGGAGGGAGAGGAATGACTTTTTTTTGTGGGGGAAAAATAAAATCAGTTAGACCCCTAGGAAATATATTATAATTAATAGGTCTTCCAGCCTGAGGATTTCAAATGTGATTGCTGTGATATTTGCTCTTTTGCACTGTTCCGTTTACATTTTAAATCAAGACAGAAAAAGTTCATGGATATACTTTAAATTTAGAATTTTCGATGCAGCAGGAGGAAAATCAGAGAGAGATAAAGAAATGCCTCTTAATGCAGCTTTAATCCCTATCTTGCAATCTGACAACAAAACTTTGCTGATTCTTCACAATAAATTATCTGAAAACAAAATTCTAGTGAGAGTTCCTATTTATTAAAATGCAGTGAGTAGTCAAACTGTCCCAAACTTGTACAGAACATCATCCCAAATGTGACTGGCTCTTTTGCTATCAGAATTTTGAGAAGGAACTGCTTCTCCTGCTGCCAGTCGTTGAATCTGCCGTTTGTTATGGTTCCCTGAAGGCTCTTAAAACACTTGCCATCACATATGAGAACATATGTTTCAGAATCACAGAAGTCATTGCTTGTCTAGCCTTTGCGTTTCTCCATGGCACTCTTAACTGACTGTCTGTGACTCAAGACCAGCACCCATAGCAGTTAGTCCTTCTAGTGGGTCTGACAGGAAGAGTTAACCAATACTTACTTATGAGATGATTTTTGCCGGTAGATTTTCAGTCAAGGGATCAGCAAATGAAAGCAAGTGACAGAACCTCTGCAATTTCAGGCTGTCAAAGTCTGCAATTTTTATATGTGTCAGTAGGGAAGCATTACCACAGTTCCAATTAAAGATCCAACTGGATAATGAGGAAGTGATCTGAGACCCATTGGAGGCACCCTTTTGTGTAATTGCTGAGGTTTTTTTAAAAAACAGTGTTGATGTCAAGACTGACCATTTCCATCCAAATAGGTCTCCTTCTGAGGGAAGGTTGAAGGTCTGCTGTTATTTTGAAGACGAAGTTTCTAAAAGTGATGTGTCAGGTTCAGGGAGAGACGGTGTCCTTAAATTCTTTACATTTCTTTTTGGAAGTGTACATTTCCCTGGGGAAAAAAAAAGGTCAAAAACAGAACCATAAAATCTGATTAAGAAGGAAAAGCATAATGTAAATAGATCCCAAGTTGCTGCAGAAGTATATTAGGATTTGCACCAAGGCAATACTGGTAAATTTTTCTTGGCAAGTAAATCTGGGGCACGTGCCTTTAGGGAAGGAAAAGAGTGTTTTGAATATGGGACTTGGATACATGTTGGTGGTCAGGGTATGTGTGTTTGCTTCTCTGCAACAGATACACTGGTACCCCTTTGAATCACTTATACATTCAGCCTTTGGTAAAATACTGACAAACATCATATTTTGTCAGTGGTTTTTAAAAACAAATATAAAGCTTTGTTTAAAAAAGAATTATTAAACCGGATTTTGCTTTTCAGAAAAAGAAATGCAAAATTATGAACAAATTGCATTTTTAGGCATTCCTGTATTTACTTCTTTATTTGTTTTGAACTGTGGCTTCTCCTTTGTACTTAAGTAAAACTGTGTCTGTACCCAATGCTCTTTTTCTCTTTGTACAACAAAATTTTTATAATGTTTCCTCTGCTTCTTATCTGGCGTTACTTATCTTCAAATGTCTCTCAATGCGATGAAAAACCTTGTGTCTAGTTCTGAATATAGATGATAATCTTACTCCCATGCCTGTCAATGCTTATGTGTTCTTTGTACAACATCTTCTTTCCCAGAGAACCCAAAATACTTTGCCACAAGAAAGCATGAGGAACAGAGAGATTAGGTCCTGACTGCCACAGAATTGGTGAAAACATTAAACTGCAGCTGTTGTCATTTGACTGTCAGTTTTGTATTGTAAGCACTGATTCAGACCATACTATTCCTTTCTTTTCTGATAGCTAATTTTTTATGTTTTAAAAGCTAGTTCTGCCACACATACCTGTCTGGATCAAGGCCTGGTTTTCATACTACAGATTGATTTTACATTACATTGCTGTATGAGAAGGTTACGTAAAGTGCTTGTTAATATAGGGGCGTTTCCCATTGATTTTTATCTGCAACTGTGCTTATGATTAGAGTGATATATTTTGAGAGGAGGTAGAAAATAGAAATATTCCATTCTGTAGGAATTAATGTATTTTTATGTTTTAACTGTTTGGTGAAAATTATTAGTGTGAATATTACTCTGAAGGGTATTAAATCTATGTGTACTCTGTATCTGCATGTTTGACACTGGTTCTCAGCAAGAGGAAGCGGTCATAGGTCTCTACTAGATCTCTTCTCACATAAAGAAAATGCAAAAAGAGCACCCTGTCTTCATCCTGTACATGGTGTCATTGCAGCAGGCAGTTACCTGCACAGTTCCCCTCAGCCTTGGTGTGAAGGGAGTTTCTGTTTGCTGTTTCTGTTGCTTTAAGCTGGCCACCAACTAAACCTATAGTACCCTGTTTTCCACAACCCCGAAACAGTATTGGGACGCAGAGCAGGAGAGCACTTCCTGCGGGATTTCAATGAAGTTATGTGCTCCCACTGATAGTCTCTATCTGCTAGTGAGTGTTACAAGGAAACAGATGAGTCTAGAAGTATCAGAAAGTCTAGCATACAATTATGATCTGAATATTGTGGCTGTGGCATGACAAACACCTGTAACTCCTTTGGGCCTGAGGAGCAGTATGGAAGATAAAAAGCAACCAAGTTTAGTGAAATTGTATTTTTTTTCTTTCTCCTGCTTTGTGAGAAGCACCTCACTGACAACTGGAAAACGGTGCTAAACTGGGGCTGACAGTCATATTTTTGGTCCACAGTGAAGTGACTTGTAGAAAATAGACATTCTTGAGAGGAAAGGACCATTATCACTTTGGAGAGAGCCACTGATAAGAAACTCTGTCACAACAACATGATTAAAGAGGGGAATGGGTTGCTCAAGAGATAAAGGAAAAGCAAGCAGATAGAATTTGGGAAAAGACAAATGCACCACTTCTGCTTTTTGTGCTATTTTTTTTCCCATGTCCTCTTTATTGCAGTTCATCATAGCCAGCCATGTTTAGCTGTCAGTTTGAAAGTCCAGCCAGACAGGTAATTTGCAAATCGGCAACACAGGTATAGTGTTGCAACATCATGGTCACTCTGGATGTGCTCATGCGGGGAGCAGGAGAAATTGTATTTCTCCAGAAAAATATTTACCTACAGAGAAAAAATGGTGTAGTGGGAGGAATGGGACAGCTGGAGCAGCCTGAAGTTAAAACTGAGATTATAATTTTCTCTGTAAACATTAACTGGATTTTTTTCCCCTTCCAGAAATAACAAAAGATTTCCCCTGATTTAAATTTGGCAAAGCTCATGGAGAAGAAGGCACTAGTGGACACTTTTCTAACCTGATTGTTCAGGCATCTATCAGAAGGCAGATTTTCTCTTTGTGGTCAGGAGCAGGAGCTTCAATTTGAATCTCTCCTCATGCAGAATGCCCTGAATACTGTAATCTTAGACACTTCCATAAGAACTACAGAAAGCACATCCCCATCTCCCAGCCACTCGCAGTCCAACGCTAATAAATGCTAAGCTCCCTGCAATTCCTTTAAGGCAAGAAAGGCTTTCTGCTGGTTTTGCTCTTCTTTTTTAATTTTTTGTTCTAAACAAGCAGAGTGTTTGCACCATTTTTATACACACAAATCCAGTGCTTGAGCTCTAGTAATCTGCAGGTATAGCCAGAGCCATTATGTGAACTTGAGCAGGCACTGCATACCAGCTGCTGGGTTGAGTCTGTGCTACACATCATGGGAAGACAACTGCAACCTGTGATGCTCATGGGATTGCTATCTTGCTGTCTTGCCTGTAGAATTCTGCCACACCTCACCCATTTTTTTTTCTGTCACTGTAGTCTGCCCTCTGCTTTCACAACTTATATTTCTCTTAGTAAAAAAGAGCTTTAAAACATTGTAAGTTGAAACAAAGGGTCTCCTCTTTTCTTATTTTGTTTTGTTTGGGAGATGTCTGTGTACCAAAAACCAGCTCCTGCTTTGGCATTGCTGACCTACATGTAGCAGCCTTGTTCCCCACACACAGGGTCTCTGTGAGACTGTGACTTTGAGAATTATGAAATTTGAATTGTTAGAATCTGATACAGCTGGGTTTCACAGCCTCATACTATTTTCCACAGATGATAAATGGTTGTTGGTAGTTATATATCTAAGGACTTGTATTGGCTTTGGAATTTTTTGACAAGAACAATGATAATTTTGTAACATAACCATTCCTTTTCCTATTGAGAAACAAAATTTTACAAAAGGGTTGCTGAAACATACATAAATAGGCCTTTTTGCAGGTACAAACTACGAAAATCCAGTGATTTAAAACCACCTTTTTTCACAATTGCCCCATGTAAGGGAAGAGCTGGAGAAATATTCCCTCACAATCTCATAGTACTGCCTCTGAACATCAAGTTCACATTCAAAGGCAGGCCCTCTGCCTGGTCCGTTCCATTGGGTTTTTAAAATATGTTCTTGAAGGCATTTAGGTTCTAGCTGTTCTTCTGGGAGTAGGTGAACACCCATGAACATCTGGGTACCTACACACTTACAAACTGGGTTTCCTGAGGACAGAGGTGTCTGGAGATGTTTTGGATGGACAAGAGAGTCAAGGGCAGCAGCACTTCTTTTTGACTGTAAGTTTTACAGAACTGAAAACAAGGTACAGCTACTGCACCCCATAGAAAACTGAAGGCCTAGAAAGCTCTGGTGTGACAAGTGAAGATGACTTCTTACTTACCCTCCAGCAGGAAAGGGTCAAAGAGCAGTCTAAAGTGTGTGAGCCAAAGCACATCCATGAAAAGAGCAATTCCCTTTACCTTATATATTCCCTTTTTTCTCCAACAAACTTGTTCCAAGCTGTTTTGAGCTATACTGAGTGGAATTCCCATTCTTCCTTAGGGTGCCATTACTTTTATCCCAGCACCATGAAATATTATTTTCTGAAACTTAAAAATCCTGTATTTGTCTATAGATGTCTATAGATGTCTATTATTTGAGATGCATATTCTGGTTTACCTTTTTTTCTTCTTTTTTTTTTTTAATTATGGTGATAAATCTGTTTTAATTTAGTTCAGGCTAAATCACTGGGTGAGCAAATCAAGACAATCCCCAGAATGATATAGTACTTTATTCTGTTTCACCTAAAGTATCAGGAGAGGAGTAGGCTTTGTCTTCTTCAAACTGCTGCTAATCTTTCTACAGCATCAAGACTGAGAGCATATTTTTTGTATCTTCATCAGTTCATCCAGCATCACATAGAAGCTGTTAACTTTTTTTAAGTTATCTGAAAACAAAAGGCAGTATGAGTTTGGTTTTTTGGGCCTTCTTGTTCAATTACCTTAGACCTCAGCCCACATTCAGTAGTATCTGGCAACAGAACTGGTCATTTCTGGAAATCTGGGCCTGTCTTTGAAGTGGAGCGTGCCTAGGAAAGAAGGAAAGAACGATGAAAGCAGGGAGGTGTGCTTTAGGGGCCTTGGCTGGGACCTCTGCATCTCCTCCATGCCAGCAAGTGAGCTGCCACGCTGCCCTCACCCTGTGAGTGCAACTCACAGCCACACAATACCCAGGGAGCCAGCTCATGCCCATCGGGTGTTTTCTGTGTCACAGCAGAGCCTGAAGAGGCCCCCATTCCAGCTGCAGAACATCTCTGGGCTAGCAACTCCACCTTTGAAACTAAATTTGCCTACATCTTGCTGCTTCTTGCACAGATTGTTTCTAGGTTGCGTTGTGGTCACCTGACACTGCTGCCATGTGTGTAGGTGAGCCAGGGTAATCCCTATCTCCTGGCTCATCCCTGCGTGAACATTTCTATGCTTCAGCATCTGCTCCAGTTCTTCCTGCGGCATTTCCCTTATGATCTCTAGGAACAAAATGAGGTGTGCTGAGTGCTCAGGTCTGCTGTTCTGCAGACCCAGGGGGAGGTCTTCAGGTTCTGGAAGCAGAACAGGAGCTTGATGCTACTGGCTCAGGATGTTTGGGTTAGGGAAACCAAGGTAACATCTGCAGAAAAAAAATTACAGTCCACAGTTTTGTCAAGATTAATTGTTTCCTAAATTTGATAAAGGACTAAATAGATGGTCATCTTGGAGAGTCATGGATTTTTAGTTGTATTTTGCATTGGTTTGGGATAAAATGCTGAAAAGAAAAACAAAAAACTGTAAACTTTTGAAACATGGTATATTTTAAAACTTGTGAACAGCAATTCATTGAGTGCTTTAGACAAGTTAACACTATACTCTGGAAATTCCATGTAGAGATTGTGCAAATTCCATTTTATAACACTGTATTGTGCTTAGTTGATGACCATGATCAGTCCTATTTATGGCAGAGCATATAGACAGAGAAACAGGAATATGCCACTGCAGTGGTAGACTTCTTTGTCCTGAAGGTATTCAAGTCAATGGAATGAACAGAGCAGCCTCCAGCTGCATCAAAGCTCTTGAGTCTGATAGAAATGTTAAATGGAAGAGAACAAACAAATTATGTGTTTTACAAAGACAAAAATTAGTTAGATTCCTTAAATCCTATTTCAAAACAACAACAAAAAATATCCTTCTTTAGTCTCTGGTAGATAAGATCAGATCAGACCCCTATGAGGCCGTTTCAGATTAATTGCTTTTCAGTTCAGACCTGCACAGGTCTCAAACAGTACAGAGAGGGGTAAATGCAAATAGTTCTGACAGGTGGGAAGGAGCATGGGTCAGAGACCACCCTGCAGGAGGTACCAGCCAGCCCGTTTCTGCAAAGATTTATATTGTTCCTGCTGCTGCAGAGGCAGCTGGCTGGACCACTGGAGATCCAACCTGACAGAGACTTATTAGATATGCAGGTTATGTTTAAAAAACAAAACAAAACAAAACAAAAAACCAAAACCAAAACAAAAACAAACAAAAAAACCCAAAAAACATTTCTGGCTTCTTCACCTCTGTACTAGTCCCAGTAAATAACTTTTTAGGTCCTTACTGAACCTCAGCTACTACTTCTAGATTGTGCTGTTTATTCAGGACTGGAGTATTTTGACCAGCAGTGAAATCAAAAGGGTCAATATCTTTCTATGGTGATTATTCATCTCTTAGAAGTCTGATAGTGGAAAGACCAAAGACAATTCACAAAGCAAAATCATTATTTGAAAAGTATTAAAAGAGACAGGATTTAAAAATGTTACCTAATAAAACCACTTCACAGTCCAGGTTGCCTTCCTCTATAATTCTGTTGTTAAATTGTGTAATTCTGTCAATAAAATTTATATGTCTACTTGAAGAAAGTGAAATAAGGTGTATTGGACAAATTGTTCCCAGAAGCAAAAAAATGCTTCTGTTTAACAGGGTGCTGTAACAGCTGCCTGTACTAGTGAGAGGAACATCTGAAAGAGCTTTGATCCTCTGGAAACCATCTTTTACATTTTCTTATACAACATGGGACAATTTGTAATGTCCAAACCTGTGCAAAACATTATTTCACTAGTGTTCCACATTCCTGTGAAGACTTCAAAAATACTGAACGTAAAAGCCCCTTGAGAATGTTTGTCATGAGATGAGCAGGAATAAATATTCCAGCTTAATTTCAATCTCATGATGAACTAATCTAAGCAGAAGGGTAGAAAGTCTACAGGAAGAATCTTAGTTATAGGCTAGTCTAGTTCTATGGCTGCTACTCTTTCCAGATAGATTTATAAGCAATATTTACCAAAGGTTTTAAACCAGAAGTAGTTCTAATTATTCTCCAGGCAAATGGTAATAGTGAATTACTGTTTCGTTAAGGATCAGCTTTGTAATTTACCTACATTTTTTGTTAAACCTATTCCTTCTTAGAGTGGAAAGGCGTAACCATAAGGGAATAAATGCAGCCCAAACACAAAATTTATTAGTTCCTGGAGTGATAGTAGAAAACATTATTTTGCATTGCTTCTTACCAAAATTATATTAAATATTAAAATGTTATATTACAAGGTAGCAAACATTGTATCTATTATTCAGACAGAAATGCACAGAACTCATATGAAAAAAGTATTCATTTAAATAATTTCTTAGAACACTTCCGTCAGAATAAAAAATTCCCTCTTATACAAATCCTATTTCCATTTTTAAAGTCTCAAATTAAATAAAATATTTACCAAATGCAGACATATGACACTTAACCCTAGAAATAAGTATTTCCAACTAACAAACCACATTTTATTTTTCTAGAGTTTTAATAGCTGAAGTCAAAATTTTTCTGTGATTCTAAATTAAAATTCACCAGATCATGGATTTTTTTTCCTTATTGTAAGAATGTCAAAGTGCATTTGTTTCTTTCAGTCCTTAGATTGTTCATGTATTTCCTTTTGACAGAAAATACAGAAATAACATGCAAGTGGAGAGGATGCTGTGAAAAACCCTGTGCAGAGCCAAAATTCTTGCTGGTGGCGCAGCTCAAATTGAAAAACACTAACAAGAAGATACTAGCAAAATAGCAAATTCTCATAACTTCAAACACACAGATAATACCCCAAGAAAAATGTTTCTGTATTTCATATCCAGCTATTTGCTAAATAACTTAACAATAACAAGCACAAAAAAAATTAGTTACTTGATTTACATTCTCTGTTGTGGTTAATTCTAGCAAATACTGGAAAAATTTTCTCTCTGTCAGTCTAGGGAGCAGCCTCAGCCGAATCCAAGCAGATTCACAGGCAGCTCTGGCTCATGTACCGTAGCTTTGAGCTCAGGATAAAGCTGGGCACAACAGTGCCTATAAATTTACAATCTGCTGGTCACATAGGAGGCAGTGGTCCCTGCTCCAAAACTAGCCTGCCTTTGCCAGGAGGTTTCCAAACAGCATCCAGCACAGAGCAGTCTATTGGTCAGCAGTTTGCTCCCTCGAGGGGCATCCTTGCAATTCATCACAATGTATTTTGGACAGCTTTTCCTGTCTCCAAACAGTCAGGTGATTCAACCACATGTCTTGTGAGAGAAGGAGGGAAATATGCTGAGGAAAAACAAAAGCCTATCCAGTGTGTGGCTGCTAACCAGAAAGTAACTCCTTATGCTGCGCTGTTAAGAGTTCCATCAAAAAAATTCATCTTCAACCAGTCTTAGTGACCAAGCTCGTGCTGAATCATGAAGCAAAACTCCTAACAAAATCAAAGTCCTTTTCCAATAGGAATATTCCTATATTCCTATATATATTCCAACGGCCTATTTCAATTCTCGGATCTGTTCTCCCTATACTAGATAGAGAAACTAAAATCTACTTCCTCTCTTATAAGAATTAGGATTAATAGGGTGATCAGAAAAATTTAAGTTACCCATTGAGTAATCAGAGTGAAACAAAATGCTTCTCCTTTGCAGAAATAATGGAAGTTTAAAGCAAAAATATTCACTGATTCAGCTATAACACTCCACATGATGGTTTTTCAGTGTGATTTGTATTAAAAGGCTAACGAATTATCGCCTGATAGCTGTCAGCAGACCAAGCATTAGTATAAAAGGTGTGAAGTATCTAATTTACCTTGTGGAGCACCTCTGAAGGCTTTGAGCTTTTAGCTCTGTAAATAGCTGAAAAATGTCCGTGGTTTCCAATTTCATTGAACAGGCTGGTGGGGGAGACTTGACAGATGTGCTGTTTAATCTTCCTTTTTTAGTATTACATTGTGTAATGTTGGCTAACTCAGCTGGTTCTCAGCTGATTTTTCCAAATTTCTGGAAAGGGGAAGGACACCAAAGTTTGGAGTTTTCTTGCTTTGTTTTGTTCTAATTTTATTTTGGTTTGGTTTTGTTGTTGTTGTTGTTGCTTTTTATCTCCTCAATTTACTGTTCTTTGTGAACATCTGGCAGAACATTGAAAGGACAAGGTCTATGAAAAAAAAGTCTACTCCAGTCTGAATATAAGGCTTATATATCCTTTGTATCTATGTAATGATTCTCTCCAGAGACTTGCCTTGCAAAACAGAAGTAGCAAGGAGGGGAAGAGACCTCGAGATGTCTGTAAGACCAACTTCCTGCTTCAAGCAAGGTCAGAAATGAGATCAAATGTTGTTGCTCAAGGCTCTATCCAGCTAAGGCTTGGAAATCTCCAAGGACAGTGGTAGTTTTCCCTCCCTGTGCTGTATGTGTTGGGGAAAAAAGCTTGTGCTTAGCTCCAGCCTCCCTGGCCTGGCTCAGATTGCTGCATGCCAGGGCTCAGACCTGGCTCCAGTGCATCACTGCTGGGCTCTGCCTGCTGGGACAGGGCTGCCCCATGCCAGCTGGCCCCTTTCTCACCTTGCCCAGCCTCTCCACAGGCCAGCCATGCCCTTGAGCATATTGACTGGTCTGTTCCCGTTTCGGGTCATCCTCAGATGATCAGTATTTGCAATGAGTGATTTTTATTTTTTAGAAGTATTTGTTGTAACGCAGTCCAAATTAAGGCGTTTCTTCAGAACTGTGAAACGGAAGGGGAAAAAAAAAAGAAATTTAACAAAATACTTATAAAGAATGTAAATAAAATCACTCCCTTAAATATGTAATTCAGGACCAACTGCCTGCTGACATCTGTAGTGGTAGACACCTGAAACTTCGTATGTTTTGGACAGAATTTGGGTAAATAATCTTGCAAAAAAACCCCAAAAAACAAACCCAAACCAAAAGGCCACGCCTCTGCCTTATAAATACATGCAAATAACCTAAAGGCAGCTGGGTTATGTTAAATTTGTATATGCTGCAGAAATGGCTACAAGAACTTTGTGAAATTCTGGACATTTTCTTCCTTCTCATAGACAAGAAAATCTGCTACAACATGGCGTTTCTATTTTAAATCCAGCACCCTTAACAAGCCTTTCTTCCAGTCTGAGATGACATGAGGAGAATTACAAAAGCTACTCAGAACTTCAGGAGGCCAAAAAAGCAGAAACACAGATAGGTATGGGCAGAAAAGGATCACTAGAAATCTCACATCTGGCTTCGGTACAAGGCTGAGCTACCTTCAGCACCAGGTGAGGTTGATGAGGGCTTTGTTCAGCCTGATTTTGAAAACTCCCAAGGAGGAACATTCCACTGTCTTTCTTGGCACTGTGCTCCAGTGCTTCATCATCCTCAAGGCAAATTATTTTGCCTTTGTGTCTAGCCAGAGTATGCTTTACTGCAACTTTTTACAGCTACCTCTGCTGTACACTGCTGATAAGACTATGGTTCTGTCTTGATAATCCTCCTTTAGGATTAGCAGAGAAGATGGTAATCACTACCCCTGATCCTCTAGCTCTGTACATCTCTCATGCAACCTGAGAGTCAGACTGTATTCAAGGGAAAATTCAGGCCAAGCTCTGGATGGCAATGTGCAACCTTGGCTCCAAAAGCCTTTCTACACTCCTGCTACTCCTGCTTAGTACTAACCCCTTAGAGGGATAGAGAAAAAAATGCCTGTATGTCAAAGCAATGCTGTTCCTTGCTGTGAGCAAGGGCAGATCACACCTCCTTGATCTCCTGTGTCAGCATCCCACTGTGCATGAGAGACAGCACCCCTGAAAGCAGGGAGAGCTCCATGCTGGGAGCAGGGTATATTGCTTTTGACATCAGAAAGGTTTTGTTCCTGGGGCAGGACTGCAACACGTGGCATTTGTTAGTGCTGTATGTCTGTGTCAGCCAAACGAGGCTCAGTGACACTGATTTTTGAGTAGCAAGAAGGACAGAAATTCATACATTCACATGCATTTTACACAGCTTTTGAGTTTTCCTCAAAGTCTCAAGCAGAGACAATGGCTGGAGACCTTTGTTTTCATGATCCCTCATACTTATGGCAGGCTTAGGAGTCAGTAGCTATCTGCTGTTGTTTATCAGTAACTGAATGTCCAAGACCTTGGATGTTTGCTTCTGCAATGTGCTATCCTTCCTGTGCAATGACCCGCTGGGAAAATCTCCCATCTGCCACTGGGAGATCTCCTATTCAGAATTGACGACTCAATCATGTACAAGTGGTGATCCACTTGTAGATGATCCTTCTCCATAACTTGCTGTGGGCCCAGTGTCACAGAGGGCCTGATTTCTGGATCTCTCAAAATTGGAGGTGGGAGGAAGCAGCTCTCATGGAGAAACTTGTCACTGTGGGCACGGAATTTCTATATTGTCACCAAGGGAATTGAGATTTCCAAAATGCAGATAATTTTAAACACAAGCTTGATGTCCATCTTTCTGCTCCCTAAACAGGCAAGAAAGGGGGACAGCTGAATGCAATGTTTTTACAAGCACAGTCAGCAATCTGCTAACGAGCCCAGCTCCTGCCCACATGAGTACTGCCAGCCTGGTATTTTAACTTTTTCCCTGGTAAAAATATCACCTTTCAAATCCCGCAGACTTCTTCAGCTCTTTTGCTACAAGAGCTTGGTTAATAAATTCTCTATGGACTTGTAAACATTTCTGCACCTCATTACTTGCTGCTTTTGGACAGAAGTTTTCTTGGAGCTTCATTAACAAAGATGATCATTGTGAGCCATGACTAATTCATCCCCGAGCACTTTCAGCTCTCATGGTCATGTCTAGTTTAAAAATAAAAGCCATCTGTCCCTCTTTGCTGGTGCTTGTGTAAAATATAATGGCAGCCTGAAAAGATTATTGCTGGACTGATCACATGATTTGTGTCAGAGGTCCCAAAAGGGACTTTATTTTGCTTTACAGATTAGAGAAGAATTTCTTGAAAGTTTTACAGGAAATAGGAAATAACAAGCTTGCCCTTATGCTGTCATGCTGTCATGCTGTCATGCTGTCAGAAATTAATTTTTTAAATTTGTAAAAATAGAGGGACCAAAAAATAAACAATCATTAATTCACCTGAAACAAGACAGAAGAAGTTGTAATTTGTTGGAGCTTGCAATAGTCATTCTTAGGTTTCATTCTGCAGTCACTATTATTCAAACCAATTTAGAAAAGGAAAACAAAGCTGTTTTGTCTTCCCACCTTCAATGCCACACCCTTGGGCTTTGTTTGCTGCTGTTGTTATTTAAAAGTACAATCTACATAGCTGCACGCAGAAGGTTAGGCCATGCAGATTGCACAGGGCTGGCTTAGGCACTGTTCTCCACTGCCTATAATTCAAGGACCAATAATTTTGGGTAGAAGGGTGATACCTTAAGTTTTAGCTTTTATATTTTTCAGATCCTGTGCTGAACTAGTGTATAACTCTGAACTCCGTTTGGAGTGTTAGTAAGCTCTCTTCACTGTTTGGTCAGACAAGACAATCCTTCTCGGCCTGAGAACCAATGTCACCATCACAGCCTCAAGCCCAAAAAGTATAAACAAAACTGAATGGGGGGGTACAAACTGGGGGGATATGACTTCATTATCTGAAGCTGTAATTGGACAATTGATCTCTGATAGGCAAATAGACAAAACTTGTATCTGGCTGAAAAACTTGTGACCATCGTCCATCTTGATCTGTGAGACTTTTGCACTGTCCAAGGTGTATCTATTAAAGGCCTTTAATAAATATCTACCTTATTCTCTTAACCTTGTCTAGCCTCTGGTCTAGGTAGTCCAAGGTATCAAGGGGTCTGTCCAAGGCATCAAGGGGTCTGTCTGCAATCACCCAATTAATAGTAACTGAGTTGTTCCTTCTTAAAGTCACTGTGACCAGGCAGACTGATACCAACAAGAAACACAATCTTTTTTTTTAAGATGCCCATGAGCACATACTCCTAGAAAGTCTTGAGAAAAGTCTCCATTGCTTGAAAAGGTCTTCATATTCAGCTGACAAGTCTGAAGAGAAGCATGAGGCTTGAGTGCATTCCTTACTGGCACACATGGGAAGGCACTCTTCCACTCCTGGAGTGGGTGATAGTATGGCAGTATGAAATCAAACCTGGTGTTACTTGTAGTTACTTGGTAGGAGCAACCTTGGGAAAGAAGAAGCTTGAACTGTAAAAGAGGAAACAATGAAAATGGCAAGTTTGTGTTTTTGTTTTCAGGATGCAGACAACCTCTGAATGTGTTTGGTTATGCTGAAAGAACATGAAGCCACTGGGCACGGGTATAATTCATTGTCCTCCTGCATTTGTCATTTAAAAAATGAATATATTATAACTCCTATGCTGACCCAAGGCTGACTAATTATTTGCATTTTCCCACTGCAGCCAAGGTAAAAGTAGAGATCAGGGAACAATGCCCCTGAAGATATAGTTGTTATGCAATTGACTGTTTTACTGTTTTTCAAATATTTCAGTGATTTCAGAGGCTCAAACAAAAACTTAGTATTTACTGGCTATTGCTATTGGGTTTTTTTGTTTTGTTTTGGTGGGGTTTTCTTTTAGGCAATGTTGATACTTTGCACTGCAACATCAGATAACTGATTTCCTGAGTTGACCACAGAAAAATGGCAATATGAGTTGACGTGATTGAAACAGATTCAGAAAGGTTTCTGTAGTGAATCATAACATAGGTAAAAATATTTGCTATTTCTTTGGAGAATTGATTCATGCCTTCTCTCTCTCTATCCTTATCTGCCATCTCCTTCTGTTTTTCACTAATGTTGAGATGAGCATGTGGGTTCACTGACAGCCTCGGTGTACACAGGGCTCACTGCAATAAACTTGAACACCTCTGTCTATAATCTTTGATGCTTAACCTCAACTTTCTGATGTTTGCTGATTTGCAAACATCAATTGCAAATATGACTTAAACAAGGAAACTTGTTTTATCCAGCTATTTCAACACAAACTATAAAAATAAATCAAAATCCTTCTCCTAAAGTCCCCCTCTGGAAGACTTTCACCCTTCTAGTATTTCCCTTCACACATTTTCAAGCTGCAAAGCTCATGTTGGGTATCAAGGCTTCCTGGTACTGGATGAATACAGAAGAACAACCTGCTTCTCTTGTTCCTTTCTTACAAACCCCAGCTACCACTTGCCACTCCCCCAGCTCCTATGCAACCTTTGCAATTTCCGAATATCTGCCGAGCAAACCTTGCCAGCTATCAATGGGTTTTGTTATCAGATAACAGATATGTATCTCTGTAGCAAAAACAGAGCCTCTCAAGTTTCAAAGGGCTCTCAGACTGCTTCTGTTCTTTCTCAAATAGCTCTTTATCAAGTTTTCCTACCTTTTCTTTTTCACTTTCATGTGATTGTTTCATTTGTTCACTGTCCCTGGTGTGAGCCTTTCTGCTTCGGGTTTGGAGGCTGTTGCTGCAAGTGAAGGTGATGTTCAAGCATGTGCAAATTATGAAGCTTAGACTAGCTTGGACTTCTGCACCTGATACAATTGAAAACTTTTCTCCACTCTACGATATTACTCCTTTTCACATAAAAATAATTAAGGGAAAATTCTTTTCAGACCACATCTATCCATCTCCCTTTCTCTGTGTCAGATCTATTCTCTGTATTTATTTTTCCTCTGAGATATTTTCTTTTCTGTGAGAGCATCTGGAACAAGTTGTTTTCCTTTTAGACCTTTTAGCATTTAGTTCTCAGAGACTGGCAGGCATCTCAGAGGAGGCTGTCACAAGAGAAAGACTAGTCCCTCCAGTCTGAGCGTGCTCAAAGGCTTTGCTTCTCTGGCAGGCACATGAGGATTAGGGCTTCCATCTTGTTGGAGTGGGGCAGATGGTTTTTTTGTGCCACCTTGGAGGCTTGTGAGGGACTTGAGCATCTCTTGAAACAGCAGTCTGGAGATAGGACAAGTGGAGATTGTTAGCTTGTGTGACTGTGAAAAGAAAGGCAGTGATGCAGGCAGAGAGACTCTGTGCCTGTGCACATGCCCTAGGAACCACATTACATACACATAGGTATATAAAAACAATAATAAAACATATGATATCAGGCAGTCAGAATGAGCCATGAAAACCAGCTCTTCCTGAAGGCAAGGCAGGCTTTGCCTTTGTTATTGGTGCAAGCAGGATCAGTGAATCTTAAAAGCAGACAGATGAGCACCAAAATGACATCTGCCATACATTCTGCTTTCACTGGTGTGGTAGGATCAAAACTCTGTCTTGGTCTCTGTGGCAAAAAAACATGGTTACATTCTGAATATTTTCCAGTCTTACTACCTACTACTACTATAGTTTTACCCAGCCAAGCCTTGCTTGTTAATCAGAGGTTTTACTAGCTTCCATATTGTCCTTGTAAAGTAGGTCAAAATCGAAAANTTTCTCTCTTTCTCTCTTTCTTTCACTCTTTCACTCTTTCACTTTCACTCTCACTCTCACTCTCACTCTTTCTCTCTTTCACTCTCTCGTTCTCTCGCTCTCTCTTTTTCTCTTTTTCTCTCTTTTTTCTTTCTTTTTTTTCTTTCTCTCTTTCTCTCTCTTTCTTTCTCTTTTTGCTCTTTTCCCCCTTTTTGATGACTAGGAAGAGAATAAACAGACTTCTTGTTGCTGTATTAATGCAATGTATCACTACCCAAATGGTAGTCGCAACCCCCTTCCCCAATCTTTCTTCACAGGTATCAGTTTTGTTTTATCTTGTGCTTTGCACAATTATTCTGTAAGAGCAAAAGACTATGAGTGACTCTGTTTCCCCAGCTTAATTAGTCTCAGAAACTTGTTTTTCTTTACTCAGAGTACCAGATCATACTGTACACCGACTTATGGAAGAGACACAGATACTGAAGTTCAATTGTGCAGCTAAGCCCTTATGTGAACTGGAAAAGAATCTTGGAGCAAAAGAATGCCATGGGCAGGGAAGGTTCAAATCATACAGCTGTTTCTGAAATGAAATGGTGTTTGCTTCATGACATTGCCACTCATTCCTGCTTTATGTCCCTAGCTGCAATCCCAAATCACCAAAAATGATGATTTGGGAAGCATTTAACTTTGTCCCATGGCATAATTCTTCTCCCATTTCACAGAGATTTGTGCTTGTAAATTCCCTTAAAACCCCTATGCAGAAGAGTGGTGCTTTCTTCTTTTTGGAGGGAGTGTAAATGTCTGCTTTTTTTACCTAATAAAGTTTAGGGGGGGGAACTCCTGGGGAATTGCTAGCTGTTCACAGGTTTCCTTTTTCACCTGCTCGCTGCTCCTTTCTGTCCATCCCCACCAGGGCAATCACAGGCTGTTTGGATCCGCCAGCTCCTGTGGCACACACAGACACCTCTGACTCTGGTAATTGCAGTTGAGCTGAGAGAGATACACTGGGAGTAACCACAAACCTCAGATTTTGAAAGTCATTATACTCAACTGCCTTTCCCTTGCAGCCAATCCCTGAACCTGGAAGGCTGAACCTGGAAGGCTGAACAGCTGGAAGGCTGTTTGCTCCTTTTCACCCAGGGAGTTAGCCACTTCCTAGGAATGAACTGCAGGAGACCTCAGACATGTTGTGTCTGCACCTGGACACCAGGTCAGGTGGCTGAAAGATTGAAAGATCAGCTCAGCTATCTCTAGTGCCTGGATCCTTCTGCATGACAGCACTCAGTTGATCCCAAGCTGCAGCTGAATGCAGGGCTTTAGATAGACAACTTCCCTCCACACTTCCTGCCCATAGGTCCCACCGTGTCCCCAGCTACCTCTGGTGGCCAGAGCCCATGTGCTACGATGCAGGAAACTACCCAGCTGTAGCTTAGTGTCCTCCAGGGATATTTAGCAGGAAGAAATCAAATAGCTTCTCTGGCAAGACCAACTCTAGGGGGAGGATGTCTTTTTAAAAACATTCAGAAGCTTGCTTTTTCTTGAGTAGAGGAAAACCCTGAAACTTTTATTTGTTTAGACAATCACCTTCTCACTTTTATTCTGGTAGTCTTAACTATTCCCCTGCTTTTCACAGGGAATGCACCCTCTTTCAGTCTCTCTGTTTCGGGCCAACCTGACAGATGACATGCATTAAAGATCCAGTGATTCCAGGGAATATGGAATGGCCTGGGACTTCTCCCATACTGGGCATTTTGAAACCCAAAAGCCACAGAATTATATATGGTTTGGAAACAATTTTTTTACAGGTCAGTCACAAGAGTGATCCAAGTACAGTGAGTTACCTGAATGAGCTTCTCTCTGGGACAAGAAAGGCCAGAGAAATGCAGATTGAAGAAAAGCCCCAGAAACGAGCTTGCTGTGATAGTAACAAAATAGAGTGCCAACATGTACTGCTAGTGCTCCCCGGAATCTTTCACCTATCATCCTTTACTAGGAGTCTCCATGTCAGCTTGTGCCAATGACAGATACTAAACAATGGCCACTGACTTCTGCTGTAACTCTCCTTAAAATCATGATCTTTGCCACTGAAACAGCATGTGTTTCAAACATTCATGGTGTTTGAATAGCCCTGCTATCACTTAATCAACAGCCTGGGACAAGTCTTACTTAAGTTGTAATTTTGCCCTCCTTCCAGTTCTTGATTTCTGAAAGGCTCAAGTAACAGAGCTCAGGTGGCAGCAGGACAGAAGCCTCCCTGATTTCATAATGAATAGCAAGTTGAATCAGTGAAGCCTATATTGCCTTGCTAATCTGCTTAGGGGTTGGGCTACTCTGTGAATGCTGTGATGACTAATACAGGCTAAACATATTGTCCAGTGGAGAATGCTTGAGGAAGAAGGACACTATTAAAGTGTATGTTTCAAAGGAAAAAGGTAAGAACTGATGTTACTTGGGACCATAGCCCCTTGGTCAAATGCAGTCAACACTGTCAAAATATGTTCAAAATAACAGAGTAATAATGTATTTTTCCCATTGTGTTCATTCAATATTAGACAGTAAAATGAAAACTCTTCTCTTTTTCTTTCCTGTTTTCCTCATGAAGACATGAACAGGATTCTTTTCCTTTGCAGATCTACTCTCTGGTGTCAACCTCCTGCTGTGCTTAGAGCCATTAGCAAAACACATACCGCATCCCACTCTTCATATTTATTTTAAGAAAGTCTGTGGATTTTTAACATCTGACTGTAATAAAACAATGTACAATATGATGATATTTCCCTCTGGGCTGGACTTTTTCCTAGTCCACTTAAGGAAACTGTGAGGAATTGCTGAGCTACCTAGCCTGAGGACCCAGGCTTCAGATCTTCATCAGAAAAAGATACCCAGTTTTGCCTTGAGGTAGAAATCTTCAAGGTGTTCTGGCTTCCAGAGAGGAAAGGATGGAGTTAGTGCATGAATCAGTCCTGACTTCACATACTTTTGATATACCCTATGATTCTCAATCATTTCCTTCCACCTCCACAGCACTTCTAAGAAGTTTCTTTTTGCTGAAAAAATTGTTCCAGGTGTAAAGGTCTTTCTAACATACATCAAGAAGTGAAAGAACCTAAATCAGATACTGAAAGTAGTTAATTCTTTAAATAGTCAAAGTGTTTCTTTAATGCAATTTGGAAAATGGTCTCCTTTTGAAAAAACTTGATCCAAGACACAGCCAAAAGGTGCTGAACAGCAAATGTTCTCAAGAACAAAAAGATAGTCAGAAAACCTAATGTACAATCACATAAATATTGATCTTTGTGCTAGTGTGCATACATTAAATTAGTGATTTGTTCAAAAGAAATGTACAAAGACACATACGCACTCAGGTTCCAGCATACCATTTCTTTTGTTTTTGCTTTTTGTTCTGTATCTGTGCACTTTTTTGTTACTATCCGTGCACAACACTGTTGCAAGGGGATGATAACTGTAGCTCTTTGTGAGGGAAGATTAGCTGACAAAAAGTGAAAGTAAGGGCAAACTGGGCTTTCCCCAAAGGGGTAGACTCTACCTTCTTTGGTTTTTAATTTACTTCCTTTTTCTCAATCCAAATAAAATATCTTTCAGATGGAGGGTCTTATCCATTGGCTTGCTATGATTTCTGGGCACCAGAGGATGCATAGGTGTATTGTGGGTTTGGGCTCCTTCCATGTGCTTCAGGGGTTTTGATTGCTGTGCTCTGATTTTGGCCCACGCACACCTGAGATGGTGTTACCTGGGCAGAGCAGCAGCCCAGTGGTGAAGGTGCTGGGGCCTCTGCACTCAGCTGTTAACCTGAGCCCTCCCCTGGCCAGATCGGATCGAACCTGGTGCCTGTAAATGGAAACGTGAAACTGCTGAGCACTGTGTCTCAGCATGGCTGCTGTCGTCATCCTTCCTTCAGACAGAAAAAACGGTGCTGATAGCTCTGAAGTATGCAGCTTGGACATCATCATAACTGTCTTTGCGTCTCATCCAAAATTTGTTGGTTTTTTTTTTATCTGTTTTACATCTGATGAATAATGTGGAGATAGGTCACAAAGCACAGAGTACCCTCACTGAGATCAGCTGGGGCATGGATAAATAGACACTGTCCAATTCTTGAACTCCACAGCTCTTCCTGTCCTTGGGAATGATTATTTCACTTGTGGGTGGCTTTGCAGAACTGGAAGCCACCCTTTCAGGCAGCGAATCCCCGCACAGCCTGTCTGCATTTCCCTCTAAGACCTGTCCAGGTCTCCTCTAGCTGCTGTCTGCAGGTAACGTATACATAGTATAAAGCCAAACAAGTAATTTCTGATGCTGGTTAGAACCGCAGAAAACACAGGACTTTTACAGACTGAGTGCATGCATTCACAAAATTCACAGAAATACTAGGTTGGAAGAGACCTCCAAGATCAGTGTGAGTCCAACCCAACACTTCAACTAAACCATGGCACCAAGTGACATAGCCAGTCTTTTTTTAAACACATCCAGGGATGGTGACTCCTCCACCTCCCCAGACAAACCATTCCAATAATTTATCACCCTTTCTGTAAAAACCTTTATCCTAATAACCAACCTATATTTCCTTTGGTGTAGCTTAAGACTGTGTCCTCTTGTTCTGTCAGTTGCTGCCTGGAGAAAGAGACCAACCCCCACCTGGCTACAACCACCTTTCAGGGACTTGTGGAGAGTGATAAGGTCACCCCTGAGTCTCCTTTTCTCCAGACTCAACAACCCCAGTTCCCTCAGCTGTTCCTCACAGGGCTTGTGTTCCAAGCCCCTCACCAGCCCTGTTGCCTCCTCTGCACACAATCTCAATGTTCTTCCTAAACTGAGGGGCCCAGAGCTGGACACAGCACTCAAGGTGCAGCCTCACCAGTGCTGAGTACAGGGGAAGAATGACCTCCCTGCTCCTGCTGCCCACACTATTCCTGACACAGGCCAGTATGCCATCAGCCTTCTTGGCCACCAGGACACACTGCTGGCTCATGTTCAGTCAGCTGTTGACCAGAACCCCCAGGTCCCTTTCTGCCTGTCTAGTCACACCATCCTCAGCCTGAAATAACATAGTTAGTGCAAGTGGAGGCCAAGTCCATACTTTGGCTTTCCCTTCCCAAAACCAGGGCAAGACAACCTCTTGTCTTGGTACAGGTGTTCATGGTTTCTTTCAACAGGATTTATGGCCTGTGGTAATCCAGGTAATGCAGCTAATCCAGGCAAATTTTGGATTGCAGGAAACATTTTCAATCTCTTAATGTCACAACAAATCCCAGTCAGAGTGGCTGTGTGTTGTGTGACCTGCACAGGTGGAACGTCCAAATGGTGTGTGAGCAGCAAACTTGAAGTGGTACACTGCACTCGGCATGGGGCTTGTTAGCAACGTGTCTGATGAGGGTAATACGGTCATCTGGAGTTCTCTGGCCATTGCTAAGTGTCCCATGGGGTCTGACACTACTGTCATGTTTGGCCAAACTATGATTTAGTCAATACAAATCAGTATTGCCCTATCAAACCAGTGGAGATAAATGACTTGAGTTAGCAGGATGGTCAGGTTTGGAGGCAACAATCTTGTGCTTTCCCCATAAACCAAAAATTTTTCCAGTGGTGGACCAACTCCCAGAAGACAAGTGAGGAAGCCGAACCTGAACCTTAAGGCCCCTTTCATGTTTCAGCTTTTGCTCCATTACCTCTGCAGTTGGTACACTGCACACACCACTGCCCAAAGTGAATGTAAGTTACATGACACATTCCAGCATGGAAGGTTCTTTGAAAAAGGCATACCAAAGCAACACATGGCAGTTCAGGTTGGAAGATCTTCCTAGCATAGCTATACTGTCCCTTCTCTCCTTGGTATCTGAGAATAAGCAGTTTTCAGTGTGACCTTGGTAGTATCTTATGCCCAGGAGCACTGCAACCCAGTGTCACACAAACACTTTTTGTGTAGTCCGCTAAACCAGAGCTGGACCACACACAGGCATTCTTCACTGCAGGAGACTTCCTACTCTGTCAGATGCCCTTGTTCCCTAGAGACTTGCTAATAACTGCCCTTGGTCATGCTGTCAGAGTGGATCTGGATTTTCCAGAGCCCTGTCCACTTTCAGACATCACTTGATGAATCTCATACCATGCTTAAAGTAGTGACACAGCAAAGTGGTGTCAGGACCCATGTACATGTACATGTCAGGCCTGTGCTCACTGAGCAGGAATCAGGATAATGAGTTCAATTGTTACTGTTTACTTGGTTTTTCCCTGTTAATAATTTTAGGAGCAGATGAATGATCTAGGTGGACTTCCAGACATGCCCATTAGGTCTGTCCCTTAGGCCTTCCAAGTGCTCTTTTAAGTGCTAGAGGAAACACAGGAAGTAAAATATGCATCTGATGATTTACCAAAATATGAGTATTGGTCTAATACTGATACTCAACTGTGACGGACAAAAGACTCTCTAACAATTTAAAGTTAGAAAGTGTTTGTTTATTCAGCGCTGGGCAGCAGCATGAGGTCATCCTCTAATATGCACTGCAAAATCACAGGTGATCACAGAGTCTATTTATTGACAAAAGCTTCAAACAGATCCATATTCATAATCACAGCCCCTCCTATTCCCCGCTTCCTATGGTAATTAGCTTGAATCGCTATTAAGCATGCGTGATCAGCTTCTTAAATTAAGTCTGGGGTAGTTTTTGTGGGGAGGGGTCTTAGAGGGAGGAAGTAAAGTGAGTCTTCCTCGCCCTAAACTTTCGACCTTTTCTATCAATGACAATACAAATGATTTCTGGGTATAGTCCAGGTTCTTCAAAGAATGAGTTTCTGGTTGCATTGTCTATGTTACTTTGAGTCCACTTACTAGTTTCGTTTTTTCTCATTATAAGCACAGCTGAAGAAACATAAGATGACAGACAATCAATTATTTAAATTTCAGATAACTATCTCAAGCCCGATTTCCTTCTAACTTTAAACTGTTTTCAGCAAGGCCTATCTACCCATTTGCTTCTTAATTAATTCTTGTAAATAACTAACTTAACTAAAATCCTAATTTTTAAGATGAGTGTTTCACTGAAACTCTCCAAAAGAAAAGAGGAACCTCTCAAAGGTGGTTCACAAGTCTGCAATGCCCCTTCCCAGCTGGGTCTGTTGTTTCCAGGAAAATTAGGCTTGCTAGCCTCCTTGGGTCACTTGTAATTGCTGTCCTGTTACAGCTACCTGTGCCACTAGCCGCATCCAAAAATCAGTTTCCCAGCCCAGCAGAGAGGACCTCAGTGTTGAGACCTGGCTTGATCTAGGATGGATGTGAATCACTGATTTGGAGATGACAGGCTCATTCCCAGCTCTCTGAGCTGTGTGTCCCCTTCCAGTCCCATAATCACCCAGCTGTGTGCTGCCTCAGAGTACAGCCCTAAGTGGGAGTAAGAGTCCTGTGATCTTGAAGCACTTTGCACTTGCCTTCCTGTATCACTGTCTTTCAGCAATCAAACAGCTGCAGATATGATGCAGAAGAAAACCCCAAACCTTTTTCTTCCATCACATTTGGGTTTATTTCTGAATTTTTTAATAGGTTGAATTCAAAAGGATCACTAAGTTACTTGCACATTAATGCAGCTCTCAGAAACTCTATTGTCCTTTGTAGGCTTCAAAACCTGAAATGTTTAGTGTTATAAGAAAAATAATGCAGCTAGGGTCTGAGGGCCAGTGTCCCTCTATATGTTAGAACTGTTCAGGCTTGCTAGTTGGCAAGATGAATTGAACACACAGGTTGCATTCCTGATACTTTCACAAACACTTGCTGTATTTGGTAGGTCACTGTCATTATTTCATCATCCCAAGCTTCAAAATTACAAACACATCCTCCTAGAAGCAGCAGCTTTCCAGGGTAATTGGGTGGAAAAAGATTGCAAATAGGTCCCTGGGTGCTGAAACATTTTTCTCTGCAGGTGGAAGGTAGCTGCTCTACCTGCAAGCATCTGAGTGAAATATGTCTGTGTCCCTGGGTATTAGTGGGTTGGTAGAGGAAGCAGGCAGGACACCTCCCTGTTGTGATCACTCTGCAGAAAGCTTTTGGAGAAACAGAAAAGCAGTAACAAAGCAACTAAAAGAAGCAGCCAAGTGAGAAAATTCTTTAGGGAGGAAACGAGAGAAGCAAAGCAGTGACTGGAAAACTATGGCTAGCACAGGCTGGTGTTCACAACATCCTAGGCCAGGCGAGGACGTCTGTTGCAAATGTTGGCTTTCAATTGCAAAATGAAAGATGTGTTTATCGGCACATTTAAATAAAAGAGCTCATGGTAATGGCATCTGGCTTAGTAGAGCAATTTATTGGAACAATGTTGAGCCTGTGGTTAGCTGTTTTGCTGCACAGAGAGAGTTGTTTCTCCTAATGAGGTCTCAGCCACAGCAGCATAGCCAATTTGGAGATGACTGTTTTGTGCCTTCCTGTGATACATATTAATTTTGTGGCTGAAGTGTGGACCTCCTTCTCTCTCCTGGGCCAGCAGCTGCAACAAGCAGTAACAGAGATGTAACATGCATTGGTAGCTGTGTGAAAGAACACTCAAAATAAATCAAGGACCAAAAATTCTCTCAGTTATCCTTTTGCTTTCCTCATCTTAACATAATTTGAAAGTATTTTGAAAACCGTGTAAGGTAACCTGCTTACATAGGCAAAGTTTAGAAGGGGCAGGATCTGGAGTTCTCCTGAATTTGCATGCAACAGACAAAAGAAGAAGTGTGTCCTGCCGAAAACCTGTTGATTAAAACGTGCCAGGAGAGAAAGATTAATCTTTTTTTTGTTGGTTTTCAGCATTGATGATGAAAATTGTTGTCTACTGTTTACAGGGTCTGGATTTATACAGCTACTGCTAAAGCTGCTCTGAAAGTGACACACAAAATACTGTACTATCTCTGGCAGATGTCAAGCTGTGTGGAAATCTGTGGGGCTTTTTTCACAAAGCTGGGATCCACCTGAAACTGACCTGCCTGAAGTGAGTCTAACCAAGTGCAAAGTCGTTGCCCTTGACAGATCTTGGTCTTTGACTGAACGATGCAATCCAGGAGGATACATACCCTGATGGATTGCAGGGACAGGGAAAAGAGAAATGTGAGAAATGTGTACTGGGAAGGCAGAGGAAGGACGGCTGTTTTGCTGCAAGCAGGCATGGCCACCAGGGATGTAGCAGGTGGGCAAAGGGCCTATTTGGAACAAGTGTGCCCAGGGACCGAACCACGCAGGTGCACGTGCCCCCACCACGTGTAACCACGCTTGCTGGGCACCTCCTCAAGGACACAGCCATGGGACAAGGTTTTCAACTGTACTTGTTTTTTTGGTTCCCTACAACACTTTGCTTACAGGCAAGAAAGAGCAATAAGATCATGTACCACATTTCTGCCTGAGAGAGCAAAAGTGGGTGTGCTGCATAAATGCTTGAGCTGAACAGATGCTGGAGAGACAGATGACTTTCTCTCTTCTGAAAGCCTTGGGGGCTCTGGCTGTGCTCTGCAGAGAACCTCTGGGGTCAGACTGGCATAGTTTTACCTGTGTCATATTTGCTCTCCTGTTCTGGTTGCCACTAAAAATTTTATAGAGATAACAATGTTGTGCTCTGAAGACTTACCACCTCTGTTTCACACAACAGAGCCTGGACTGTCATCAGAAGGAAAATTAAAATATGTGGGCTAGTCCATGCCCTGTGGCAGAGATTGTATCCCACTTCACTGATGACAAGAATTCACAGAATCATTAGGTTGAAAGAGACCTCCAAGATCATTGAATCCAACCCATGCCCCAACACTTCAACTAAACCATGGCACCAAGTGCAATATCCAGTCTTCTTTTAAACACATCCATGGATGATAACTCCACCACCTCCCTGGGCAGACAATTTCAGTGCTTTATCACTCTTTCCATGAAAAACTTTTTCCTAATATCCAACCTAATTTTCCCCTCAATGCAGCTTGAGACTGTGTCCTCTCATTCTGTTAGCTGCTGCCTGGTGAAAGAAGACCTGTGTGTTCTGAGATGCTACATCCCCTCTTCCACCTCTATCACCTGAAAACTTCCTCCTTCTTACCTTGATCCCAGAAGCATCACTGGGGGCAAGGCAGGGGTGCCAGCGAGTGCTGTCCGCCCAGTGGCAGCACAAAGGGACCTGAGGGACCTGGCATTGTTTCTACCACACCTTCCTCCTTTTTCCACCTTCCCAGGTTAGCAATTTCAGCCTTTCAGCCTACCCAGACTCTGCTCCCTATTGTGTCCATCCAGGAAATGATGCACACAGAAGAGAAGCAATAGGAAAGAAGCCAGGGAGCTCCAGAAACCACAGAAATATGTACATTAAATATGTCAAGTAATCCTGAAGGGTTATTACTTACCCATTTTCTCCCCAGCCTTCTTGTTCTTTCAACTTCCCTCCTCACCAGGAAATATCAGGTGTTTTATGCTTGCATTTATGAAGAAAAAGTCTGATCTTTCCCTCCCAGCCCAGTTTTCAAGGACAACATAATAAAAAAATCTCTTGTCCTTATCCTGGAGCTCATGTTTGTGAAAGGAGGCGTGTGTGGGAAGCAAACAAAGCAAATAAGTACTAACAGAGAAAGAGGACGAGACAGGGAAATGTGTGCTAAAGTCTGTGGTGTATCAGCTTGGTTCACTCACAGTCACTTTCTTTTTTTTTTTTCTGTCCCTTACAATTTCAAAAATCTCTTCGCAATAATGAATTGGGGCTCAGTCAAGAAAAGGGGCCTTGTACAAACCAGTAAACTATTTCAGAAAGATCAGGTCTTTCCTGTCAACAAAATAATTCACATTTCTTGGGCTAGCAAAATCTCAAACTTTTGGCCTTATAATTTGTTTTGTACTGCATTCTTTATAAATAGGAAGTTAAAATCTGGCACACAACAATACTGAGAAAAAACAGGTAGGAAAATTAGAAATATTACATGCAGAAACGTTTGCTTGCCTGAGTTATTGCAAATAATCTTGGTTATTGACCTCTAAATATTTAGCCCAATTTAGACTGGTTGTTCTAAAACATGTGTGCCTTAAGAGATGAGAGGAAGTCTGATGCGATCAGAAACCTGGTGCAAGCTAATGTCTGACCAAATAAATCCGGAAAATGCACTGTTGCTTAGCTTGTAAGCCTCTCTGTCTTCTTGTCAGTGTTTCTGTTTCCTTTGAGTCATGCACAAAACTCACATGAAGCATCTACCTCTTGTGAATCACAGCAATAAAAATATATAACCAAGAATTACTGATAGAGCACATCCACCAGGTTTGTCATAGAAAATTGTCTGTTCTTCTGTTTTCTGAACACACCCATAAGGATTCTCCAAATAACTGTATTTACAGCGAGCTGCCACTGAGCAGCCTGTCTCTGAATCTAAACCTTACCTTTCTACTGACATCAGAGGAGGAGGATACAATGCTGTTCCAAGGTTCTAGAAATTGCAAATATTATTGAGCTGTTTTCCTTCCTCTGTCTCTCCCTCCCTCCCTCCATTGTTCTCAAATTGCAGGAATCTGATAGGTGAAAACAACCAAAAATCTTAAACACTGCTGACAGAGAAACTTCTCCCAGTCTCGCTTACTGCCACAGCACATATCAAAGAGCTGACTGGAAGCTGGCCAATGTGACACCCATTCACAAAAAAGGGTGGGAAGGAGGATCCTGGTAACTATAAGCCAGTTAGCCTGACCTCAGTACCCAGTAAGGTAATGGAACAGTTTATACTGATGCCATCACACAGCACTCAAAGGATGGCCAGGGTATCAGACCCAGCCAGTGTGGGTTTAGGAAGGCTGGGTCGCGTTTGACCAACCTGGTCTCCTTTTATGACCAGCTGACCCACCTGGTGGATGTGGGAAGGGCTGTGGATGTTGTGTACCTGGACTTCAGCAAGGCCTTTGGCACTGTCTCCCACAGCAAACTCCTGGAAAAGCTGGCAGCCCAGGGCTTGGGCAGGAGCACTCTGGGCTGGGTTAGGAACTGGCTGCATGGCTGGGCCCAGAGAGTGGTGATGAACAGTGCTGCATCCAGCTGGAGACTGCCCATGGGTGGTGTCCCTCAGGGGTCTGTGCTGCAGCCAGTGCTGTTCAATATTTCCATTGATCACATGGATGAGGGCATTGAGTCTTTCATTAGTAAATCTGCAGATGACACTAAGCTGGCACCATGTGTCAATCTGTTGGAAGGTAGGAGGGCTCTGCGGAGAGACAAGGAACAGTTGGATGGATGGGCAGAGTCCAGTAGGATGAAGTTTAATAAGTCCAAGTGCCAAGTCCTGCATTTTGGCCACAATAACCCCTTGCAGTGCTATAGGCTGGGGACAGGGTGGCTGGACAGTGCCCAGGCAGAAAGGGACCTGGGGGTTCTGGTCAACAGCTGACTGAACATGAGCCAGCAGTGTGTCCTGGTGGCCAAGAAGGCTGATGGCATCCTGGCCTGTGTCAGGAATAGTGTGGCCAGCAGGAGCAGGGAGGTCATTCTTCCCCTGTACTCAGCACTGGTGAGGCTCCACCTTGAGTGCTGTGTCCAGCTCTGGGCCCCTCAGTTTAGGAAGGACATTCAGAGTGTGTCCAGAGGAGGCAACAGGGCTGGTGAGGGGCTTGGAACACAAGCCTTGTGAGGAACAGCTGAGGGAGCTGGGGTTGTTCAGCCTGGAGAAAAGGAGACTCAGGGGTGACCTTATCACTCTCCACAAGTCCCTGAAAGGTGGTTGTAGCCAGGTGGGGGTTGGTCTCTTTCTCCAGGCAGCAACTGACAGAACAAGAGGACACAGTCTTAAGCTACACCAAAGGAAATATAGGTTGGTTATTAGGATAAAGGTTTTTACAGAAAGGGTGATAAATTATTGGAATGGTTTGTCTGGGGAGGTGGAGGAGTCACCATCCCTGGATGTGTTTAAAAAAAGACTGGCTATGTCACTTGGTGCCATGGTTTAGTTGAAGTGTTGGGTTGGGTTGGACTCACACTGATCTTGGAGGTCTCTTCCAACCTGGTTATTCTGTGACTAATGGAAGCAGAATCAAACCTCCATCTGACTTTTCAGAGTCTGGTGCATTCCGCCTCTCTCCTCTAATGGACAGAGACTAAATAAGCCCCAAGCCCTGACTCCTCCCAACCTGATTACCAGCTGCGCATATGCTTGAAGGCTGTGCTTCATAGCAGTAAGGGAGTAGGCCAGGAGTCTTCTCACTGGCATGGCAACAGCTATGTAAGTGATGAAATGCTGGTGCTCATCTGGCACTGTTCCAGCATGAGAGTTACTGCACAGCTCAGACACAATGTCTGCCAGGGTGCTGATGTTTTGGGATTACTTGGGAAAAGACACTTTAGCTATAGTACAAAGTTTCTAAAGGAAGCAGCTTCAAAACAGCTGCCAGTAGGAAAGATGGCTTGGAATGAATAGCTCTCCTGATTTGGACACTGCCTGGTTTGTCACCCCAGGACAATAACCTATAAGGTAAGCACATCGTAAAAATCTTGGTAGCTTTTCTGGAAAAACCACTGAAGTCCACTTTAAGGAAGGGGCAAAAGTACAATATTTGTGCAACAGGAAAGGTGGAGAAAGAGTGAAGCAGACACAGCCAGGAAAACTCCCTTACTTGGACAAAAGCTTCACTGTATAACTATTCTTTCTTATTTCTTTTTTTTCCTCTTTTTCCTCCCTCTGACATATGATCTTCCTGCTTCAGAGAACTGCTACTGTCTGGCTTCAGCTGCTGCCTTTGAGATGATTCTAATCACGGGGCCTTTAGCTGGTAGCCTGCCAAAACTGTTCTGTGACTTTCATCCTTCTGTGACCACAAGGGCCACACCAGCACAAAGCACAAGCTGGAGCAGCCCTATGGTCACTCAAACTTGCACTGGTGAAGGCATCCCACTGAAAAACCACTGCATAGCTGGAGCACACAGCTCTGTCTGGCTCCTGGACACAAACAGGAAGATGATCAGAGAGAAGTGACAGACAACATATAATGATATCCCCAGAACCATTGAGAATGCTGCAACACCAGCAAATTTCTGCCTTGCTGCTTAAAATTACTTCCACGTACTTTCTTCCTGCACTACACTGCTCTTAAACGTCCAGTACATAAAATCACAGAAGGTGAAGTCTAACCAAAATGAAAAAATCTGCAAAAAAAAGTTAACTTCAGTGTTTCCCAGTACATGTTAAGAAATATTTGCCAGACAAAAGAATTGAACTAAAGCACAGTGAGAGCTTCAGGATAGGTTTGAGCAGCATTTTTAATCAAGCAATTTTACTGACATCCCTACTCAGGCCTCTGAACCTGAGTCTGCCACACTTTTTCTTAAGAACTGCCTGTACAAGCTCAGGATGCTGTGCTTGTGCAAGTGAGAGGTTTCTGTCGTGGCACACAAAAGAATGGAGCTTGCAGGTTGTTTGAGGCAGGGAGCCCTCCAACAAGCAGACCCAAGGGAAGCAGGCAGCTAACTCCCAGGAGATTCAGGGCTGAATGGCTTCAGACCTTGCTGCAGAGGAGCTGCAAGGATGGATGCAGGAGGCTGCTAAAAACCAGTCTGCACCCATCTTTGTCATGGTCAGCTGCAGCCCTGAGAACAGCCCAAACCCCCTTTGCACCCATCTGCTTTTCTCCCTTACCATCCTACTTCGCTGCCTCCACATCACTGCAGTGGCATGAGCTTCCCGTGTGTGGACAGGTCAGCTGGCCAAATTTGTTCTTGCACGGGGCACAAACCCAAGACACACTAAAAATGGCTGCTGACATCCAGGGTCAGGTATGAAAGGACTGATGTATCCTACAGCTGAATGCTGTGTGCCTCCAAAGCATGGCATGGATGTTTCCTGCTGCTTAGCCTCCTGCATTCCAATAACCAGAGGAAGTCACCTAAGCACTAGTGGTCTCCCAGAAGAGTTGAAATTAAGTCAGCTTGGGGCCTCTGTGTTGCTGTGGGTTGTTTCAGATGGGTGATGCTGCTTGATCTGTGCCACCAGTAACAGTCCTGATCTCTTGGTCCTAAGAGAGACTCTGCTGACCTCCAGTCTTCCCTATCCAACAGATACACCAGGGCCCACCTGGAAATTTGTGCAACATCATGGCTAAGGCAGAGATCAAAAAGGATTAACTTTTACTGCTTTTCTTGGAGAGGCCGTCAAGCTGCCGGTCTTCCTTTGGTAACCTGCACTTGGAAGCAAAACAGAGTATTGCTTGAGCTGCAGACACCCCAAGAACTGAAGATGGGTGACAGCACCTTCCCTAATCCTGCCAGGTGCAACATCCCACACCCATGATACTGAGCCCTGCACTGAGTCATTCCAGGGAGGTGTCAAGCCAGTACAGAGGCATTCAGAGGTACAAAATTCTGGTGGTGAGAAAAAAAATAGAGTGAGCAGGAAGAGATGTTGTCAAAGTGCAGCAATTCTTTTTTCCATTAAGTCAACTAGACTGAGTCAGGTAAATCCTTTTCCAGGTGGGTCTTTCCTGCACTGTGCCAAGAAGTAATTGCTCATCCGCTGAGTTGCGTCATTTAAGGAAAGGGAAGATGGGTGTCCACAAAGGGTGCTACTGAAGTAATGGAAAAAGGCATCTCTACCAGGAGTTGAAAGAAAACTGAGAGGTTAATCATCAGGGGAGAAGAAGAAATAAGATTTACACATATTTTCAGACTCTTTTAAAATGTTTCACCTGCTTAAAAAGATGCTGAATTTCCTGTTTTCAACACACTGCTGTGTGCTGACTGTTGCAGCTCTCTGTATGTGGACTATTTTTGTATTAAAGAAGGATTTTTTTTCTCATGACCAGATAAGATGCTGAATGCCCCCACTGTGGGAAAAATTAAGAGCAAAGCAGTGTTTTGTCAGATTTCCTATTTCATGACATGTTGGAGCAATACTTACAGAGAGACAGCCCAGCCATAAAAAAAACCCCCAAACACCTATTTTTCATGTTTCTTCCCATCTTGTCACCCTCAGATGTGGGTGAACAAGGGTCAGAGAACTAGTGCAAGGAGGAGCAGATGCTCATACAAGTATAATGGCAGCATTAGGGTTCCAGAGCACCCACTCAAAGGAAATCCACATGAGTTTCAGGGTCCCTATTCATCACCCCACAGCACTGTTGCTGGATCTGCAGCCAGTTGGAAAACTGAGGTGGTGGCACTCATGAGGGAGAGGGAAAGGGCAAAATCAACAGAAGTTGCTCAGTCCCCTGAGCTGTCCAGGACTGCTGCAGAGGCTGGGCCTTGTCTGCAAGGTATGTTTGGGATCATACACTCCTGTGTTCCCAGGAGCCTGGTACTACCAAGTACAAATGCTGGCACAAATATCACTTGTATGACTTACAGTCTGAGCACTACTCTTGCAGCCCTGTTTCCCAAACAAAATGCAGAAACAGGCTGAAGAGAAAAAGGAGGTGACATTAAGGGGAGTGGATGGATGGGAGGAGCTTTTTGTGAGGTGAAAAAGGTGGAAAGAGGTAGGGAATGCAAGAAGAGCAGGGGGAGCTGTGATCCACAGCAGAGTCCTAATTTGTATGGAGACCAGCAGACAGAAGGTAAGGGTCTACGTGCATGCATTTAGCTGATGGAAACATGAGATAATGTGTTATTAGCTTGGCCTGTAATAAAAGGACATTACACAACACTGTTCTTGTCACAGGCAGAGTGTGTTCTCTGACATTCACAGTAGTCTGTATTATATTCACTGATTTCACACAAATGTTGGCAACTAACATCTTTCATTTCTGTGCTCAATGTCATAAACAGCAAGAAGTCTTAATCAGCTGTTGATGACTTGCACAGGGTTCATAATACTCAGGCTCCTAGTATGGCTTTTCTTATTAAAAATAGCATTACTTTAGTAAGGAAAATACCATTAAAAAGAGAGCCAAATCTTCTAAGTGTGGTCCTAGTGATACAGCCATCAAGAAATAGATGTATGCTGCCTTCAAACAACATCACACAAAAATGTTAGCATGGAAATACAGTAATGGAAGAGCAAATCAGCAGAATCAGGTATGCTGCTGTTTACCCTGAAGTGGGAAAAATAAAGCAACAAGAACTGAGGGCTAGAGAGGTAGAGGAGAAAATAATTATTTCTCCAGAGTAGAACAAGGTTATGCCTGTTGCTGATACAGTGAAGTCTATCCAGCTGGGGGAAAAAACAGGGATTATTGCACAAGGAGGAGAGGCCTCAAGAAAAACCTGTAGGAGATCCCAGAGGTCCAGAGTAGCCTGACAAGACAATTTTACACCATACACAGCCATTGCAATCATCTGTCTCTCTGCCTTCTACTTGTGGTCCACACACCCTTGTCCAGAGTTACCACAACTGCAGATTTGTCTGCATTTTCTCAATAGCTCCTATTTAATATTCAATATTTTATAAAAATAGCCAATGGGTGGATCAAGTTCATCTCAGGGACTGCCTTGGATCAAGTGTGGTTGTAAGCTGAGAAGTGGAAGAATAGTTGTGCAACTATGTTGTCTGAGCAAATGTGGGTTTTGGAGGAAGACTTCCCATAGTCCAAAAATGGGACTATGTGTTCCTAGGTGCAGAAAATGCTCAGACCAACATGATGTTGGTCTCATATGACAATAATTTCACTTTGTGATGGTTTGATATCACTACAGGTGAGGTAAAATTCTGCCTTGTTCAGGCTGATCATGGTCTCTTATAATTTCACTAAGAATTTATTCCTGCAAGCTAAATATTAGCTATTTTAGTCTCACTTCATTTCTTCAGCTGTATGTAGTTTGGATTCATGGTATGTATTTGCCTTAGATGCATAAGGATTTTTTCATTTTGCATTTTGTCCTCAACTAAAAATTCCTCCCTCCTGAAACTGCAGAGGATCATGGGCAAAGAGCAAATATGCTCATGCGAAATTCATCACACCTGCATTGCTTCTGGTGGGCTCTAATGGTTTTGCCTGTTAACTGTAACCTGACACTTCTGTCCCTTGGTGTTTAGACCAGACTGTAAGCCCTGCCTTCTGGAAAAAACACACAGAGAAACACTGTGCCACCTGATCTGCTGGGAGTGCTTATTTCCAAGGCCAGTGTTGGGTAAATCATAAATAATAAATGCAGGTGTCCACTTCTGCAAGGGCTGAGGATTCTTCTTGTGTCTGTGGAAGCATCTTCATGAAAACACCATCCTGCTTTTCTGTTCCCTGAACAGGTGAACAGTGAGAGCAGAAATCAGTCTTGCAAAAGGCAGATGTTAGTAACTGGCAAGGTAAGGAGGGAATAAAGACTCTCTCAGCTCACCATATAAATGGAGGAGGGTAAAGGTACCTGTAGCTAACAATAACTGCCTCAAAAAAGGCTGCAGACCTCAGTTGTTGACACATCAGCTGCTGGTCTTTTGTCATGACTGGAGGAACTGGCAAGCCCCAGAGTGCAGGACACTCTGCTGGACAGCTGAAGGACAGCTGCTGGATGGGATGTTTGTAAGGATATGATGGCAGGGTTGGCTAAATGGTTCAGTAATGATAGCAAAATTTACAGCCACACAACAAGAGATCCAGAAGCACACAGTAACAGCTGCCTGTCCATGGCAAGTCCTCCTGCAGGACTCTTCTCACTGCTGCTTGTATGTGAGTAGCCCTCCCTGCTGTAGAGGAGCATGCAGTCAGGGCTGTGACATACAGCAAGCTTAGTCTCCCAAAGCAGGCACCATGCTGTGGAATAGAAGCTTGTGGGAGAAACAGAGGTGTGGGATAAGGTAACTTGCAAAGCCAAAGCTTCCTCCCTGGGAGTCTGTCCTGGTTTCAGTGGGATAGAGTTAATTTTCTCCTTAATAGCCGGTGCAGCACTCTATTTTGGATTGAGAGTGAAAATGATGTTGAAAACACACTGATGTCTTGTCTGTTGCTAAGCTTATCCTAAATGAAGGACTGCTCATGATCATGGAGTAATCTACAACAGTGGATCTACTGACATTCAATGAGATGCACCTTTCTCAGAAGGGGAAAAGCCTTTTTTGCACACACCAGCAGTGCTGATTGTTAGACCTTTAAACTAGATTGGAAGGGGGAATGGGAAAAGATTAGTCTTGGCAGGGATATTCCGCAGGATGGTGCACCAAAATTTGAGGGACAGAGTGCTGGTGAGATGCTTCAATCGGCTCCACAAGGTGACAGCTGCAATGAACCATTCCTGAAACCCTTCTATACCAACACACACAGCATGAGGAACAAGGAGGAACTTTGGCCCAGTCTCAGAGATATGTCATCACTGGGATATGCAAAACCTGGTGGGATGAGTCCTGTGACTGGTGTGCCAGGATGGATAGTTATAGTTCCTGTTCAGCAGGAACAGGTGGGCAGGTGAAGTGGTGTGGCACTGGAAGTAATGGAGGGGCTGGAATGCATATGGAGTTTGCAATTGGCAGTAGCATAGCTGAGAGCCTCTGGATTAAACAAATAATAATGCAGATGTCATCGTGGGAGCCTGTTATAGGCCATGGAGCCAGGACAATGACTTCAATGAACTATTCTTTGAGAAACTAAGGGACACTTCCAAATCATCCGCCCTTGTCCTTATGGGGGACTTCAATTTGCTAGATGTTAACTGGAAATGTCACACAGCTGGCACAATCAGGTCAGGAAGATTGCTAAAACACCCAGATTATAACCTCAAGATACAGGTACCAGATGTGCTGCTTGTCAGCAGAGAGGATCTTGTGAGCAAAGTGGAGATGAGCAGCCATCCTGGTCACAGTGATCTCAGAGCATTGGGTTGTTGTCAGGAGGAAAAGTGCCAGCAGAGCTCAGCTCTGGACATGGGGAGAACAAACTTCAGGCTGCCCAGGACACCACTGAGTGAAGTCCTCTGGGACAATACTTTTGCTCACTTTTCAGACATCACTGCCTAAGGGTATAGGAGCATGCAATTCCCAAATGTTGGAAGTCAAGAAGGCAATGCAGAAGGCCAGCTTGCCTGAACAGGGATCTTCTTGCAAAGCTATGGCAAAACCAGCAGGTGTATGGCCATGGAAGAAAGATCAGGTGATGTGGGAGGAATATGGAGATATTTTTTGCAACTGTAAGGATAAAATTCATTAAACCAAAGCTCAATTGAAGTTATAGCTAGCCAATGCTGGGAGGAACAACGAAAGAGTTTTTAAAAATGTATTAATGGGAAAAGGCTGTGCAGAAATTATATTATCCTATTACAAGATGGGGATGGTCACCTCATAAACCTGCATATAGACAAGACAGTTTAATGATTTCTTTGCTTTGGTCTTCAACACCAGTGACAGACTCTGGGGACTGCAGCTGGAGTACCATGGCTGAGAGAATGATGAACTCCTAGCCAATCTTAAACTAGTGTAGGGTCTGCTGCTCCAGCTGAATCCCTGTAAGTCTATGGTGCCTGATGGGATTCATCCAACAGTACTCAAAGAACTGGCTGATGTCATAGCAAGGTCTCTCTCAGTGATTTCTGAACAGCTTTGGGAAACCCAGAGAGGTCCCAGCTGATTGGAATCTGGTCAACATTGTCCAAATTTTCAAAAAGGGCAAGAAGGATGACCCTGGAAACTACAGAGCTGTCAGTTTCACTTCAGTGTTCAGTAAAATTATAGAAAGATTATTTTGGGAAGTATTGAAAAACACCTGAAGAACAATGCAGTCACTGGTCTCAGCCAGCACGGCTCCATGAGGGGGAGGTTCTGTTTGTCAGGCCTGATTTCCTTTCATGACAAGGTAACCCACCTAGCTGATCAAGTTGATGCAACCTGTTTGGATTTCAGTAAAGCCTTTGATGCTGTCTCTTACAGGACCCTTCTGGACAAACTGTCCAGCACACAGCTGGATAAACAAATTATGTGATGGGTGAGTAACTGGCTCAGGGGTCAGTCACAAAGGGTTACAGTGAATGGGGTGACACTAGATTGGTGACATCTCACTAGGGGGTTTCCACAGGGTTCCATCCTCAGCCCTGTGATCTTCATAAATGGCTTGGACACAGGACTGGCCAGGATATTAAGCAAGAATCCAGATGATACAAAACTGGGAG